>CAJVGD010000028.1:0-127815 GCA_910890315.1 Serendipita indica DSM 11827 | reverse complement strand
GACGAGGGTCACAAGCGTATTTGCGATGACGATGACTTTGCACGCTATAGGGTTCAGCAGTCTGGATAACATGGGATGACCGTCAACGTACCTCGCCAGCGACTCGTATTGTTCCTTGCAGCATCGCAGAGGCCGAGTGCTTTTCTCCGCCTCGCCTTCGTCGGCACAGGGTTGAGACCTTAGTCTCTGAATCGTAGCCAAGCTCTTGGCACGATAGATGGGGTCTCCACCAGTGAGCCGCCTTGACGGTCAAGTCATCCGCCGTCTTCGTCCTAGCGATCAAAACTGAGCTGTTGCTTCGGGGCTGCTTCAGCAGCGAAAGCGCCACGATTCATCACGACCTGCGTAGCATGTCGAACACCGCTAAAGTTGGGAACAATGCCACCTGCACCGACATGCTTCGTCCAACTTCCTCCAGACTGGGAGAATGAGTAGCCAGTGGTGGGGTGCGACATCGTCGTTGGGACTCCGGTAGCGGCACTGAGGCTGGTCACACTGGCCATGCTTGCCAAACTCTCTTGGTTGGCCGTGGAGCGCATGAAGCCAGATGCTCGGTCCTTGTCGGGATTAGTGCTAGCCGGGGCGTGACCATCGAGCTTTGCAGTGACGTTGGCCTTGCTGGGAGTTTCGCCAGTCGCAGGGCTGAGCGCAGCAATGGCCTCGGACACGAGTTGCTGGAGGTCGACGGTACGATTGAGTGACTCGTTATGTCGTTTATATGCGCGAACGTAGCGAATGATCTGTTGTCGGTCTTCTACGTAGGCTTTGTCTCGAGCGTCGGCCCGACGTTCCTTTTGCTCAACTCGTTGGTTGTACGGTTGAAAAGGGCAGCGCATGCGGTGATCCATGAGAATAGGGTAATCGAGGTGACCATTCTGTCCCTTGTGAGCGGCGACAAAGGCGGATCGATTTTCGTTGACGCCTGGTCCGCCAAAAGAGAGTTTGGGAGGAGAGACCGTGGGTTTGGAGGCTTCGAACTCGAGGCGACCAACGCCTTGATAATCGATGTTGGTAGAGTCGACGATGAGGAAGGCGGCGAGTTTGTTAAAGCAGGTGTAGTCATGCCTCCTGGAATTGGGATCGCGTTCGAGGGTCATGTTTGTCGCCTTTTCCGTAGCAAGTAGACTTGCAAGGGAAGCGGATGCAGCATTTGGTCGTTTAGACGGTGGAGGGAGATGCCAGGTACCGCCATGGCCTTGCGCTTTGGGAGCTTTCGACACACCAAGGGTGCCGTAGGGATTCTTGGGAGCGACGGATGCGAGGGCCAGCTTTTGAGAGGCAGTGTGCGTTGCTGCTGTCGTGGTCGTGGTAGGTTCAGACTTGGACGGACGAGCGAGGGTTCTGTCCAAGACGGACTCGAGCTCTGAGACGGAGCGTCAGATCAACTCCGAAGGAGGAGTGCACTTACTTGCGATATCCCACATTTTCAAACCCCACTGTTTTGCCTTTTCGACTGCATCAGGCGAGCTACACGGGGGTTAGATCTAGCTGTTCAGCGTAACAGGACGGTTTACATTTTCAGCTCAAATGGACTTCGAAGCGTCGTCGTTGTTTTCGGAACAACAAGAGATTTCTGACTTTCCATTTTCCTTCTCGAGCTTAGTCGGGATGATGAAATGCGTGACCTCCTTGGAGAGGACAGTTGATACGACCTATACGAAAAAATGTAGCATATGCTCAGAATACAAAAGGTTCAATTACCGCTCCTAACGACTCGATACGCTTAGTTGGTTGCTACTGCTGCTGTGGGAACTCCGTCGAAGTAAAATTTCCAAGAGGGAAACGCGCTTCGATACTTGGAGCTGAATTCTTCTTCAGCAGCGAGTCTTGCGGCATGAGATTTTTCCTTTTCCTCACGCGTCTTCTTCGACGACGTGCGGTTTCCCTTCGTAAGCTTATCCTCGGTTGTTCGGTCAGCTTGCTTATCGACTTTTGCGACTGTATGAGCTGGTTTCATAGGACGGGGAGTGAGCTCGAGCGCAGCTATCTTGGTCTCTGGAGCGATTGCCCGGAGTGTATCACTGATGTTGTCGAGGCTCGCCCGGGAGCGCTTTGCAGATCCTCGGGATGCGACCACGTCCTCTCCGTCGTCTTCACGAGCTCGTTTGAGACTATGAGAGCTCCCGGGGCCTGCACTGCCTGAGAGTCGCTGGGGCGTGCTGTCGTTGACCGGCCGAGGTGCAAGGGCCTGACGATGAACTATCGTAGCCATTTCGCGATATAAAGGTTTTGGGAATATTAATGAGATTTTTGGGAACGCAGAGAGCTGGGCCAACCGACGACGTCGGCTCCAAGTGTTTGGATGTATTTGTTTGGCTCACTCACGCGTCTCAACCCACAGCTAGCGCGTCGGATTACGCGTTTTACGCGTAAATATCAACACTCAATGCTAATAAATAACAGAATGGTATAATAAATCTCGACTGGGAGAAGTGGGCCAAAGGGGCCAAGGGACTCGACCACCAGTTTATTGGCCGGCTCAGAGTTAGTTGTAAAACTCTCGGTCGGGCGTAAATATTCTATGTTCAGCCATTCTAGTTGCGTAAATATTCCAGCACGCTTCTCACGAAGAGGCAGCTACGTCGTCTGTCGCAAGGATGACATCTCCTACTGATATTCGACATATTCCATTTCAATCAGACAACTTTACATATCGGGATACTCCACTAAGCCCAGTATTCTCAATCAACTACATGGGCTCAACTCTTGCAAAGGCCGTAGAAGAGTAGACGATTTTTCACCATGCTAATGCACAAGTATATGTCCATAAAATGCTAGATTTAGGAGTTGATACCTCTCGGTAGCACAGATGGTTGCAACCTCGCCAGGTCGCGTGAGCTTTTGGGTAGAGTTGTGGTCTATTCCACACCCTTAGGAGGTATTCCTGTAGGATACTACCCTGTTCTCGTCAAATTGTCCCACTCCTACATCTCTATAGAAATGCGCCAGCCTAGAATTTGAACAAGCCGCCTATCATATGTAATCAGATTCCCAAAAATCTTTCCTTATGCACATTTCATTCCTCGAATAGTGGCAAAGTGGGTCACTCGTGGCTCACCGACGTTGGACTTGAGCGCCGCAGGGCATCTAGTGACAGTCACACACCCGCGATATTCGCACAGACGCACGTCTGGAGACCACATTAGAGGAGAAAGGAACAGTTTATGGACATCCTTTCCGCCTGTTGATGGCCTTTAAATTCGAGTTTGGCAGTCGTCGTTTCATCCGAGATGGGCCGGTAGGTCTCTGATCAGACTCGAGGTGTCTCCAAGCACTCATAGGGTCCCTCTTGTACCGATAGCGCCCAGAGGATATCACCGTCTTCTTTAGCGATGTCCTGTCAACAGACTCGTTTCTCCAGATCAACGCCGCGGACAACATTGTCAAGTGGTTTAGAATGCGGATCCAATGCTCAAATGACGCTTTGGACCTCCTCGTCACGCGTGCGGTGTCGTCAAAAAGTTTGTCGAATTTTTTCGATCCGACGACGTGAACCTGCAGGTACCGTCCTCCCCGCACACATCTCATTCTTAGTCTTCCTGATAAAACACACGCGTAGGATAAAGCTAGTATCGTCTTTGGCTTTCTCGCATGCGGGGATACACGCCACGCGACGATTGCGTACAACTCTGGCATCGTCCCAGCGTGCATCGAGCGCCTTTCGTCACCGGATCCAGAAGCGCGAGTAAAGAGCGCGGATCTTGGAACCTGGCGGCAGACGACGTCGAGTGCGCCGACGCGCTCGTCGGATTAGGTGTGCTCAACATCATGGTCGAGCAGACCTCAGTCATGATTGGCACCAACGAGATGCAGACGTACATTACCTATGCGACGATGCTCCTCTGGGCGATTAACCATTTTCTAAAATCGGCGCAGGACCTGCCGACGGCGCTGGTGGGTGGTGCTGGTCGAACACACTCGCGACTAAAGAGCTCGAACAGGTTCTCAGGATACAAGAATTGCTGTGTACGATCATCATGTCCAACGTCGAGGATACTATTCTCGAAGAGTGCTGCTTTGGCCTCGCGACGATCCTTCAGATCAACTCCGAGGCTGGCGCGCTTTTTGGAAACGACAAGATATGCGGTCGACTAGTTCGACTGCTCGAGCGAGGGTCCAACGTCAATATCCAAAAAGCAGCGCTACAACTCGTCGGGGCGCTGACCGCCAAGTCGGAGGAACATACGACGCGATTACTGAATAACAACCTCCTATCTGCCCTCAGCGACCTCGTGGAGCACCAGTTGGGCGAGGATGCGTGCTGGGTCATTTCCAATATCATCGCCGAGAGCGTCGAGCATCTCAACCTCATCGTCTACCACCCGAAAATCCTTCCGACCGTTGTCCGATTACTCAAAGTGGATGCATCTGGGTTTGATGAAGACGAGTTTGGTGGTCGGAGTCGCGAATCGTGCGCTATCTTGGCCAATATTATCAACAAGGGCCAAGTAGAAGCGATACGACATACCGTTGCCTTGGCTTATCTGGGTTGTGCGTCGCGTTGCGGTACTCCAGAGTCTGACATACTCCGTCCTCATCCTGACGCCTGTGGAAGTTGATTCTGTTTGGAGAGCACGATCCGATAGAGATTGATGGTGCGCCCGTCAATCTATATCTAAAATTGTTCGAGAGCTCCGGAGGATTCGAGGGTCTGGCGCGGTTAGAGAATAGGAAGGACCGGCCCGTTGCAGAAGCCGCGCAGCAGATGCTCGCTCTGGTATGTTTCTTTCATCCATCTTGTCTGGCCTGCTGAACTGGATATAGATTGACGAGATTATGAACCCTCCAATGACGGTGGATAACGAGGCGGAGATGACAGAAGACACGCCGGCAAATGGACATCCACCGATAGCATCGCATGGAGGACCGGAAGACTCGAAGGGTGAAGAACCTAATCAAGGAGGCGTTACCTAATTTTCATCATTCAAGGACCGTGTTGTATCCCTGTTCTGTTTCTTTTACGACCGTTTGTTCCCTTGTTGATATTATATACTGTTTACGACTAGAAGAACAGCCGTAGGAATTAGGATGGTTTGGTATCCGGCAGAGCAACGAAATCTTTGGAGTCCCAGTCGAATGTAAACGTGAGGCGGGCCAGGGTAATTATCCAGAGGTTTACTAGTCAAGAGATGTCAATAGCTATTACCAATTGCGTAGAAAACTCACGTTCGAATATCCCAGACGTCCTCGCTGCTCCCCGTAGTCCGTCGTGTCGCCCACCATTTTGCGCGATGTAATAACCACGCCTCGCGCCTCTCCTCCTCAGTCTTAAACTTCATCTGCATGCAGAATCTGAAATCGTCAAATTTTTGCGCGCACTTTGCCATTTCGCCGTCTCGGTATATCGACCGCATGTGGTTCTTGAAGCCTGTTGGGCAATTTATGAGTGCGAGTTGGTGTGAATTCATGTATTTGTACCATTGCAGGACAAGTAAAGGCCTAGGAGAGACATGCAGGTCGGAATGTCTTTGTACTGTGGGTGTACTTTGGAGAGGTGGTCGAATTCTTGTTTGACAATTTGGTCATAATTGAGAGAGGACTCTGGAAATGGTGTCGACTCTGGTGATGATGTGCTGGTACTCGACATGGCGGGGGTCAAGATGCGAACTGGTACAAGGCTGGTCTTACGCGTGCTATATCTATGTATTCCAGTGCACTAAGTGTACTAATCCTCGAAATAAACTCCCGGTGGCGTGTGGTCTCCAACTCCGACGGCGTGCCGCTGACCGTACTGGCAGAGGGATCGGACAAGTGGCAAACACTGGCTCTTCTACTTTTACTTGGATTCTGAACTACTATTGGATACTCTAGACGACGCGTTTACGATCCACGCTTGTTACTGTGCAACGGCATTCAGGCCAAACGGGCAATACACGGGCTGGAGATGTATGTACTACGTTCTAACAGTTCATATTCTGCTTGCTCATCTTTTCTGTGCTTTTTTTGAAGTAGATTTTCGCTATTTTCCGTGTCAAAGTCGATAGATCGACCCTCGAGCGCTAGCTGGTTGTGCGCTGCAGCTGCGCAGGTCGAGTATCCAGTCTTGTCGAGAATATGCATCTGAGTGCTGCACCGCGACAGCATGCCAGCTCGTCCAGGGATCCAGACCGCGGGCCTCCTTCGTCCTCGAAAGCTGGTGCTGGCAGCCCTACAAAGTCGGGCACGACCGATGCTCCCAAGAAGAAGGAGAAGCGGAGAATGATAGAATGGAAATACACGACAGCACCTATGAATGCGCGTGATCTCGCTCGTGACGATGATTTCATCAGGTATACCGCCGTTTTGCTGAACAGACTCTTGGGAAACATTCTGCTGACCGTGTTGTCAATAGCCACATGCTTGTCGAATGTCTGGGGACTATTGAACCCTTGTCCGTTCACAAAATGGACGCCTCTCGTAAACTTCCGACTTGGGAACCCGATGTTATTCTCGCTATCGTTCAAAAGGTACTCTTGCCCTCCGTCTTATTGGATTGTATTTAACTCGGTCTGCAGTACGTTGTCAATTCCCCACCGGGGCGTGGCGCTGTTGCCCCATACGCACGCGTCAAACCAGCTGTCGATATCCTCCTGCAACTCCGGAATGTTCAACGCTATATATGGCACAAGTCACAATATCAGATCAATGCATTTGCAACGTATGCCCGATTTCTCCGCGTATTCGGTAAAACTCATTGTGTTATCAGTCATATGTCTCGTTATCTCGAACTCTACTTACCGGGCGGCTCCATCGAAGTCGCGCAGACATCTCGTTACTCGCACAAGACTGGAAAATCGGAGCTTTGTGTGATTGCGGTAAAACCACTCAAGCCAGGGCAAACGATTACCGACTTGAAAGGTGTGTTAAACGCCATGGGAACATCGTGTAGCTGACCATTTCAAGGCTCGATGGCGGACTTGACCGCCGAAGAGGACGAAGAGCTCAAAGAGATTCGAGGAGCGGGAGCGCGGCGAGACTTTTCGGTCATTTTTAGTCATTCAAGAAACGTCAATCATCTCTTCCTGGGTCCAGCGCGGTTTGTCAACGTGGGTTGCTTCTCTGAAGAGGTTCACTCGCTCACTCTTCGTAGCATGATTGCGAAAACAACTGCGAGTTATTTCGAGACGGACGATACATTACATTCAAAGTTCTCAGACCCATAGCGGCAGGGGAGGAAATCACCGCCCACTATGGTGAAGACTACTGTAAGTCGAGTCTGATTATACGACGTTGGCTGATGACCGGCCAGTTGGCAAGAACAATCGACGCTGTCTTTGCGCTACCTGCGAGCACAAGGGCATTGGCGGGTACGCCATCGAATCCGACTGGTCGCTCCACTCTTCCGAATCCGAGTCCAACGAACCCCCCGCTGCACCCCCACAAGACAAACCACCAAACGCCCAGAGGCGACGGCGGACCGAACTCGACAACCTCAAAGAGAACCTCACCGACCTGATGAAAGCCCCCGTGCTGCCCGTCAGCGCAAGTGAGGATAGCGAGGATGACGAAAAGCGCAAACGGAAGAAACGAAAGGAGAAGAAGGAAAAGGAGCGGAATAAAGAGACGAGTCGGACTCGTGATCGAGATGCGACGCCCTTGTGCTCCATCGAGTAAAGCATCGACAAACGGGGTGCCGGTGTCTGGGACTAGTGGAGCCGCGCAGCTGCCGACTCCGTCTACGACTCGCAGCTATCGATCTACATCAAGTGGGACTCCGAAATTGACGAGGGCGGCGATGAAGCGCGGCCGTCTGAAAAGTCAAAACGCAACGACAGCGAAATAACGTCATTCTGACGCCACCTCCTTCGAACAAGACACATAGTGCCGACGAGGAGGAGAGTGACTCGGATGCTGACGCGCCCAGACGATCGACGCGATCAAGAACGCGGACTACGACTGGCAAAGGCAAAGGGAAGTCCTCGGCGTCCACATCAAAGAGTGCCGCATCGAATGACTCGGATGCCGATGAATCGAGCAGCACCTCGAATGAATCTGATTCGGACGACTCGGAGGAGACGACGTCTTCAGAGGAAGAGAGTCGTCGGGTATATGCGTTTCGACAGCGAAAGTTGCGGGATAAGGCGAATGCTTGGGCATCCGCTCGACGGAATGGGAACGCTGGTGGTTCTGGTCTTGGTCCATCTGCAGCGACGTTGGCTGCTTCGAAAAAGGGCAAGACGTGCATTATCTGCAAGTGGAATGAGCTCGAAACTAAAAACGAGTTGACCTGTGGAAGGTATGTACCCACGTCAACGTAAAGACACTTCTGACGTTTTACAGATGCAAGCGACATTTTAACATCTATGGCGCAGCGTGGCCGAGTCGTATCAGCCCTACCAACCTGGTTAATTCTAGCCGCGAGAACTCGCCAGGCCCCAACGACCACGTTCGCGAACGTCTATCTCGCCATCATACTGCCGCCAACAGCCATCCAATGAACAAGGACCGACAAGACGACGACGGGAAACGTCCGCTCAAGCGGCGGAAGACAGAAGCTGACTTGGACCCGCACTCAGAACTCGCGCGTGCGGAGCGGTTCCTCGAACGGGAACGTGAGCGCCGAAAGGCCAAGGCTTCGGATGAGAGTAGTGCAGAGGAGGCACCCAAGCGGAAAGTTGGTCGACCTAGAAAGCACCCGTTGCCCAATCCAGTCTCTGCTGATCAGCCTCCTGTCGTCAAGCGGGGGCGAGGCCGACCGCGCAAGTATCCGCGACCCGAGGGCGCACAAGGCGCTTCACGTGCGCGAGATGCTGAAGATCGCTCTGAAGAATCGTCTGCGGAGGATAGTGATGATTTGACCTTTGATTTTGGACACGCCTCGCGCGGGGCATCTCCCTCTTCGACGGGCATGCACGTCTCACCTTCACCATCACCATCACCTCCTCCGCCCCCGAAATTATACAGCTTCCAGCCGAACCCGGCCATGTATGCGGCCAAAAAACTACGAGGGCCCGTAATGGTTCTCCGAGAAGAGATTTCCGATGTGGAAGAGGTGGAAGAGGACGAGTCGAATACGAATGCAATGTCCCTCGATGACGAGCCGCGGCCGTTTCTTGCATGGATGCCCCGCCGTGACCATGATGGTTCCAACCAGAACGAGGAATTGCACCATTTCGTTAGGAAGCGTTCGCCTACGTTGGGTTCCAAACGGCGCAGAGGCACCGATACCGATGGCGAAGACGAAATTGAGCCTATCCAGGGGCTCGTTCGTCGGAGCTTTGGATTGTGGCGGTCCGGAAACCCGCAGAGCTTTGCAGTGGAACGAAGAAAGGTTGACCCTGCTACCGATATTGCAGAGGAACCCTTTTTCCCTATCCAACAACCCTCGCGGGAGACTTGTTCTCCCGAAGGCACGCCGCCACCCAACACGCCTGTTCGGAATCAACGAGAACCCCCAACGGCGTATTCAAAGGAAATGCTGTCCAAGCTCAGCTTATATCAACGTCCACGGACTCAATCCGCATCTACCCTCACAGCCCAACAAAGTCTTCAACGTCTCCCGCCAAAGGCCAGCTCGTTGTCACGGATAGAACCAACTTCCATTGTCATCTCGCGCCTGCAGCAACCGACATATTTGGGTCCTCAGCGTAGTCACGTTCATGTGACCCAAACCCATGATGATGATGCATCGACCACCACGCAGCCTTCCATCGTGGAGGAGGCGACTTGGACCAAAGCAAGACCATGGAAGCGCCCAGAGTCACAAGATCTGCCGCCTCAAACTGTGACGAACACTCGTCGGTCCAAGTCGATTGTCAGCGTCCCGCTGTATGACTCGGGAGAGGAAGAGGTCACGCTTTCCACGGCCGAAGTGGGACACCCTGACCTTACCGTGGCTCATGATATTGAATGGCGTGACGATTTCGACGAAGAGGAGCGTCAAGTTGAGCTTGCTCTCAATACGTTGACGGACCACTACTCAGAGGACGATGGCGAATTGGCATCCGGCCAGCGCTTTGCGTCCAACTCTCACATACCTTCATCTACTAAGCATCAAATAATCGCCCCGGCTGCTTCTATAAACGAGCTTTCCAGAGGATCTAATGTGGAGGACCGGCTACCAAAGCAACGACGACGGGAGGAGGTATGTTTCTAGCCTTCTGTACTATACGATGAATCTCAGTCTTTCTTTTCTTTCCCTCTGCTCGGCCACTGCTCTCTTTCGACCTTGGGCACCTTTTCGCTGTTTGGGATCCGGCCGCAAGTTGCGTAGCGTACCATCGCCACCGTTCGAAACACAGCCCTTGTACAACTATCACAACGCTAGGGTCCCCAGTCCGATGTTTGGGCCGGACGCAACGGTGAAGTCCCCGGTCGTACGCCCTGCTCGCCCACGGTCAAATTCGTTTTCCATTCTCGAAGAGCACTTGTCTTCTGGATTTGGCTGCGTCCAGCTCCCTCCTGGCTCCAGGCGTGCGCGTGACAAATTGCGACATTACGAAACGACGACCGGGGTCTCTACGCCTTTTACAGATGTTCGCATACGCTGTCGAGACCTCGTTATAGAGCTGAAGAGGCGAACCGGAAGAACAACGTCGCTTACCACTGGAGAATGTCGTTCCCCGCCGACTCCAAAGTACTCTCGCCAGGCCGTCAGGGGAAGCTCAATGCCACCGCTGGAGCTGGGATTGTTTAAGAATGAGCTTGAAGCTGCTAGTACCGCAGAGGAGCCCGCAGAGAATTGGGACGATCTGTATTCGCTGGCTAACGCAGATCTTGCGTTGACGTGGAACTGTCATAGCAATCGCAGGTATCTTGTTCGATAATCTATTTTCCTTGCTGTCGTTGTCCTGTCGTGTGTATATTATTTTTGGATGCATGGCGTTCTGCTGACCGAGTGTCAACGACTACTGATCTCCGGGCGATATGGTTCATGATCGAGGTGAAGCCGTTGATAGTCAGCGGCCAATCAGGTCGCGCCGTCAGAAATCAGGCTCTCAGGCCATTAGAGCATCTTATAGATGCCAGTCGATTGCCAGGCTCCTCAACCTTACTTGAAGTCTGACCACGAGATTCCACTATGAGCCTGTTTTCCTCTTACGACGAGACAGACCTGCCCCAGATCGACACAGAAACATATTCACTTTGTGAGCCGGTTATTCCAAAATGGTATGCGTTGGATAGTAACTGGCAATTACTAATCATTGTGATAGTTATAGACAGAACCTACCGCCAACCAGTGCCAGTCAGGCTCGCTTGCGGAACTTTTCCGCAAATAAGAAGGAAGACCTGACATTTGTTCAAAAGAGAATCACGGACACCATGGATCTGGTACATGCCAGTGAGACTGCTATAAAAAACCTGGAGAGAACTATTCAGCATACACATCATGTGGTGAGCAGTATGGAGTACAGTCTTCATTCGCTAGAGAGTGTCCGCGACGACATGCGAGCTCTCGATAGTGCAATTATGAATATCGCATCAAATGAGGAGCCTCAATCCTTTCGGACTTGCCACGCGGTCATCGCGTACATTGGTGTACCAAGTGAATCAAAGGAGCTCAAGTCTATCCCTGACCAGACGTCTCAATTGCTCTATAGAGTCCACAACCTGCGACGTATGAAGCTGGAGATGGAGCAAGAACTCTTAGATTGGCGCATGGAGCTTGAATATCACACAGGTTACCTTAAACAACTCAAGGATCATCGCTACTCATTGGTTGGGGTTATTAATGGGATAAAAAAGATCCTGTCGCCCGTTCGAACAACTCCGAGCGAAATCTGGGTTAAAATTTTTGGCTATTGCATCACAGATCGCGATCTGGAGGCCAGCCATCATAGCCTTCCATCTCCACTTCTCCTCGGCCACGTATGTAGCTTCTGGCGCCAAATTATCTTCGAAACGCCAAACCTTTGGGAGAGATTTGATATTTACACACAGAGATGGTGGCCCAAGTCAATATTGGGGAATTTGGAGAGGACAAAACAAGCTGCTCCGAGTAACGGCCTCCGTTACCATTTCTTTGGTCACTTTAATCCGCGATGGGCTTCTCAGGTACAACAATTTACCAGCGGTGGTTACTATAGTGCGTACAGTAATCTCCAAAGACAAGACTTCGCAGAAGTACCTTCGGATGTTCTTGAACAATTCTCAGCCATAAAACTCCATGTCGGCACTGTATTTAACTTCAGTGTCTACACTCCACCCACCACCGCAATCAAGACACTAACTGTAACTGGCTCATCCAGCGGATGGGGAAGCGAACTTCTTACGTTTCTTAACCGCTGTAGCTCAGCAGAAGAGCTGGTTTTAGAAAATATCTGGCTTGTCCGGTCGACTTCAATATCAATGCCAAACTTAAGGCGTTTACGCTTCCGAATCGATCGTTTTACACCTTTCGATGTTTCTCCTTTCCTCCATCTACCACTACGAGAGCTTGATATCCGCCACGATAGCTCTGATACTGTGATATTAGGGCCTGGTGCTGTGCCTCGTCTCACACACCTTCAGCACCTCGCGGTCACTCCGTATGAGCATCCGCTCCTCACGCACATCCTGGCACCTAACCTGAAGATTATAACACTCTACCCGGCAAATGCCCCCACAGTAGTTACTACATCTTCGCCGGGACTGCAAAGTGCCAATGACTTGAATTCTACCCTCGCGATGTCTTTCATTATTTCACTTCTACCCAAAGTTCAAAAGGTGGAAGAGATAATATTTTTCGAGTGGACAATCCAATCTACCATGGATTGTGCGTATGTCCTGGAGAAAATCCTTAGTGTACCGTCACCGCTCCAGCATATTCGCTTTGACCGATGCCATCTCAAGGGTCCCACACTTATCTCCCTACTCGCGAAGGCTAACAGAGAAAATATCAACACAGAGGAGCTGCTCGCCACTACTGTGCCCGAACTTGATGATACCGACTCCCCCTTGCTCTCCGCATCACCCAAGGTCAATTCTCTAGCAGAGCTCACACTCTCCTGCTGTACCGGTTTAACGCGGGGTGAGTGCGACGTTCTCGCATCAACAGTCGGCAAGTTGAATGTCTATGTCTAGTATAGTATGGAATATGAATCTATTCTGATTGAAATTGTTGTATAAGCCGATTTCTGAAAGTGATTGATAAATTTAATCTGTGGCATATCGACGTTGAACCCAACCGCCATCTTGCAAACTTGACAATAACCATGGTGTAACCTCAAACTCAGAATGGGGGTATCCTACTCGAGTATGCAGTTCGGATTTGGTAGCTGACAAAGTCCTGATTGATTATCCAGCTCCGATAGAAAGCCTTTAGTTGCTAGCGGCACAACGAGCACATTCCAGATCTGCAGGCAGTCTGAACAAGAGGATCTCGCTTCTATTTCTAGGAAGATCGAGGAAGATAGGAAGATTGCGAGTCGGCCATCTCCGCACTTGAGCAGGCTATCACGTTTACCACTTCCATCTTGTATGCACAGCAGAAATTGAGATCACCTGGAAATGGTCTTTTACATACGGCGCCGACTGAAGGTGTTGCAGCTTCGGACACCGGCCGTGGGTGACTTTCAAACGTTACAGTTTCCGACCTACGGCTCGTCGTATCTATCAATCGTAAGTCCTAAGTAGTGATTTGTTCGAGTGGAACTAATACCTGATGCCCTCTGCCGTAGTGGTAACGACCCGAACCACCCCGCAGAACTCTACAGCGGGTACACCATGTAGAAACCTCAAATTTGGAGAGTCACATATTCTCGTGCGCCCCATTATCGATAAGATAGATGATAAAGCTTTCCATTCGCTTTCACGTTTCCTCCATGTCGGGAGTACATCAAGATTGTCAGCTGGATAAGGACTTAATGCCGGTAGAGTGACATGTTGGCCGAACGCGGTGCTGATTGGGGTCGACTGGGGGGTAGAGGCGCCTGATGTTGATATCGGATGGGAGCAATTGATGAGAGTGCGATGGCACGAGGAGCAACCGAGCCTAGGGGTGATGAGGTTGTGAAAAGACTTGTATCACTGAGACGTACATGTCCATATCCGCCAAGCTTTCTATATTCCCGCACCACGACAACTCGAGGTTTGATAGTCTTTCTGGCTTTTTTCCAGCAAGGACGTCCGGAATGAGAGAGAGAAGGTTGCACGGGACGGTTGAGGTGAACGCGACCGATTTGATGGGCCGTACACTGCATTGGAGCGATCGCGTTAAAAACTTGTAGAGTTACGGGCCTCGAGCGCGATGAAGAAGGCGTCCCAGTCAATGTGCGTGTCTAACTTCAAATTCTCCAAACAAGGTACCTCGTCCGCATGGAGCACCATCGCCACCATCCGTGGGATGACAGTACTGGCATACTCGCATTCGACCCATTTACAATCGTACAAGAGGTATAGGGTTGTGAGGTATTTGAGGGGTGTGAACTTTTGTTCTTCGCTCACTATCTCAATGGTCGTTAGCCCGGCAGCTAGAGGCTTTGAGTGATGGGACGTACTTGCAAAAGAAATGGTGAAAGACATGGAAAGTTGGAGCGAGTGAGCATATGGCCACCACTCAACCTCTGCGATAGATGGTACATCATGATATCCTCCCTTGCTGAGCGCCAACTCTTTTACCGAGTGGGAGCGAAATTGAGAGAAAGACTGCCTGGCGTCATACATTTCAAGACGTGTTATAGATGGTGCAAGGTGAAATTCGTTTGTTCCACGAATGAGTTCCTCCACGGAATATAGTATTGCGATCTTGACCTTTGGGAGCCCGCCACTGGCATTGCAAAGATGATACGCATATCCTCTCCCCACATGGCAACATCCGTCACATTTGTTAGTGCGGATGCCATGATACGTAATAAGCTGACGAGGGAGTTGGGAGAATCCAATACTTGTCTTCGGAAGAGCCGTCCACGAATTTTGAGAGGGGTGACTTGGGGTAATATGGCGAGTCTGTCGACTTGAAGCACGAGTATATCTTCCGACATGAGTAGGCTCAAGTTCAAAGTTTGGAGTTGGGTGGCGACTTGGAGATTACCAAAGAAGTCGGACAACTCGAGAACGTCGATGGATATTGTCACCTCGACGAGTGTACCTACTAGGGCAGGGAGGAAGAATTGTGATATGCCCCCTATTTCGTCTCCTATGTACACCTTGCGCCAATGGAGTGTCGGAGCAGGTTCTCCAGGGAGCTGGATGAAAGGGTTTCGACATGCACGCATGAAGAAAACTTCTTCCGCACCCTTGATGGTGTGAGGATATGGAACGAGGAACTGGAAATGTTGCCTTGCCACTGTGAATCGTCGCAGCGCCGCAATTAAATCGGTGTTGAGCAGTTCCATCCTGAGTTCTGATCCCCAGATACTTGTGAGACGGGGATGAATATGCGCATATGGAATAAGCTTTGTCCGGCCACTGTCATCGACAAGGTTGTTGTTATCGCGCTCCAATCTCTCCAGCGCTGGTAATGAACCCAGTATATCCACCAAAGAGTGGATATAAGTATCATTTCTTCTTCTGCTGACAGATATTTGCTTGTGTATAGGTATAGCGCGACTATCCTCTCTCGATACTCCCTCAAGGAGATCAAGATGTCCTTTAAATCGTCGGGTTCTATTCTTATATCGAGTCGAACGACCAGTTGTCGTTGGGAAGAGAGTAGGCACGCCAGCCTGAGTTTGTAGTGCGACTCATCGAGTCGGCAATCCGCAACTATAGTCGTCCAGAGCCGTGATTCAGATAAGACGAGTTGCTGGAAATGTCGAGAGACATTTGTGAGGTCGAATAGACGATCTATGTGGCGACCAGGATGCTTTGTATCGACATCTGGTAGAGATAGGCGGAATACATCGGCGCAGATGCGGTGTGGAAGACGTCGAAAAGCGTTCATTGCCTATTTTTGTGATTGATTCGCTCGAACTGCGGTTTGTGAAGTGGGCCGGACGAGGGAAAGGCTAATAAGACGCGAGCCGCGCGCCAGCTTGGAGTTCCCTCTAATATTAGGTGGAGGGTGTTGGCATGGCGGCAAGTGCGTGTAGCTGAATAGAGTTGATATTAGATTCAATGTCTACCCTTAGCACGTCTCATTGAAGCAGGGATGTAGTTCTGCCTAAGCGTAGAGGAAACCACCCAGGAACCTGAATGAGGGAATCGTAGACAAACGCGGTACGCCTTCAAAGAAACTGTGTATTAGCCACCTTCAAAGGTGCCCTTATATCTATGACTCGTTGTACCTCATGATGGTAAGCATGGCTCGGCGATTCGTTCGAGGTGACCTACTTGATTTCCGCCGCAGTGATAGTGGCTCCGACTACTCTGCGCCGCGCCTCAACTGAGTGAAAGCAAGTCTTGGCACGCTCTTTACCCATCCAACTTGAGATCGGCTTCCACTCCTTCTTTCTTGTCCTCCATGTTCTCAGTACATCGAGGTTATCGACGGGTTAGGGGCTCAGTTTGGGCAGTGTTAAACTCTAGTTGGGCGAATTGGATTTCGCAGGGAATCGGGTCGGTTGAGGAGTGAGTTGTACCTCCAAGGATCGCCTTGGCCGAGGGAACGGAGATAGTATTACACGTTGCGGTGGCAGAGCTGACCTCCCGGTCTATAATGCAATCATAAGCTAATCTGATAGTAGCTAGGAGAAGGAAAACATACACGTTGATGTCCCCCAACCCTGTTATGTTTCCACGCCACGATAGCGCAAGATTGGGTGACCTGGTTACAACTTTTCCTGAGACAATATCGGACAAAGGAGTGATGAAGGAGTGTAGGTGAACTGGATAGATTTGATTGGTCGTATATTGTTGCGTGCTCCGAGCATGATGGAAAAGACATCCATTTGATGCCGGAACCGAGCTTAGATTCTCCAAGCTTGGTACATTTTCAGCGTAGAGGACCGCCGCGACCGTCTAGGACGTAGCCTTGTCAGTAGACTGTCACTGGATGGGCGTAGTCAAGGTGCAGTGTTGTCAAAATCTTGAACGGCGATTCAAAGTATTGATACGTGCTCGGTACACCTGACAGAATTGGTTACCTTGGAACTGCCATTGCTGAAACTCCGTACGCAAAGGGAAATTTGTGAGATCATTGGAAAGGTTGAAGGTTTTGGACATTTGGCCACCATTTCGAATCTATTACGTCCGCTTGATACGCAACTATTCCGCTTGTTGGGCCTTGGGTCATGTGTAACGCCCACTCTGTCACATCCTCGGACCCGAATCGTAACCGGAGACGCAAGTCGGAATAGCTCTGGCGGTGACACTGATGCGTAGAGTACAATGTCGCTTTCGAGAAAACCGTCGCCGGTATTGCAGAGAGGGACTAGTACAACATCTCGAGTTAGTAAGTCGGGCTCTCAAACTCTGTCGTTGGCATTTGTCCATCCACGAATCCAAGTGCAATCAGAGTATATAGATAGTATTGTAAAAGTATGAAATCTGGGATATCAAAGTAGAGGGGAGACGTAAACCTTTTTGTATTTGCGCTTGTTTGTGTACACCTCGACCACGCCTTGACATTGGCCGTCTCCATAAAAATCCCAATAATACGCAGCTGCTGTAAATCAGAGTAGCTGTCTGATATCTCATCATGGGTACGTCCTCATTTCCCATCCCATCGTTCATCTTGCAAGTTCTGGATTTGAATGTGGCCTGCTAACGTGTTGCTTGTTCCCCTCTGATTGATCCATCTCTCTACGGATCTCAGGTATTTCCCGTTCTTCTTCCCACAAGCGGCGCGCGACGGGTGGTCACCGACCACACTACCGCAAGAAGAGAAAGTTTGAGCTCGGCCGTCAGCCCGCGAGCACAAAACTCGGTGCAAAGCGTATTCACACCGTTCGTACGCGTGGTGGAAATACAAAATACAGGGCGTTGCGATTGGACTCTGGTATGTGCATCTCCTCTCTCACTTTTCCTTTTCCTCCTTCTGACCTCTTCCTTTTGCTATTCTTCTGCTATACGTATAAATGCTAAATCTTGATAGGCAACTATGCATGGGGATCGGAGAGCGTGACCTGCAAGACTCGCATCATCTCCGTCAACTACAACGCCTCGAATAACGAACTCGTCCGTACCAACACGCTCGTTAAGGGTGCCGTCATCCAGGTCGATGCCACGCCATTCAGGCAATGGTACGAGAGCCACGTGAGTTACAACTCGTACATCCATATATAAACTCATAAAGTCTCTAGTACGGTCAACCCGTCTCGACCAAGAAAAGAGCCGCGGCAGCTGCACCCACCGAGACGACAGAGGAGAAGAAGCCACAGTCGGAATTGACAAAGAAAAAGTATGAAGAGCGCAAAAAGGACGCCAAACTCGACCCCCTTCTCGAGACGCAGTTCGGTGCTGGTCGTTTGTATGCCGTCATTTCGAGCCGACCAGGCCAGGTTGGACGAGCAGATGGGTACATTCTCGAGGGCAAGGAGCTCGAGGTACGGTCTTCCACCTATTTTCGGATTGCGCTAACCCCTCCTAGTTTTACGTTCGTAAGCTCCGTGCTGGCAAGCACAAGTAGATTTACTATTTGCGTTCTTGTACTTTGGTCGTGCGAATTCAACTCTCAAGCTCGACGCGCATCGGATCCGTCCCATTTCATCAGGCTTGTATGATCCTTCGTATGCTATGTCATACACCTTTTTCCGACCAAGCGTGTTCACGCAGTAATTTTTTACTCTTCCATCTCGTCTCCCCCATCCTTGTTGGCACTCGCCGACCACTCTTTTGCCCATTTCGGGTACACGCGCTTGTACAGTGCCAGACAAACCGTGTCCATCTGCGTCACATTTCCATCGAAATGAGCCTTGAAGTATCCGTGCGTGCCTAAACTTTCGATGATATGACCCGTCCGTCCATATTTCGTGCTGAGTTGGACTGGCTTGAAATAGGCCACGTCGGCCGGATTGAAGAACATGTATCGCACCGTTACGCTGCGTTTGTGAATCTTGATTGGGTGGCCTGTGAGTAAGATGCGTTTGGCGATGATGCGTGATGTGCTTGGTGGGAGGAGTGTGCCGCTCGCGACCAAGATGGGGCTAGAGTGAGTCGAGTAGAGTTATTCGAGCTCAGATAGAGCGGAACTGGATAGACTCACATTGTGGATCGTCGGTTTCCTTGAGGAGCGTGACTGGAAGTCTTCCAAATGTCAACGGTCCGTAAATGGTCCCCACAGACGTGACACCCTCACGCAGGAATCGCTCAAACTTGTGTACATTGTTCGTACTCTTTGCACCCCCCGCAGGTGCTGACTGAACAGTGGATTCACAGCCAGTCGCCGGGGACCAACGCAGAGAATGAGCGAATCCTATTCAGGGAGAGAGAATGAGTTGAGATTGAAGGCACTTCGATAGTAGATGCGAACCTTTGAGCGCACAGGCTCGTTGTACTCCGAGTTGCGTTGGAGTGTAAAGTTGAGCACAGTCTTCTTGTGTTCATGTCGATACAAAGCATGGACGACGAGTGGTAGAGTCGGATCGTACGCGTCCATAAATGCCTGCGGCACGCCTTGAATCTCCAGTGTCACGTGTACCGGGCTATAGCGCTCGTATCAGCATACCAGTATCCTCAAATGTCATATTACGTACCTCTATACCATCTCCGGCGTCCCCGTGCATAATCTTCCGACTAACGCTATCCCACTCCTTTTCACCAACACGGAAAATCTTGGCATAGTCCCGTGGCAAGTTTTCGTTTGGATCCCAAGGACTGGTGCGGAACGATTTGAGTCCACGATATCGCGCGAAGCGTTGTCGGGCGGGTATGTCCATTGGCGTATCGATTTCGTCGGGGAATGCGAGATGCGTCGAGTGCTCCTTTTGACGTGCGCGCCATGATTCGAGTCTACAAGTGGTTAACGCAATGTAATGGGAGGAAAAAGAAACGTACTGTCGCTTCTCCTCTTCCATATCCATATCTTCAAATGCCACAGCACGGCTGCTTTTCTCCTCTACGACGTCTTCATACTCTTCATCGTCGTCGACCTTGGAAGCCATCTCGCTCGCCCCGTCGTTCATATCGACAGAGCCACCTCCATCTCGTTCGGTGCCTTCTTCATCATCCGGCTCGCTCGCGTCCTCGTCCACTTCCTCGTCTTCCAAGAGCCACGCAGCCTGATACGCACTCGTGCCCTTGGGAACCTCTTGACGACTTTTGGCGTCGTGCCCTCGTCGGCGTCGGGTAACCCATCCGTCCCGTCAATCGCACTTGCACCCTCACGCATATCTTCTTCAGTAGGCCACGTCTGCTCGTTTTGCATATCGTCCACCTCGTTAACGGAAACGAGGTCATCTTGCTGATCAACGTCGTCTCCTGCTCCTCCAGTCGACGGCTCGCTGAGCACCTTGGCTTCGACGTCCATTGTACCGTCTCCCTGTGGACCACGAGGATTGCGTGGTGTTGCGATTATACGCTTGAGTTGAAAGTCGCCCCATCCCGGTATATGGATGAGACGGTTTGCAGATATGGGCGCACCGCGCGCCACGCCAGTGACTTTGAGCACCCCTTTTGATCCAGTAGATTCTTCAGAGGTCGAAATAGTGTCAAGATCGTAGGAGAGAGCTTCGGAGACGAGATAACCTCGACCCATGCGCCATCGTACATCGTTCGGTTTGCCTTCACATAGCGAGCGCAAGGCAGTCGATGCTTCAGACGTTGAAGACAGGTCGAATACTCGGGTGAGCGTGGGAACAAAATATTGTACAAATGAGAGGAGAGATTTGATGACGGATTGGGCGGTCTTCATAGTCGACTTTCTCGACTTTTCTTCCATTGATGTATCATCATGTGTCTATATAGAATGAGACCAAGGCAATTCGAATCCAGTTCAAGTCTACCCACCGTCGGGACGACCGCTATTGCCTGAGGGAAACCTTGGGCTTGTAACGAGCGAAGCAGCATGTCACCCCAGGAATCTACTTCTGTCGATGCGGAAAGTCCAAGGATAATGTAGTCTGCGCCTTTTACTGCATCCAAAGTGGCGTACAGCTGCCCATATGGCAGGAGGAGGAACTGAAGGCTCGTACGGAACCGCTCCGCTCTATAGTACAGATGTAAGATGTATGCAGAAATACTTGATATATGCGCACCGTGCTCGCCAGATTCCTCGCTCAGGACAGTCCGCCGTAATCGACTCGGCATCCTCGCCCAGCCCTTTCAGCAATTTGAGGACTAGATCTCTCGCAGAAATATCCTTGCATAGTGGGACAACAGCAACAACGCGCGGGGTTCCATCTACGCCGTTGAAAAGTCTCGTCGCCTCGACCAAGCTCTGTCGTTTGGCCTTTTGAATCTGCTTTGCCTGGTTCCGTCGATTTAGTTTTGATTGCGCTTGGGACATGATGGGAGGGATGCGCGGATCTGCTCTTTTCACTACGCCTGCGCCAGCGACGCCGCTCGCTGCGTGATATTGTGGGACTCGGCCCTTGGCTTGTTCTTTTAGAGATCCCTTGGTTGCATGCTTTGACTTGAACGGCTTGTTTTTCTGCAATGTCAAATGTATGCGCGCATATGGTGAAAAAAGGATCACAAAAGTCGGAGATTAGTCAAAATCAAGTGAATGGCAAACAACAGACTTGTTTCAGAGTCGATCTGTGGTGATGAGTCGACATATCGTTTGTATCAGAGACACAGAGCCCGCGATTATATAACGGCCACTTGGAGTCCGGGTGGCGATTAGGTCAAAGTTTGTCCCAGGCTTGGACTCAACTCCGACGGCGTCAAGCGGGCTCATCTGCAGATTGGACTCAAATACGAGTTATTTGTTTATAATCTCGATCATTTTAGCATTCAATCAAGTCAGTGAGCAAGTCTGGCCTTTATTCACATCAACATTGTGTAGCCACGACTGATCAATGTGTATTCCAAAGGCCTTTTGCCGATTAAGCAGCGAGCACCTTTTCGGTAGTAACAACCCACGCCGCTCTCAGCTTTATCTTCTCTTCTTCCTTCATTCGCGATAGCAACTGCTCCGCCCTCTTGTTAGAGCAGCATGGAGGTGGCGTTCCGGCCAGCGAGATACAAGGTCCAGCTGCCATTGGTCATGGACCCTCTTCAGCATTTCCCCCAGCATATCAGCGCGGACATTGTTCATTTATCTCTCCCACACCCTCATGTCGGGCTTCCAGGTCTCTACATTGACCGCCTCCTGGATCTTACGACTGTCTCTCGCCACTGGGAACAATTTATTTTGTCAGAACCTCAACTTTGGACGACCTTGAACGCTGATAGCCGACTCGAGGATTCACTCTCCAAAATCGTGTTGGGTTGCTCCCTTTCCGCTAAACGAGCACTTACCGTACGAATTGATACCAAAACAACAGGAAGGGAACTAGAGAATATGCTACTGGCGTTAAAGCAGCATCGGGAGAGGATCGTAAACCTCGACCTGATTGCCGGCAAGTACGTACTGGATGGGGACCTTGATGCCTGCCTGCGTTCTTTGGAGGAGATAGTTGGATCCCTCCCAGCTCTGAAACGATTAGAGCTCGGCTCAACGAGCTCCGCGGACGAAGGAGCACAGTCCAAGATCCTTGCATATGCGAATATTCATCCCAAACTCGCATCTATAGATGGATTAGATATCAAGCCAACGCTTTTGAACACCAAGTGGCCGTTATCAATGAAGCGGGTGGTCGCATATGTGCATGTTTGCAAAGTTATTCCACACTTGCATCAAATCAGGAATGCAGAAAGCGCAACCTTTCATGAAAGTCACGAGACCTCCATTCCCTTACCTTTGGAGACACCTCCCCCAGTGCACTGGCACAACGTAGAGCTATTCGACTGCATCCCGGGCATCTCGCGACATCTCATTCCTTCCTTCTCGGCTGCACTAGTAAATTTCACGGTCACAATTGATTCATCAGAACTATCCGACCTCTTCTATCATCTTCATCCCGCCGCTCAGCTGCGACGCTTGCATATAATTCTGGCCATAACCGACTCTGTAGACAACCTCACACCAGACGATACATTCGCTCATCTTCTACAACTTACCACCCTCCAAATCCGGGTACACTCGTTTGACGATGAGCACTACCCAGGCTCCCTTGTCCGGCTACTGCGACTATTGGTATCCGCACTACCAAACGTTGCCCAACTTGATCTCTCTGGAGAACATGCAAACCGCTTGCTCCCGCTTTGTGCTTCTGTTGATGGTCTACCGAACCTCAAGATGGTAAATCTGACGGCTGCCATTGAGAGGCGCACCGTGGGATTAAAACTGTTACAACTTGCACCCTCTATAACACGACTCGAGGTTCAGGATGAATGTGATAGGTGGTCCCAACTTCGTTCGGGGAATGTCAGCGAATTGACGCTGAGGTGGATTCCACGCACTCCAGATGGTTCATCACGACCTTTCAAGTTGAAGTGGTGGCCAAACCTGGTAACGTTGCGCATCTCCAACAGCCTCAGGAGTCCCTTCTCAGGTATCCCTTTGTTCAACTAATCCATTGAATATAAAGCTGATACTACCTAGTACACGGAGAAAAGAGATTTACGACAATGAAGCACCTGACTACTCTGAATCTCACCTATGACCATCAAGAGATGGAATACGCAAGTACTGTGACGCCATGGATGGTTGCTGCTGTGGAGTACGCCAGGTCTCTACCATGTTTGGAGAACTGGGTATTAGATGCGCATATCGAATGGGACATCTTCTTCATCATGCTCGAAGCACGCAACAGTACCAAATCACCATTGATCAAATCAAATGTACGGCCCATTAAGTCTGTCAAGTTCACTTCAACAGCTCCATTCAAGCACCTCTGTCTTGTACTAGATATTCTCGCCGGATGGCGGGTGGAGAGGCCATCAAATCTAGAGTTATCGTGGCGCGGAAACTTGGATGGACTACTGGATACCAATGTGCAAGTGTTGTTTCTCCTCAATTCTCCTCGCATTCTCATTCACACTAGGTCTGGTTGCATGTTTTGTCACCGGTCTCTGATCTACTGTCGGTATCCATCGATTGGCTCATCGCGGAGCCTGACGACTGAACCCCGTGTGGTCACTGGCACTTCTTCACGGCATCCTACTCTACCTAAGCTGAGCCCATACCCAGACGATGACCTCGAAGTACTTCGGACGTGGAGAACGCGGGAGGATGAGTGGCAGCGAGTGAAATCGAAGCTATCTTCGAGTATGAGAGCCAAGGTATGCAGGAATTGGTACACTGAAAACGTCAACATTCCGAGTGCTGTCACAATCACTGCTGAAGGTGTCAGATACACGTATGTTTACTTTGTGGCCCGTCTTACGTCGTGCTTACAATCGGCAGATACGATGACCCATAGATATGGTATTGAAATGTAATCAAGATCTCAATCTACTCGCGTATATGGATTTCTTCTATAGCAGTTTTTCACTTTCAATCCACGACGGCCCCACAGACTCCGTCTCCGGGTGAAAATGCGGGTTTTGAATGGCGAGTTTCCTCCTCAACTTAAGTCGCCCAGCTCACCGGAGTCATGACTGCCCTGATAGGCACCACATCACCAGCAGGCTGCCCTTCAAATGGGTTCGAGAAAGTAGTCAATTTTTCATAGGTTTCTCCTATATTCCCGGTTCGATGTGCCAATTTAGCTCGGAAGCGTCAGGGATACACAATAGAGCACAAGAGAGCGCCGTCTTCTCATGGACATTCGGCATATAGAGTATTCAAATCTCGGAATGTTCGATCAATTGCGAGGCTACGACTCGTAACGTACAAAGGTATCGCCAAATCGCTTCGCATTTGCGTTGAACTAGAGATAGATGTTCAACTTGCCTACCGTAGACGCCAAAATGTCACACTCATCACGAGTTATGCCAGTACACGACGAGAGTGTAAGCTCGCCGAGAGACTTGAATCGCAATGACGTGGAAACTGAGGGCGCATCGATATCCCGCGGGTAGCGCTCCTCTGAAGTCAGAATTTCCTCAATGTCTACTTTTTCGCCATTGGCTTTGGCGAGACAAGAGATGAGTGCAGGCCCGTCCAGGTGGCACCTGTTGAAGATGACGTGGTGAAGGGACGAAGGTACACCAAGTAGTCGTTCCAAAGTAGAAACACAGCCCATGTCCGTGAATCGTGACTTCCACTCAGTGAATGTCACCTCTTCCACTGTGTGAAGCTTTGGGACCAACGCTTTAATCAGATAGTCGACCACAGTGGGCGGCGAGTTGGACTGGGGACTGCTCGGTGATTGCTGCACCTCGGTTGCATCGATGGTAGGCTCTTCTGTGGGATACAACGTCACATGCTTCAAATTTGGCGTCATTAAACGCTCGATCATTGAATAATCGTGCGGCGTTACCCCGAGATGACGAAGATCCGGCAATGGTGGTACGAAACCAGAACCAAATGAAATGGTATTGGTACCATTATGGCGAATTATGAGCTCTTCGAGATTCGCATGGAGCAATATTGATATATCGGAGGGGTTGAATTGGTCAAAATGGAAAGCCAATCGCCTCAAATGCGGCATGGATATGGAAGTTGCGCCTGTAAACCAGACGTCTTCCATCTTCAACTCTTCTACCGAGCTTAGCATTTTGAGGAAGGAAGCCAACTCTCCTCCTAAGTCAGTCGAGTTGCCGCGAATGACGACATTGTGAAAATTTGCTAATGGCAGATGGGAGTAATTATCAAAACTCAGCTGGCTTGTCACTTTGAAATGGACTGAGGAGATATGGAGCATCTCATCTGCGGGAACTTGCACAAGTCTACGAGTGCGACCAAACCTAGGACCCACATAGGCCCGCCCGGTTTGTGAGCTTTGACGTGCTTGGATACTCCAGGTTGGCAGGTTTTCGGCGAGAAAATGATAGCGTATGGCATTATTTCCTCCACCAGCTCTCCTTGACTGCATAAATATGTTGAGAAGTGATTGGGGCCACCAAGTGAATGGGTAAAGGTCGCATCGTTTCCACAGTTTTGGTGTACCGTGAACTATTTGGCGCCATTTACTGCACACGTGACCAAGGACCAACGGGGAGGGAAGGGAGAGGTGGGTGGTTGCGAGGTCCCGATCTTTGATCCAGTACTCAAAGATCTTCACCCAGATCTCGGGTGGGACTATCCGCACAGGTGAGAGGAGTACTTTGGCTCCATTGAGTACGTCCTCCACCGAGGCGTAATAGGCCTCAATGTGCGCGAGATGGCCTCTGTGGAATGCAAGCTCGAAGTTCCACTCGCGCAATTCCAGTTCCAAATTGAAGATAACATCTTTGAGTTGATTTCCCTAACGATCCATTTACGGCCCTGGTCCGCGAGCTCCTCTGCTGAATTTATGCTTCCAACGAGACGCGCGGCAGTTTGGCAGATTTCAGGCGCGGGATGTCCATTCTTGGATGCCGCGATTGTATTGGACACTAGGTCTAAACCTGTTATACTGTTGGTGATGGCCGCCAAAGACTGTCGACTCTTCTCCAGTACGTCCACCGCATGACGCGTATGATTGATTGTGTTGTGGAGGATGGATACTGATCTATCGATCTCTACTATCTGATCCCTCGTCCTCTGGATCTGCTCCCAAGCCAATTGCAGCTCTTCTTTTTTCGCAGCCGTCAGGCGAGCGAGACGAGCATGACCACGGTCGGTGAGAGGGTCATTCGTGATAGATCTATGCATAATTAGTCACAATATAGGGCCAAATGAACGCGTACTCGGCTTTCATCGTTTGTGACGTGGTTATCTGGAATCCGATTCGATTAGGTGAGGGTATAGAAACTTCTTCGTATAGTGTGGGGGCTGATTGCGCTTTCTTATTCGCAGGGGTTTGCTGCATAATGCGAGTGGTTGGAGAATAAGTGGGCTCACTTTGCTTGATGGGTCATAGGCGCTGGAACAGCGACAAATACAAGAGCAAGGAGCATTATTGTCATATATATACGTTTAATGTTGTCACCTGCGACGCCAACGTATCGCAGTCGTCTTGCGTCAGATAAGTACACGACGAAAAAGCTAGCTCTTGAAGCGTCTTTGCTCTGTAAGCCATATACCGAAAGATGGAGGTTAGAGCACGACCATCAACTCTGCATCCATCGAAGCGCACCCGTTCAAGAGATGGGCAGTCACTGACCAATCGTCCAAGTGTGGAGACGCAATCTCCGCTTGTTGAACTATCGCTCCAATCCGAGAATATAAGTGTCTCTATCTTCTCTAGGTGTGGTTTGAGGGCAGTCGCAAGCATATCGAGAGACGTGGGTGAAGTTTCGGCAGAGCTGAAAGTCGGATTCTGTGGTGGGTAGAGGGTCAACTTCTCCAATCTAGGTACCTTCATGCGAGTGACAAGAAAATTCTCGAAAGGAGTAATAGCGAGAGAAATTAAACGCGGTAAATGCAGTGGGTCACCAGACAGGCACGCCCCATTTGGATCACTGCAGCAAATATCAAGCACTTTTAGGGCCGTGGAGAGGAAAGGTAAGATGTTGAACAACCTGACGCCGTCAGTGCGGACGCACAAACGCACGAGTTCCGGTATCACTCTTCGATCCACTTTTAAGGTCGGGACGTTCTCCAGCGTCAGATCTTCTAGTGCGGGTAATCGCCTGAGAACTGTGATTGCGTATACTACGGTGCAGCCAGATGATCCATAAATTACTACGGTTCTGACATTCACCATGGGAAAATAGTAGAGATCGCCAAGGCCGTATGTACGCCCGAGACGAAAGTAAACTGACGTAATCTCCTTCCTAAGACTCGATGGTAATTGGACAAGGTCGTGCCGTTGAGATGGAACTGTGTGTTCGAAGTGCCTGGGAAAGGCCAAACCTCGAGCTTGAGCGTCCCATCTAGGTGGATCATTTTCGGAAAGATGGTAACGGATTGTACTGCTCTTGCTCACAGCTGCTTGGATTGCTTCAACCCTTTCTACGATTGCGCGTGGCCACCAGGTAAACGGGTATAGGTCTACCCTTTTCCACAAAGACGAAGTATTGAGCGCAATATGGCGCTACCTGCGGCAAACTTGGCCAAGGATAAGTGGGGATGGAAGGTCAAGGCGACTGTTTCTCTGATCGCGATCCGTAATCCAATAGCGGAAGATTGTGATCCACAGCTCCGCAGGAAATGTACCTACAAGAGTCGGAGGGAGGCTTGAACAGTAACTGGCTTACAGGTCAGCTCGTAACATTGTACCTAGGAGATATGACATACGACTCGGAGTTTGACTGCACGAGGTCATTAGAACTGAGCATTCTAGGAAGTATATAGGGTGCGACCTTTCAAGTAGAATTGTTGAACGGATTGTGTGTGACCAGGTGGTCGGGTTCAACCTAGATTCGACCACAAAGTATGCCAAGCATACGACCAGTTTTTGTGTGTGGAATGAATAACGATGAAAGGTGACACGCTTTATTAGTCATACAGGGAAAGAAGCTACCAAAGGGCTTCGAAGGGCCATAAAGTGACGAGGTGAACCCACCCATCCTGTTAACCTTGCAATCGCTCATGCATTTTCGCTCTTGTCACCCTTTCACAACGTGTATAGTATGCCGCTATTCACGTGGCTCGGATAAATCAACTGACTCTGACCTGTTCCACGGACATTGCATTCGCCCGGCCCTAATTTGAGCGAGTATATGCCACTAAGCCAGCATATTTGGTGCTATAACCAGACTTATCTTGACCAGGCAATTTATTCCTTCCCATCTTCCGCGTGAAACCAACGATAGTTTCACCTTTCAACCTGGGGAGCGTTGCATTCAGCGGCCCTAATGAATACCTAACGTATCGTTCTATTGGCCATGATGTCTCAACCAATATGGCTAGATTATAAAGGCGGCCTGATCTTTCTCCTTTGTTCGTTCATGCCTCTCAGAAGTAGCTTTGTACGAGAAGTTCAATTCGAGTTGATTCATACTCCACGCTAAACTACACATAGATGTTCAGCTTGCCTACTGTCGACGCCAATATGTCGCACTCGTTCCGTGTCACACCAGTACAGGAGGATATCGTAAGTTCGGTGACTGACTTCAAATTGGACGTGACAGGGAGTGGAGGAGAATTGGTGTCGTTACTCTTGGGTAGATTGGTCATCAATAGCTCCTCCATATCGACCTTCTCGCCGTTGGCTTTGGCAAGTAGAGAGATGAGCGCGACCGGGTCGAGATGGCATCCCTCCAAGCGGACGTGTCGGGGAGACGAGGCACTGAGCATGCTTTTGAGTACGTCGAGGTAGTCTGCAGTTAATGACGGCTTTGGCCATTCGCAGAATGTCACCTCCTCTACTTTCTGAAGTCTTGGTAGAAATGCAACGACGAAGGACTCGACGACACTACCTGTCGAATCAGGTCTGCTTGCCTCCGCAGCTGAAGTCGAGTTTGGAGGGTAAATCTTGACCTGCTTCAGGTTTGGCGTCATGAGGTGGGAAAGTAACGAATGCTCATGTGGGGTAACCGCGAGCTTCCGTAGGTTTGTCAGAAGGGCTGAATTGGTAGAGCACATGATCGAGGAATGTGCGTCGGCATGACGAATATCGAGCTCTTGAAGTGAAGGCTCGAGTAAGGCGGAAATGTTAAATGATTCGAACCGGTTGATTCGCAAACGGAGACATTTCAACTTCGGCATTGAGACGGAGGAAGTACTTGTGAGCCAAACATTCTCCATAACCAACTCCTCCGCAGACACGCACAGAGTCAGCAGCGCGGCCAAGTCGTGGTCTCGTGGTGCGGAATTCCCACAGAGGGTAAGTTTTTTGGTAGAGTTGACCGAGAGCGTAGGGACAGTGAGGGGAGCGCTAGGGCTTAGGTAAAGCCGCAGACGGGGAAGATTTGCGAGTTTCCCTTTGCTTTGGGCCAGATCACGCCGTACCGACTGATAATATTCAGGGTAAAATGACCCATTGAAACTAAGATCCTGGGCTTCATCTCCCCAATAAGCTCGGAACTGATCAAAGAACACGTAGTCCAATGACTGCCCGCTGCCCGCAATTTGTGCCAGAGTGACGATGTCAAGCAAAGACTGCGGCCAGAAATCAAATGGATGAATATCAACCCGCCTCCATAGGCTTGGCGTACTGAGACAGATTTGGCGCCACACGCTACAAACGTGGCCGAGCAGAAGTGGAGAAGGAAGGTTATGATGGCTGGCTACAAGGTCACGATCATGGACCCAGTAGTCAAATATTTTGGCCCAGACTTCGGTTGGCGTTCTCCGAATTGGGGACATAACGGCGGAGGTGGTATTGATAATCTCCATTAACGAGTGGTGGTAGTCTTCGAGCTGTGAGAGGTGGCCACTGTCAAGCGCATGTTCCAAGCGCCAGTCCAGCAGCTCCTTCTGCATTTCTACTATCATTGCCTTCATCTTCGCGGCGTTGGTAGACCACTCAGACATCAGGGTGCCGAAGGCCTCGAATTCGTCTGATGAACTATTTCCAACAAGGCGAGCTATAGCTTCACACATGTCAAAGCTTTTAAGCCCAGTAGCCGACGCAAGTATTGTTTTCGGAATGTCGTCAAGACACGAGGTCTCGTTTCTAATCGTTTTGATTGATTCCGAGCACTTCTCCATTAGACTCGCAGCATGGCTGCTGCGACTAATCGTCGCTTCTAAGTTCAAAATTTCCGCGTTGCTATTCTCGATGGCCTTTTTGGTTGCCGCAATTTCGCCCTCGACCAGTCTAAGGCTCTCCTTTCTCGCAGTGGCCAAGTGATTGAGACGTTCTTGGCCGCGAAAAGTTGGAAGGAGGTTCCAACGATAGCTTTATAGTACGTTGAGTTAATTTATACGTCTGAAATGACACGTACCAGTCTGGGATTGCTACTGTGCTTGGGACTTGGATCGGTATCTCCACTTGCGCTTGTGATATGCCATGCATCAGGAGTCCATGATCTGGTTCTGCCACCTTTTTACCCGTCTTTTTCTTCTTTGTAGACGATTGCAGCATATTGAAGTGGTCGGAGAACAAGTGGGCTGATGGAGCCTGACCATCGATAGACGCTAGCACAGCATAAAAGGGGGCAGTACATTCTCAAGGTATATACATATTCTTTTTACATGTATACATTTAATTTCGTCACACGCGATGCCAATGCATCGCAGTCCACACGCGTTAGCTTTGTGCAAAAAGAAAGCGTTAGCTCGTTGAGCGACTTTCTTTCTTGACCGATATCTTCCAAGGTACACACTAGAGCATGGCCGTCGACACCGCATCTATCAAAGTGCACATGTATGAGGGCGGGACTAGTACCAACCAGTCGCCCGAGCATATAGATGCAGTCCATCTCTAGTAGATACCCCTGCCAATATAAGAATGAGAGAGTTTCAACCTTTTCTAGATGTGATCCCAGTGCAGTAACAAGTGAGTTGAGAATCGTGAGCGAAATATCAAGCATATGTACTGGCGATCTGATGTTCGGATTCTGTCCCGAGTAGAGCGTTAGTCTTTTCAACTTGGGCATCTTCATTTGAGCAATGAGGGCATGTTCGAAAGGAGTGATAGCGAGCTCGAGTAGCTGCGGGAAATGCAATATCACACCAGAGAGACCGGTTGTACTAGAATCAGTACACCAGATATCGAGTACTCGGAGGGAAGTGGAGAGAAGGGGCAAGATACTGGACGGCCTGATAAAGGGAGAGTGAACGCGCAAGCGCGCGAGCTCCCGGGTCGTTAATTTATCCAAATGTGATGTCGGAATATTTTCGAGGGTCAAGTCCTTCAGTGCGGGTAAGTTATCGATGAGAATTTTTACATTGGATCCGCTGTAGCCATAATGCCCAGAAATTGTAACCTTATTGGCGCTTGTCATTGGAAGAGTGGCATATAGGTCGCAACTTTGTCTTTGGGTGAGCTGGAAGCAGACCGAGGTGAGGCCCTTTAGAATGGCTTCGGGCGACGGGTTGAGGAAACGGTGAGATGAGTAAATGGGGTCCAGACGGCGATTAAAGTGACACATGCGAGCTTGGTCACCCCAGAACGGCGAGTTAGAGTCGAAAAAGTGATACGTTATCCTGGTGCGAGTACCCAACGCTTCCTGAATTGCTCTGATGTTATCTAAGATGGCGTTTGGCCACCAGGTAAACGGGTAGAGGTCAATTCGTGTCCATAAGGGTGATGTATTGAGGACAAGGTGGCGCCATTTGCGACACACTTGGCCAAGGACGAGTGGGGATGGAAGGTCATGGTGGGTATTAATTTGATCGCGGTGTATAACCCAATACTTGAATATTGTAATCAGTAGTTCCGAAGGAATCTTTTGTACAGGGGAGCTCGAACGGGAGTCAATTGGGAGATCTACAACTTCTAGATAAAAGTACCAACCGCTTAGAAGTTGATTTTACGATGCCATCAGGACTGAGCATTCTGAGAAAGATGCACTTGGTCACTTGTCTGAGTACAGTCTTTGGACGGAGAGCCTAAAGGTGGAGTCCAACCTGGATTCGACCATGTCCGCCGCAAAATATGCCAACCTTCCAGACATCGTACGGCCAGTTTACTTCGCGAGAACGGCTATTGATGGAGAATGACGCGCTTTGTTCCTCACACGACGCGTTTTGTACAGGATACCGCACAAGATGTCTACGAAACGGCGGATCCAGAAGCGTTGACGCAGACCAGAGTATGTAGATGGCCTCACTGTCATCTCGTATTCCTTAGAGTATATTGTAATTGCTGATGCTCTGCTACCCTACAGGACGCCGGATCAGACGACGAATCAAAGCAAAAGACGGCGGCAGAGGGTCCAAGTACAGAGGAATTGGATCCAAGCAGTCTTCTGTCAGCAAAAGAAGCTCACAAGGTGTTCCGAAAGGCTGAAAAGCGACGAGGTGAGCCAGCTCGTCCCGGTAACTTTGCATTCGCTGATACATTCTTGTCTTTGTTGTCTATCACAGCACGCGCAGTATACAGCTATCCACGTGGCTCGGATGAATCATCGGACTCTGATTCTGTTCCGCCGACATTGCGTTCGCGCGGCAAACACTCGTCTCAATTCGAGCGACTACTCGCTATCAAGCAGGAGCTCGCAGCGCTAGAAGCGGAGCTATCTCGGCCGGGAGGAGCGTCTTCACCTCCTGAAGGATCAGTGACGAGTCCAACCCGCAAAAAGGCGGCAAACGGCAAGTCAAAGGCGAACGAGGACCCGACGGAACTCTTAAAAGGCGTCCATGATGTACGCGTGAGACTCGAGAGAATAGGCAGCGGCAAGGATAATCGTGAACGCTTACTCGAAGCTGTCGTCAACGGGAACATTAAACGACCAGCTTCGCCACCTCACAGTCACACCCTCTCTCATAGCCATACCAACATTCTCGGAAATCCACTCTCACCCCAACTTCATTCACCCGGGCTACACCGACGAGAAGGAAGCTTGCACCGACGCGAGGGGAGTTTCAGCGGCAGCCAAAATGTCGGAGCTAAGGAAGAAGTAGACCCCGGGATCACAAAACTCGATTCACGCGTCGGCGAGTTGGAGCGACTCGTTGGGAGTGGGAGTGCAGCGCTAGACGAAACCACGCCCCTCCCTCCACCATTACTCCCCATGCTCACAAGACTCAACACGCAGCTGACAATCCTCACACAACCACGTACTATCGATTCGATCTCGCGGAGACTAAAGTTGTTGTTGACAGACATGGACCGCGTCGTCGCGCAGAACCCCGCCGCGGCCTCGACTGCACAAGGAGGTGGAGCGAACAAGGGTACAGGTGCAGCTGGATCTGGAGCAACTACATCGGCGATTCAAGAGCAAATCACTCCAATTCTCCAGCGACTCGCTCCACATCTCCCGACTCTCCCACATATCCTAGCTCGCCTAAAGACACTCTCCACCCTTCATGCGGCTGCAGCGGATTTCCAGCGTGGTGTGGAACAGGTATGTTCTGTCCTCTCTTCCATTCTTGCTTCTTATGATTACATAGCTAGAGGCGCAGCAAGCGCGGAATCGATCATCGCTCAATGATCTCGACGCGGCTGTCAAGGCACTCGAGAAGAGCATGCAAGACAATGCTGAAGTGGAAAAAGGAAATGTCAGCAAGCTCGAAGCGAATGTCCAGCAGCTGCTCCAACGACTAGAGCGCTTAGAGCACCCATAAATCGTGTATATACCGTTGGGAATGACCTTATGTCCCTCAATTTGAGGGCCACACTGAGCCGGGTGCATCTTATTTCGACAAAGGACTGAGAAAGACTGAATTTCAAGAAATGGAGTTGCCTCTCGACTCTACTACTTCAAACCGCTGCGCTCTCAATATCGGAGCCACGAATTGAGCAAGAAAAAGAACAAGAATGACGGCAAGGTGACCATCATGCAATCGCGAAACAACCTAGATGCGAAAGATCCATTGCCAGCTCGTCCGAGTATGAACGCCTTTGCTACTCGCTTCAAGACTTGCAAAATTCTCTTGATGGAGACCGCACGAGCGCGTTGCGTGAGGTCGAAACGATGGTCGCCTACGTATTTCCACCCTGGGTGATTTAGACGACCATGCTGCTCTCTTTCCATTCTCTTCTCCCTCTCACGACGACTCTCACCTCTTCCAGTGACAATGTACCAGGCCCTTCCAGCCAGTGTGGTCACTGTACGATGCCACCGGGAAACCGCCGTCTGATTGTTATTGCCTGTAGATTTCCGCTTGTTCGAAACACCGAGTACCGTTCCTTTCTCCTCGTCTTCTTCAGAATCGTCAAGAGTTGCTGGGAGAACTTGGCTCGGGAGAAGGCTCGACAGCGGAGAACTCGTTTGAGAGGTGGGCACGTACAGTTGCGACGAGGTAGCAGTGTCGGATTGGGATATCGCTGGCTTGGGTGTTCGTGGTGTGAAAGGCCGGATCGTTGCTTGTGAGTCGTATAGCTCTCCTTCGTCTTCTTCCTCGATTACCTCGTAGATCTTAGGTGACTCGACCTTGGGAGGCTGATAGAAACCAAGGGCAGAAAGCATTTTCGACCAGTCTACATTGCTTCCGACAGGATTGCGAGGGAGTCTTGGCCGTGTCCCCCGTGGGATGTGAACGGCTCGAAGGTTCACTATTATGAGAAGTAAAAGGGTTAGTAGGATGGACACAGGGTAAATGTAGAAATAGACCATGTAAAGGTCGGGAAGGAGGCAAGGCCGTTCGGAAAACGTTGGTAGATCGTTCACTTGGGCAAGGCGATAGTCTACTGGCGAGTGTCTATGCGGAACTGCCGTGTCTTGTATTGGATTCCACAGACTGAGGAGCTGGAATCCCGGTCTTCGTACGCCCATAAAGAACGGTGAAAACGTAGTGACAGTGATTTCTTTGGCTTTGCGTATGATATTGCGCTCGTGATTTGAGTTTCCGATGAACGACTCATTGAGTGGTCTGTCTACGGCCACTCTCAGGGGTGACGAGAGAGGTGCGTCAATGTCGGCGAGGTAGCTGTGCACATATTCGCAGTGATCGAGATGATTGGCGCTGAAGATGACCTCTGGCTTCAGATTCCCCAGGATCCACTCTGAACCAGCTTCACTGAGCATGTTCTGATAGCCGAGTCCGACTCCCTTCCGAATTCCAGGGCGGCGGCCCCCACAACGCGCATCGTCGGGTCTTGCCAGTGGGATATGGGAGAAAAGGATGAGCGGGAAAGAGTGAACATTGTCCATTCTCCCTTTAGTAGCAAAGTCAGGAAAACTTTAGAGAGTTCATAGACTACCTACTTTGTGTCAATTTATGAACATACTCCATGACACCGTTCCGCTGTGGAGCCCAGAAGTCCGCGTCGTTGACACTCCCGCGAATTCCTTGAGCGGTCGGTCGACGAAAGCTTTCCACAGACGCATGCGATCCAAGTCTCTTTTGGGCTTTGATTCGAATATAGTCTTCATCGACGAACCCAGGAGCATCGAGGAGAAAGAAGGTATGATTTCCAAAGTCAACGGCACGATTAGCAGCGACGAAGGAAGGAGATCCAGTGTTCATGGCTTCTATAAATCTCTGTCGAGCACGGCGTGAATATGGTGTCGGGTAGCCTAAGCCGACATCGTGATTCCCAATAAGGTGCCATATTGGCGTGTCTTCCGATACTGAGGGCTTACGAAAAACATCGAAGAACCTGTCTGTCAATGATTCGAGCCTGCCAGGGCGGAGCGTTAGTTTACTTTACCCCGTTGAGGAGATACCTACTCGGTTTCGCGAGAAAGATGCCCTCCAGAGATGACGTTTCCAAGAAATATAATGCCTTGTGGATTGAATGTCTTGCAGAGAAATGCAAAACCTCGCGACATGGCGTGGCCAGTGAGCGTTCGTGCGGCAGACCTGAGCCATGGCGAGACGCTCGAGGGCGAACTACTATCGAAAATGTTGACATCTGAAAGTAGGAGAAGATGAGATGGACTCGGGATGGTCGTTGCCTGCCGCTTCATCAGTAAGTCGAACCAGTGTTGTCGAAAATTACGTGCCTGCGGCCCTCTATTTCGCACTGAGGGATTCAAAAGGGTCCAAGTTTCATCTGGCCACTTGCATTCGCGTAGACTCCAGTACCATAGACCCATCTCGAGCCATAGGATCAACAAAATCCAACTCATTCGGGAACCCTGAACGACCTTGGAGTGCCAGTGAGGATAAATTGACATTCCCATCTTGAATAAAGTTGATTATATACGCGAAAAAGGAGGGTGGGATCAGCAAATCGCGCGATGAACTGCGACGCTGTGGCGAGGTCGCACTGCAGAGTGCAGTATCTATCCCGTTATGGTAGGATATACTCGAAAGAATTAGCTCAGATACTGGGCGTAGCGTAATAATGCGTGCCGTGACAAGCGATAAATACTCTGCAGCGGCTGGGTCGAAGGTTCATGTCCGAGCTTTGATGCCGGTATCTTCTTGCACCCGCGCTATGGAATCGAAATAACACCGAGGCAGGGATTCCTTTTCTTTTCTTGCAGCGAGATGACATGGAGGCTCATGTAAGAGGCGACAGCATCCTTCAGATTCCTCATCAATTAAGTCCACCAGGTGAAAATACGCATGTTAAAAACTAGCCAATGGTCTATATATTTAAATATACCTGACTTTCCCGACCATCATTGATATTTCCGCCAGATCTCCAGCGGACATGCCGTGACATTCCTCAAACACCAGCTCGTCAAGGAGCTGCTCCCCATGACTATCACTATACTGGAGACGGAAATTCTCGAGCAAGCGGGGGCCGTAAACATAGCTCCAGCGGCATGTCACGACCCTAAGATAGGGAAGACGAGGCCTTAGTGTGGCTAGGACCGGCGGAATGGAGCTCCAAGTGCAGTCCCTTGTATATTTTTCCGACCAGGTATGAAACTCCATTCTCCTTACACTCTGAAGGAGCATTTGGAGGCGCAAAGTTTGCCGCTCGTCAGAGTTCCCAAAGTTAAGGCGCCCCGTCGCTGGGAAGAATATGACGGTTTCCAGAGCTGGAAGTTTAAGCTTGGCGACGAGGAAATCGTGCAATGGTGTAATACCCAACGTTGTTATATTGGACATGGTGATATATTCTGATGGGCCGTGGTAGTACTCTTGCAAACTGAATCTGGTGTCGATTTTCCGCGAGTATATTCTAAGGTCCTTAATATTTGGCCATAATACTGTCTCTAGGTCCATACCACTCTGCGTAGGTATGAGGTCTAGGTGAAGGGTGGTGATGGTTGAACCGTCGATTTCTGTGGGATGATAATATGGAGTGACATTGACAAGGGTTAATACTCTGGGAGAAAGTTGGCTGATAGCCGCAGCAACGCTCTTGGGGATTTGTCCTCTTTTCGGCCAATGCACAGTGACATGTCTGATGCTCCCGCCCTCATCACACAGACGAAGAATTTGCCGTAGCGGGAATAGCCTTTTGGTGAAATGCAGTGGCAACGGCTTTGTATTGTCGACATCTCGTAGGAGAAGATAGACGTCGACTTCCTCGGAGGCGTCGATGCCTGGAGGAAACTTTGCATCTACCCGAGCGGCATTTCCGGTATCAGTGATATCTAGGATAATCCTTCCTTGTCGAAGGCGGATCTGATCCTCCATCTTGTTGGAGCAGAGCCGGAGTGCATGCTGAACACGTTCTGCCTCCCGCCTTGTCCACTGTGGATACGCTGGTATCTCGATGACCTGAGATAGGCTGGGAAATGAATAGTAGAGGGAACGCCAGGTGCGACAGACTTGAGAGATAGAGAAAAAGGGTGGCACGAAGGGTGGCTTTGCATTGAGGGGAGCATTGACGAAGATTTCCAAGGCATCTTTGACACATAGTTCAAAGGTGGCAAGAAGTATATCGTCAGGGAGCTGGTTGATGTCCCCGCTGTAATTCTTCTTGTTGAAAACCCACTTTACGACGGAAAACATGGCCAATTCCAAGTTTCAGTCAAGTTGCCGGGATCTTTTATAACATTTCTTCCTGCCAGAGCAGTGGTACCCGCGCGCTTCAACACAGCCTGTAGCGCCGTTATCAAAAGGCGATGCCACCGCGTGGATAATTGAGCTCCTCCACGAATAGGTTCTCCTGCAGAATCCGGTGGATATGGTGGAAATAAGTACACAAAGGAGGTCTTTGCGTATTTGAGATAGCCACCAATGGCTGGGCGCAGCCGGTCGACGTCAGCTCCAAGATAGAGATAGCGTAACGTCATGTCGCCGCACTTTCAGTAGAACGAGCTCTTATCTATTCGCTTCAGTTAGTGGTAATGTAGGCCGTTGCCGTGCAAAGCCGCGGGCCCAAGTGACAAGGTTGAACCCGAGCCCGACCACACGTCTATCCAACCTTTTAATCGGGCGGCATCAGAAACTTGTTAAAAACGTTTCAATGGATCCAGTCGAACTATTGCCACCAGAGGTTTCCTCGGAAATCCTTGCATACGCCGCTCTTGCGAATCCCGGCCCTGAGGGGCTGCCCGAGGTCGTTTCTGTGGATCTATTGCTTGATTTTACACTTATTTCACACACTTGGCAAGCATTGATGATAACCACTCCGGGATTGTGGGCCGACGTTGTCATTTCTCTCCATAAACACGACCCAGCTGCCAAGATTGCAATACAATGCGAGCTGTCTAGGGAATATCCTTTGTCACTTACCATCATAGCGGACTCTGCTGCGGCAATAGAAGCGTTTCTACCTCTGCTCGGTGACCATTGGCGACGTGTACAAGAGCTCGTTGTAGAATTGAAGAAATATTAGAGGTACTGATGCGCGCACTAGGTCCTTTACCCAGCTTGACATCATTACAAATACGATCGCTCGAATTGTTTGAGCAGGCGGTAAACAAAGCAACAAGAGCGTTCATCGACCAGCACCCGAAGCTAAAGGACATCAGAGGTGTACGTCTTGATCGCGGCCTCATTACATCAACCTGGCTACATTGCTTAAAAACCATCTATGTGCATAATATCCCGCTGGATGCACTGAGCCCATACCTCGATGCCCTTTCTAGTGCCAAGAAAGTGACATTCTGTCATTCCAGGAGAGGAACTCGAGCGCCAGAATCGCGTCGTCCGCCGTCGCCTCGACTGGCTACAATACCTCGCTTACCGTGGACTGACCTGCAAGTGCTTGATTATCATACTACCCGCATTTTTTGGAAGAACCTGGACATACTAGTGCCCGCTCTTGCACACACTCTTACAGTACTCTCCTGTGAAATCAACTTTGATATATTGAGTAGACTACTTTCGCATCTGCCAGAGTTTATCTGCCTCGTAGAGCTCAACCTATCGTTATTCCCGGGCGGAATGTTGCGAGGAGAGGATAGGGCCATTAAATCAAGTCTAGTACAAAGGCTCACCATCTCTATGAGAGACGACGACGACAAATCCTTTGCATATGAGCATTTTTCTGCTTTACTATGGGTGATGGAGACACGGTTCCCAAACGCGACCTACCTGCGTCTGTCTGGGCCAGCGCAGCGGACACTCGCACCTCGTATTAGCAAAGGCTCCTTACCAAGGCTGCACAAGCTCTCTCTTACGACATCACGGGACGGAAATCGACCAGATTTTGGTTTATTGTCAACCATAAAAGTGCTAGAGCTCCAAGGTGAACCTTGGGATCTGGCGGTATATCAATCAGGCAGTATCAGGGAGTTGGAGATAACAGAAAACCCTCTTCAGAGGATTTACAACAAGGACTTAGGTTCACCTGGCATCCTTTGGCCGCGTCTATCCCGACTTTGTTTGTCAGGATGTCGGCGTATCAATTGGATGGGCCCCAAGATGAACAACCTAAGCTCAATAGCCTTGACCATAGGTGGGGCCCCAGGACGCACATATCAGGCCACCGAGCTCCTTTATATCCTTGGACTTCATCCCGGCACATTTCCCAGCCTCAAAAAGCTGGAATTAGTGCCCATCGTAGAGTGGGACATGCTCTTTTGCTGCTTGGAGGAGTATGGCGCTCAAATGAAGGAGTCGCGTTCTCACCTCGAGACCATTGTTTTCAATGGTGAGGTACCTTTTGGGTTCCCTGAACTCATTTCGAGGATTCTACGTGGGCAAAAGGTTGAGCGTCCGTCAAACCACGACCTCTCATGGGTGGGTAATCTAGAGCCGTTCCGTGATCCTAATGTGTAAGCAGTTCAGTACCTTTCACACATTTCTGACACCTTGATAGGGATGGTTGTTTACAATGCCTTAAATCTCTCTACTACTCCTGCCCAACGCGCGTGCAAGCGAAGCAGCATCTTGACTATTCCGGTCAACCCACCATCGCCTTTTCAGATGACAGTCATTATGTAATCGTTACGTGGTATGCACGCGAACAAGAGTGGAATCGTTATATACGAGTGCACTCTGGACGCCGCCTGCATTGTGACTCGAATTTTTCAACCAAGGTGACGATTACTGCTCATGGATATTACGTTGCCGCGCGTTGAAAGAAATAGACAATTCTGAAGTATACAAATGTACGAGGAGCAGTCCCTGCTTGTGAAATGCGGAATTCTTGGCTTTCAGCGCCTGGTTAGTCCCATGAGGTCCGCGCCGTGTACATCGCCGAGACGATCATCGTACCTCACTCTAGAATAATTCCAGTCCCCTTTGTAGTCCTTGATTGTTAGGAAAGCTATTTGGACTTGCAGCTTGTACAAGTACCGTGGATACGCGGATTAATCAGAACTTGGGTCAGCTTTGGCTGCTATGAATATCATGTCAGCTGAGCATTCTTTCTCGCTTCCTATGGAACTTTACGAATGTACGCGAGTTATTTTGATGACTCCATGTCTTGTTGGGTGGTCTTTGAGACATTCCGATTCTCTTTCTACTACACCGGCTTGTGTAGTCAACCGAGGGGTCTAAGACGATCGCTAACTTGCGACTCACGTTTGATCGCCTCAAGCCTTGCTTGTCGGCGCGGCGTGTCGATCACCCCGCCTCTCCAGGTCGCACTCTGCGCAGCAGGGCGGGTGTGCTGATCATGTGGCTGACATCTTGAATAGTTAAGAGGAGGATCATTTCGCCATCATCAATGGTGATCCGTCTCTCCTGACCTTGCCGCGTCTTTGTTATGATATTGAGCGCTATACCGTTGCTGTGTTTGGTTAACCAGCTGATTCAAATGAACCATATGAACCATATGGTAGCCCCACTCGGCCGATCAGGTTTGAATTGTATCGGGAACAGGTCTTAGCGCAAATGTCAAACCCATAAATGGCAGCGTTCGGACACAAAGAGGATGGGTGATCGATGATCCGAAGCCGCTATTTGCGTGATCTAACATGAGTCGAGTTGACTCCACTGACCGCCTCCTTCAGCCTCGGTGGACCAAGAAGCTCGTCGACCAAAGCTAAGCTTCTCCGCCGAGCAGCCAGCATCCGCATGTTCTCCTTGTGTCTTGGATATAACGGTGTTCAAAGACTTAGACAAGTGTATTCAGATGGAGCGGTGAGTGCACGGCTCCTCTGACGTCATTACAAAATGTGGCCTTCTCTAACGAGATGAATTCCGCGAATATGCGACCCTAGTTCCCAAGGCTGTACAGGGTCGCATGACTCCAAGAGTGGAGCGCCGACGTGAGGAGCGCAAAGTGCTGATCAAAGCTCGGGGTCCGGCACCGACAAAGATATAAGGCCACTCCATCTCCAACTGTCGAGAAGGAAAATAAATCCCTCTTCACAATATATGACCATGTCCTCGACTACGACGCCCTATGCTCACCTCAGTCAACTCGACCTCGTTCGTCTCATCGAGACGTACAGATACATTCTCAACGGTAAGTTCATCACCAGCCTATACGAACACGACATGCTCAACTACGTGACAATCCCAGACCCCTCGCGCCCACCAACAGATAAAGCAGAAGCCCAGCGGGCTCTCGCGGCCTTGTACCAACCAGCATACAGCCCGACCACCCAAGTGGAGCACAACAACCGCGTCCTAGGCGGCTACCGTGCAACCCTCGCCAACCCAAATGTCTCCGAAGCCGCCAAAGCCCACGCACGCGCCATGCTCGAACAAGCTGGTGCAGACGTTCGCACTCTCAAGGAGCGCACGGCGATGCGCGCCAGCGGGAGTGGTGCCGGTAGCAACGGCAGTACCAGTGGAAGCGACGGGGAAGGGCGACGAGATGCACATTTGGCGAGACAATTGGGTGGATACAAGAGTGCGTTAAAGAGTATGTCCTTCTTTCATCATGTTTGCGAATAGATGCTGACGATATCGCAGATCCAAATGTCTCGCCCGAAGCAAAAGCACACGCGCGCAACATGCTCGCGCAGCACGGCATCACTTACTAGACACGCTATCTATACCCTCAAAGAATGTCTCCACTCTCTGTATCATCTCTCTGATATCCCGTAGACTTTGTATCATCTCTTGATTTGCCGGCTCACTGTGTATCTAATACCTCTCTGGTTTGCGAATACACTACGTTATTTACTGTCTAATCGTCGCCTCGCTCGTCCTTTGCCATAATGACTCGGTGGAGTCATCGTCATATTCCGCTGTCATCCATCTTCTAGATTCTCCAAACTAGTCTGTCAGTGTTTGTTGACGTTTGTACGTCGTCATTTCTCCACAAATACGCCATTAGTCACTCACATTTACTTACGTTTAGCCACCTTTGACACGCTCCGAGGTGGATCTACTGCTCCAACAAATTCAGTGTTTCGGACGACGTTTGCATCATTGTGGAGAAAACATTCACGCCGATAGACCACGCACAATGATCCCAGTCATGGCTCATATGACGTTCACGCCACGTCAAAATCCGTGGATACAATACGGTCTACAGACGACAATGGTGTAGGATTAACAGGTCCATTTCACAAATAATGATACAGTTGACATGTTTGGTTCATCTAGATTATTATCTGCTGATTTCAGATTGAGCTTCAGTTGAGCTAACGTGCAGGTGAAGATGCGGAATTTGTAGACAAATATCCCAATATTGCTCGCGCTCTCAATATAAACGGCCTGGATTATACTTTAGAGTCATTGCAAATCTCTAAGGGGCTGACCTTGTCATCTCCAAGCTTGAGAGATATTCTTGTTCAATATTATTTTGAGGTATTCACCTCCTCTTGGTTATGGCGGCCCAAAATACTCGCCTGTAATTCATTCACCGGATATAAAAATTTCCCCAATTCAATTACCCAGCCAATGGAGAATGAGAATGAGAATTAAGAGAAGGATGAATTGGAGGCTCCAGCTCAGACGATGAGATAGAAATAATTTATGAGCAGGTGAAGGCCTACAAAGAAGAGATAGGAGATCAAGAGCGGGAAGACGAAGACCTTCGAGAGGCTTATACAAGACTTCAGCTGGAAGCGTTGGTATCGGCATCCATTCATCCATACCTCGTCGTCGACACTAAACTAAAGTTCCGCTACGCCTTCAATGGCGGCTCAACCAAATCCGCATCCAATATCTGAACATGTAGCTCGCGAGACCGGCGAGGTCAACGCCTGGAAGACTGTCTTTAAGAAAGATAGACATATCTAGCGAATGAAATCCAAATCCATTTAAATTCAGAGAGGGGCAGAGTGGGCTTGCGATGTAACACACAAACACGCTGCCTCGCGACGGGGCACTTGCAAAAGGTCCGACTGAGATCGCCGGTTTATCCTCTTGGTGATAGGTGATGTAGGCTATAAGCGACCCCTGCCATAACTTTATCAATGATGTGAGATAGGTCTATGATACGGTGATCGTGCGTGGAGTAACACTCCTCATGGAGAGTGGCGTCGGGCGTCGGGCGGAGATTATGTTAGTTTACACTAGTGTACATTACACCCGTAACGTTGCCTTCCCTTCCCATTGGTCGATCCATCACCGGTGACAGTGCCTCTCCCTCAGTTAATCCACGACCGCTGTGAGGTATGGCCACCCGCTCACCTGTATGATCGATACTCACCGCCTACATCATCTAATTAGACTCTGTCTATTAGGTTGACAAACTATTGGTGCTCATTCGGTTGCTTCAGGCCCCGTATTAGCGCTTTAACGCTTCTCTAGATGGCCACAAAGTCGTCGCACGGGATGTCTATCAACCGGGCATAGAGCCAGGATGCACGCAACTAAGATAAGCAGAGCCGGCCTCAGCCAATGACACGAATTTATTGAGATGTGAATTACAAGATGATCTCACGTGAATGTCGCGCCGGTGAGTATACTCGTTGACGGCGCCAGGAGATCAAAGGTGGGTCTGATGCGCTAGCACAGATCTTATGCTCCATCGCCTCCTGTAGAATCAACCGCCTTGTTGGTGCGCCAGCACATCGCAGCGTTTGAAAAACGACCAGTGAGCCCCAGAGGGGCAGGAATACAACTGGTGACAAGACACCTTGCATGAGCTCACCCAGAATTCTGTTCGCAACGATGGGCGAATCCTTCGACACTACCTAAAGTTGGCCAGCGATATCGAGGGCGGATTAATAGTTCTGGTCCTTCCCTCCGTCCCCTGCTCACAGCAAGTAATGGTACCAAGGCCCTGAGTTGTGAATATGCGACACCGCCTGTGATCGGTGTTGCACATCTCTCAATTACCGTCCTATACGGACACCACACGATCAAGTGGATCCAATGTAAAGAAATGGCCACAGTTTGACAAGCGTATCGTTTCTTCGACGATTCAAATAGAACCAAACGTTGTCGAGACGGATTTCATGTGATAGACAACAAGGGAATAGATCGAGAGCACATCCAAAGGTTGCCACTCTCGGTGCCTGGTGTGCTACCTATCCCACCCAAGAGTCTCGACGAAGCGAGGTCAAGGTACTCCCGTAGATAGTTGCGCGATGACGCGCCTTGTGCACGGCGCATGCGAGATGAGGACTGCTCATAGCAGCAGGGACGAAACAATCAAGCATGATCAAAGGTATCTATTCATCGTTTGTGGCAGTCTATAGGCTGCCTGAGGAGACTTGTCCGATGGGGACGGGTCCAAGTTGTGCGTCGTGTTTGTTCGTCTGACCCCGACCAGTCAAATATGCCTCGATGCCCGACGAGGGCTTGTAATATTCCAATGCGTCTGATATCACAAGAATGAACACGTAATCCCACGCAAAAAACACCTTGAGGCCACCAGCGTCGACGAGGAAAGCCAGCAGCATTGACGAGGCCAAAAAAGGGTTGCAGTTTGTTCTCTACAATGTCTGCGAATGAGTGCGTCCCGAGAAAATCTACGACGCTTACACTGATATTTCAAGTCTTATCCGGTCTCAACCATTGTCTGATCCCAAGTTCGACCTTCCAGTCGAGTTTCTGGAGCAGCAGTTGAGGGACACTCTCATCTCTTCAGAGCAAGAGTCTACATCTACATTCATATCTACTCCAGAACAGGTTCCTCCACTAGAGGAACGTACATTCCCGAATTGTGATATCCCGACAGAGATCTGGCTCGCCATCTTTCGCTACGCCATCGACGCCATGATTCAGGACTACATAAACGAGCCATTGCGACTAAAGCAGTTCCTTTTTCCACCTCCGAATCACGCTCTCACACGTCTGCCGCTGGCGCTCCATCATCATTGAATTTCCCAATTATGGTTGACAATCCCCGTATCACCACGCGAATACTGGACAAAAGGAGAGGCGGATACGGTTACCTACGCTCGAAATCGTGCACAAAGTACCCTCGCCCAGTCCTCCACCGCGACCAACCAGAAGCCCATCACGCTTCTACTCGACGTCTCTGAGCGCTTTGATAGCAAGGAATCAGAGCTACGCTACTTAAGAGATCGACAGAGATCTCGTCTCGCAGAGCCTGGTCGGAACCTTGATGGTCGTGAGCTGCTCTTATTCCCTGAGGGTGGTTATGACGTCCATCTCTTCTTGCGTCCTGCGAATTTGCAAATGAAGAGACCGACCTGGCGAGTACATCCGAAAGCTCCGACGGAGATTCGACACGTCGTCCGTATTGGAGGAAAGCACTCGCCAAAGCCAACCTCGTTGACCATTCATTGGCCTCGACGGAGCAGGTTTAGTGCACAAATACATTCATTGATCCGCTCTTATCAACCACAACATCTCACCCTGGTGGACAACTTCCCGGACTGGGAAGATTTTCGGGTTCCAGGTATCAAAAGCATTCGGCTAAAGACGACAGAGACGCAGAGGCACATTGCACTCGAATGGATGATCCTTCCATTTTTACAAGAGCTCTATGTTCATTCGTGTCGGCTTGACATCAGCGCGTATTTCCCGTCGAATCTTCCCACCCCTCTGACGAGGCTACGTGTGTTGGGCATTACGCCAGTACATGTATCATTCTTGACAAGGATCGATTTTCCCTGCTTGGAGACCGTCATCTTTTACCCACCCAACATCAAACCGCGCGCACGTCGTCTCGGGGAAGAGTGGACGACGACGTTGGCCGGGGTGATCAAATCGATAACCGCGCTCGAATTCGAAGGCTGGCCTGCAAAATATCAGCGGAATGTCGTTTATCATTCCATTGTCCCTCTTTGCCTCGCGCTTCTCCATCAACTTCCTCATCTGCAGAGGGTGACGTTCCGTCAGAGTTTTGTTTGGGCGGAGGGGTTGGTGGAAAGATTACCTGCCACTTTGGGTTTAAAGGTCGGTGCGCAACTGGAAGAGCTCGTGCTCGATGAGTGCATTGGCGTTACGCAGGCGCATTGCGACGCGCTCGCAGCAGTAGTTAGCAAAATAAAAGTCTTTTAAAGCACTAAAAACCGTAGCGATACTCTCATTTAAATGGTTCGACAGAGTCGGAGTGCCCCGAGGTCAGCTCTTCTTATTCGGCGCCCCTTTGTCGCAAACTTGGACAGCGATATCCAAACACGCCGAGTTTGGCCCCGCTCCCTCTAATCAAAGCAACTCGCTATACAACTAAGCAGGTATCACCGAGGTCGATACCAAACGCCTTGAATCAAACGGAAGCTAGTGGCCGAGATAATGTCATCTGAAACGTGAGTATGCGACATATTTATCGCTTTTCTTGCTCAATTGATCACTCAGGACAAATGAGCGTTCACTCTGTGACTTGCAGACTCAGGATCCAAGACTTGTCGAGTTGGCGCGGCTCAATGAGCGTATAGAATCGGGACGACGCGAATTGCATCATATGCATGATTCTATCTCGCGACTGGACATCACCGAGCCTTCGCTTATCGACATACAACAGCGTCTAGACGAGCACGCGCTGAATCTTGATGCGATAAAATCGGCGTTTGAAGAGCTTTCAACGGTAGACGACGTAGAAGAATCATGCCAGTTTGGAAGCCCCGTCTGTGCTCCCCATTGCACGGATTCGTATCCACTGACTGAGCGCTAGGGCGAAAGACCTGTGAGGGATGATCACTCACATCTGTTGTCTATAAAGCAGGAACTTTCTACGTCGCGGGAGACACGGGCGAACCTTCAACCTCGTATCACGGCGTCGTTGAAGCACCTAGACGAGTTGTATGGACAGCACCGAATATTGGCAATATCTATTCCTCGCTATCACAAAAGACGAGTCACAAGTCAACAAGTGCCAGAGGACATATGGCGAATCATCTTTCGTTTGTATGTCCATGGTGTCCATTACGATATCATTCACCAAGGCGCCGAAGAGGGGTTTCGTTATCCTGCATTGACTTTGTCACATGTTTGCCAAAGGTGGCGGGCCATGGCTCTCGACCAAACAGAGATATGGCCGTATTCCTGTTCACGTCCCAATGCACCCCTCTTTCTTCGCACTCTCAGAGAACGAGGCGGGAGCCACCAACGCTCGGTATTTACGTATTATACTGGGCCAAATTCAAGATACATACAGAGGCAATTTGCTATCATCGCCCAAGGGGACATCAAGCTAGGCCCAGTCTATGATTTCTGGTGCACCATATGGATAGACTGCGTCCCGGCATCATTACTCCCGAATACGCCAACGTTCTCGAGGGTCCAGTTGCTAAATATGCTACCTCATCTTCACGGGGCTTGTCCGTTGTACCAGCTACCAGAATTAGTCATTAAAGTGCCAGCGTTGAAGCGAACAGACCTCCGCCCATACCTATTGCCTCATCTCACTACGCTCATGGTTCTCTCCGGTCCTTCGGACGTATTTGAAGCAGAGATTGGTACGGTTGATATGTCAAATCTCCGCCACCTTGCTCTCACGGTGTCACATGTAGGACTCATGCAGGCCATCCTAGCGTCTGGATTGGAGACGCTAACCCTCATTGCGCCCAGCGACGCTATGGAGATGCCAAGAGACGAAGAAATCTGGCTAGAGTCTCTTTCTCATCTCATTTCTCCATGCACCAAGCTGATTCTGACCGGTTGGCCAGAGACCGAGGCGAAATCGGAGAAAATAGCAGATTCGTCGAGTAGGACGTGCTTGGCACTTGCCCAGAATCATACCAAGGGGTTAGATGCCACCTTTAGGTGCACGCACGTCGAGGGTCTGGAGCTGGTCAAGGTCATTTGCAAAGATGTCGCCGACGGTACTGAGGGCTGTCGCAAACCAGAGGTCAAAAGTATAACTTTTGACAGATGCACTGGTATACGACAGATAGACTGCGACGCACTGTCAAAGTTGTTCAAGGTCAGCGTGTATTTATGACGGCATGCTTTGGCCACTCTTAGGGATTTCTCGTGTAATAAGAATAATATGAGACATTAATTCGCGGGAAGGTAGCAAACCTGTTGAATTGCGAGACTTGGACCTTGCCTTGATGCTGATCTAGAAAGCTTGCGAGGAGCCGTAAATTTTCCGTGCTCATTTACATCTATTGCGATATTCATTACATTTTGTGCGACAATGGCAGTCAAGGAACCGTTCATCCTTTTACAAGTCACGGTTCAAGGCATCAACAGAGGCAAGGACGAACAATGCGCACAAACAAGTCCGTCTATAGCAGTACAAGGCAACTCTGGTGCAATAATGCACCCCATCCGTCCTTTATTTTCTAGCCTAACTGCGCAGGCTGTAGACGCCATCCTGAGATGCACCACCGTAGTTGGCAAACATATGGGGCGTATGGGGTCGAAAGACTATACCACGCTCTACTGATATACTAGAACCACTCAAGCCGACTGTGATGCACCCGGTGCGGCCTGGCCAGGTATGTGTGACGGCTTGGCGTCGCCGGTACCATAGCTACCTACTGAACCAAGCTAGCGAGATATTGTACCTATGCTGGGTATATGAACGTGTTCGAGCGATGCGCCGCCTTGGTGAGAATGCGAGACGAAGCAGTGCGACCACCGCCTCCCTCAACCTTGGACTCACCCATCTCCTTCATGTCTGGAGATATGTAAGTTTTGGAACTTTGGATAATATCTAGAAACTAACGACATCGAAGCACTCGTTCTAATCTCCTCCCGTCGTCCAAGGAGGCTGAACTTCTCCACAACCTGCGTGCACAAAAGTCGACTGAGCTGGCTCTCATTGACGAGAAGATGTCGCGTGATCAACAAACCGTCGCAAGTGCCGATGCAGCCATCGGTAAACTCGAAAAGTCGTTGACCAAAGCGCGTGAGATGCTGCGTGTATACGAGGAACACGCCAGTCAAATCAAGGGAACACTTCGCACACTCTCCTTCAGCTCGACGCGTACAAACGTACAATCCGACGCACCGGAACCGTGTAAAGAACTCTCGCTGCTCCTTGGTCAGGAAATCCCAGAGCGCGAGAAGAAACTCCGGACGGAGATACAGGAGATTGCGGTGTTCTGCGACCGACTAAAGATCACTATTACCAATCTCGCAGAGGAGCTGCGTTGTCAGAACCACACGCGGGCGGTGGCCCTCGAGACCATTGCTGCCAGGAAAAACCACCGTGGCGAGATCCAGGCTTTGGTCGAAAACATCCAAAGCTGTTTCCGCCCAATCAAAAAGATCCCATCAGAGGTCTGGGCAGAAGTTTTTCGTCTGCGCGTAGAGGACGATGACCAATTATTCCTCGCATCTGGCTCTGAGGACCGTCGTTCGACCGCGTTCACACTTTCTCATGTGTGTCAACCATGGAGGAAGGTCGTCCACGACACTCCAGAACTCTGGAGAGTGGCGCACTGGAGGGCTGGGAAAGACGGAAATGTCAAGGCAGACATGATTACCTACATGCGAGAAAAAGCGCAAGATCAGCCATTTACCGTCGTCGCGGATCAATGCCAACTTTATCCGACATCGCTTCCGTCGACGCAAGACGTCTTGATGATGAGCCACGCACTCCAAGAGTACACCCTTCACTTGTTCGCAAACGACAAGGACGAAAAGCTTGCACCCCCTTCATATCAGCCCATATTCTTCTCCCCCTTTGCCCTGGTCGTTCAGGTTCCCGGCCAGGAACCACTTCGCTCGACATTCGTCTACCGCAACCTCGTCAACTCGTACGCCAATGTGAAGAAGCTCACACTCATCAACATCTTCCCCGCACTCGCTTTTAGTGAACCGTTCCGACAACTAACTTATCTTAAAGTTGAAACCGCCACCGACGCGCGGCCCTACAACCTTTCAACTCATGGTCGAGAGTCTGGAAGAGCTCCATCTCTCGCACGTCATACCATTGAATCTTCCGTTCATAGGTCATGCTATTACACTTCCCAACTTGCGGAAACTGGGCATCACCCCACACGACCACGAGCTCCTTAAACAGCTCCGTCTTCCCGCACTCACTCATCTTTGCATCACTTATCCGCACCATGGTGACGGCGTCGAGACTAGTCCATGGCTCGAAACGCTGATCAGTGCCAATTTTACAACCGGCCTTACGCATCTCGTCCTAGACTGGTCCTACGCACCGCTCACAATCACGCCCTCTACAGAACCGAATACACCGTCGTCGATAACGGCGGCGACGACAGACATGCTCACGGTGCTTAGGGAGATTCAGCCGCACGCGATGCACCTCGAACAGATTCTGTTCGTCAACGGTGTCGTCTCAGGCGCCGAGCTGAGCCGGTTCCTTGACCAAGTGCTCGAAGAATCGGCGATCATCTATAAAAAGGTCACGCTCGACGGATGTATAGGCTTTACGCGTGCGGGATGCGAGAGACTCTCGCAGCAGGTAGAGAAGCTCAGGGTGGTAGACAATGGTCTGTAAAGCAGTGATGTTAGCCATGAATTACTCCGTATATTCTTCATTTGCTCCATACGGTCTCTAATCCGGGAGGGAAGCCAAAGTAACCATAGCGTCAGCCGCAAATTTGAGTCCTTTCAAAAGCATTTCGGCCTGCCATCTCTTCTCCTCGGCCTCCTTTCGCAACACTTCAGCCTCTCTCTCTGCCTTTTTCCTGAGTTTCGCTATCCATTCCTCTTCACGACACTTAAATGTCATCGTGAACTCTTTATGAACTCGCTCCCGACTAGCAGGTTGGATCAGAGTTGTGCCATCGGAGCCTTCTGTCCCACTGTTTTCAAGTTGACGGTAGAAAGAGCTGACTTCGGCATCGTATTCAACTGTCGAGAGCATAGACAGAAGATTCTGTGCCTATGTTATCGTCAGCCAAGCAGTTATGTTAATACACTACACACCGTATGACGACCAAGATCGAAGGCACTGGATATGTTTTCTTGCTCATTGTTGAGTAGATCCTTCCCCATTACCCTATTCGCTTTGTCAAGCATCATTCTGACAAGTTCACCCTCTGTTGTATGCGAGGAGTAGGCAATCTTGAAGGCTCGTACTTGATGTGAGTGAAGTAGACTCTGGTACGTGTCGCATTCGGCCGAGTCCAAAGAGAGATCTAAAGTGAGCAATTCAATATAAGTCACTAACAAAATAAAACACATCTTACAATCAGCGCACTCTTTTAACTGCTCGACCTGTGCCAAGCAGGCTGCCTGTATATTTCCGAGAAGGGGTAGCCAAAAGGGTGCCACGATATTGACAAATGCCAGGCGAACAATTTCTTTGATCTTGATGCTGGAAGTTGTCTAGTAAAGAATTGAACAAATGCACGTCATTGAAAATGACAGAGCTACCTGGAGGTGACCCAGTATGTGTTTCATAAAGCGGGATTTTCCTGTCATGACAAATTTAATGAGATCCTGCTCGAGACATTTCCTGATCTCCGATATGCCTGGAATTGTAGTAGCACCTAGATCGAGGGTCACACTCTCAAACCGCTTGATACATGAACCCTTGATGCCAGATAGGAAGTTACCAAATTCTGCTGCTGATTCTTTACGTTTGTTGTCATATTGACGTGTGGCATCTTGCAAAAGATCGGTTTTGAGTTGATCCAACTGCCTTTTGTATAAGTCGTCACGGAGGCTTCCAAAGTCAGCCTTGAGTCGGGTGGCATACTGAAGGGCATCCTGAACCGAATATGACGCGGTTCTGCAGTCATATTCATCTGTAGTAGTGCTGAATATTTTCGAAGAGGACAGGCAATGCAAAGAGATAGACCTTGTATTTTGTGTTCGATTTCAAGGACCTGCGTGCGAGTTTGCGCCGGCCCCTCAAACAACGGCGGAAGCGAGGATCGACATTCCAAAAATAGACTGTGGAGTTGACAGGCCATATCATCATAGATTTTCTGACACTGGCCCTGGGATAGACCCTGTTGAGCAAGGGCAACTTCGCAGTCAGCTTGCTTCTTGATGCCCTCCTAAGGATGGTTCAACCTTTGGGTAGTATTCAAATAAAATAACCCCATACCCAAATAGACTTGAAATAGCTTGGCAGCTCCACAAGCGGAATACCCCGTGAACAAGAAGGGGTTAGAAGAGAATCAGTTGGTTTCACCAACCGGTTGCGTAGCTCTTCCACAGATTCTATAAATGGCTGCCTTTGAAGTCTCTGTTGATAAATTGTTAGGTATTCTTTCCGCGCAATTAACGTACTGCATGAGGGAATTTATGAATATCCACAGTGAAGTGTTCGTCAAAGGAAAAACTCTCATCATAATCCAATTCCTGCACTTTAGCCCATTCTTCCTTGCATCTGCTCTGAAGCCAGGTCAGAGTCGAATCTTCACCGGCCATGTCCGCCTCTGGGTCATAGTCACGAATGGCAAACAAAATGCCTGTGCGTTGGTGCCTGGACCAAATTTAATATTGATTCACAACATGGTCGATCTGACCTTGACTTTGATATCCTTGCATAATTGAATTTTGCCTTGATGATTGCTTGAAGCAATGGGAAGCCACTGCCTTGATCAAGTGCAAGTTCCGAGTCATTAACGTTGATAACAACGAGGTCGCAAGTGACCATAGCGAGGAGACCAAGCATTGTTCCAGTCAATTTAGGGTCAGCCTGTTGACTGCTATCGGTCCCCTCAAAGTCAAGAATGAGTAGTTGCCACTGGTTCAAAATGACAGCATGAACTCCTATTTATTTACTTTTAATTTTATCAGCCGTCTGATTGGGGTAAACTTACCATGCGTGGTCGCTTGCCGGACGCCTGCCCTCATAACAGGCATAGTGCTTCCGGTAAGATGATTGATGAGGGTAGCTGTACAAGGTTACAACAGGCATAATCGAGGATAGTAGCTTACTCTTTCCTCCATTTTGGCGCCCGAAAACGGCAACAATTCGATAAACCGCCTGGTTGTTACTGATTTCTTCAATTGCCGAGGATTCTACAGGTCTATGCATTATTTGCAGTAAGTTAGCAGTGAAAGAAGTTATTCAGGATACCTACATGGCTTCCCCGTTCCCCGAAATGATTTGGAAGCTCACGGGCGGCAGTAGAGCCGACATTGTCAAGTACCCTTGGTGATGGTATTCCACAGATCAAACCAAATTCCGGCACAAGCTGTTTTATATCTGGTTACGCGACGGTTATCAATCCAAGGAAGCCGAATTAAATACTAGGAGCTGAGCTACTTCACTTCATTGTCAGAAGAAACCTGACATACTCCCTGGCACGCGATATCAGAACCATCGTACTCGAGTTTCAACGGATGCAGGGCTGTAACCCTACCTGATATGGATTGATAGGAGTACCTTGTATAGGACATGTTCCGTTACGCGCTGGTTAGGGGGTAGACTAGGTGCCTGAGGGCGGATGGAGTAGGTGCGTAGGGCCTGACAAATTGTCATCGGTATTTAGCTTTCCCCGTCGAACCTCCGCATTCTAAGCTAACAAATTAGCAAGTACAGGGGAGTTATTTGTTCCACATGTTGTGGCCGAATTTTCTTTGTTTTTGTTATCATTTGAATCCTTCTTCGTTGAGCTTTAATATCTGACGCTGCAATGAGGGGCAGACAGTTTGCTGGGATGTTCAGAAGTGGACGGAAAATAACCCCACAGGCCGTAGTCACCACCCTACTGCGGGTGCAAAGCTGGGCTAAGAACTCGTCTGACGAGACGAGTCTATAGGCTGCAAATACCTCGGTCATGAGTAATGAATATACTTTGGTAATAACACGTTGCGCGCAATCTCCAATACGCGGATACACCGCAAAACCACATTCCATTCTCTGAGGGGGCATATGAGATGTCTTGCGCAGATATGTGACGATAATAAATGAAATGACATTCTCATGCGTGAGATTGGGTCCTACATACAGTTTAACGGCCGGTCTGCTCTCCTTTCTCTTCGCACCGCATGGTCAAATGGGCCACCAATTTACTTTTATTGTCACAATTATATCTTTCCTTCGCATAATCCAGCCTTTGACTCTGTATTGGTCTTCCGACACGTGAGTCTAGATATTTCCCGTTGTCCAGTCGACCGCGGCCAGTTGACAGCGTGCCCTGTGGGTGAGCATATTTAAAACTAGACGTTTGTAGATGCACTTAGCTCAGAAATAGTTCAATCTGCCAAATCTGCGCAGAGGCGACTGGGTCAAGTCAGTAGTGCAAGAGGACGCAACGTTCACTCGGCGTCCATTCACTACCACATGACTTCAACATGGATTGTCTGTACAGAAGTTCACTTTTGTATTCATCCTCGGTCAAACCTTTCCAAATGCGGCCTACGTGGGTGACGGCCCAACTATCTCAGACGCGATAGTAATCTTCGGGATTTGAGATTGGTACCTCCTAACAGAATGGCCGTGGAGCCGAGTTCAAATGCGGACGACCCCGAAACATAGCAGTGCCCCGTAACTTGAATCGTCCTGACAGAGAGACATACTCGAGGCTTCCCTTCCTCTCGCGATCGAGGGGGGAAGATGAACGTAGGTAAAGCTCCATATCGCATACACGAAGACCTCTAGGAGAGCTATTGACTCCTTTCGTATCCGTTATGCCCGCTGACCGCGGCCTGAGGCCTTGGACGACTGGCTCTGTGTAACGGTTAGCCGCGGGAAAATGGAACAAGCCGGATTCGCACCGACTTAGCCGTCAGACCACTAGACTATAGTGTCCCTCTTTTCCCTCTAAAGCGTCACAGTACCTATGACCCCCGTTACTCAGGTATTCCTAACCTGGTCGGCCGGGCTCTGACCTGTAAGGTGAGCCAATCCTTACACTCTGGCGATGGATCACAGAGGTAACCCTTATACGCAGACATGCAGATACCCGAGATGTATCTACGAAAGCTATAATCTATCAACGTACAGCAACCGCTGTGCGAAACCCTCTGAAGCCGAGGCTGACGTCCTCCTTGATATGATCAAGCTCTGCGACAGCGATAATAACGAAGAGAGTCGAAATGTATTCAATTAGGGGGAAAATCCCGATTTGGTCGACCAAGCTCCCAATCCTGAGTCTCGTTATCCACTTTTCTTCATGAAACTTAGATGCCATTGTAAACTGTTTATCTACTCGCGCGTCGCTCACTATGCACTTGAATACCCCTCTAGTCATCCCAAGCCCTCGTTGGTAAAGTGGACGCCGAGGGCCCACGTCTCGAGTGCCCACCTGTGTAGTCTGCCAAGTCCACTCAGCACGTAGACGGAATCCAGGTTTTCGTATAGAGCGTACATCGATGTAGACTCCATGATTTACGTCGCAAATCTCACACGCCGTTCAAATGCAATTGTGAAGCCAGCTTGATTCAAGGAAGAGTCGAATACACTGCCAGGGAGCATACACGACCAAAGGAGGGTGTGGGATAGACGATAGGAATAAAAAAGGGTGAGGAGGGGGTAGTGCACGGCACTCGATAACTCGTACATGAATTCGCTAATGGGGAAATGGGAGGGTATGGAGGGCAGGAGGAAACATACTTATTCGGCCGTAAAATAGACTCCATCGTCAAAGCTACCGTGTTGCGCAATTGAACCGAGCGCAGGTTGATGGTTAGCAGCCGTGTTGATGCTGAACATGCGGTAGACACCCGGAGGGAGACCCTTGTCCAACGTAGTCGAGAGCGTGCTCTCGCCGTCGAGCGGCGCATTCAAGCCCTTGAAAAACGCAAACTTGGTTGGATCCGTTGGGTCGGTATCGTCGAGCGACTTGATGGGCTCAATGACCAAGTGCGAGTGTCCGATCAAGATGCCCTGGTTGTTCACCTCGGCCGGCGCAGCGTAATAGTTGGCCTGCGCATTCGTAAACGCACCCGCTTGCAGGTTGCGAATCTTGAGCTTGGCGGTGAACGGCTGATTGGCGGGAATCTTGGAAAAGTTGCGTGGGAAGACGAATTTGGCAGAGGGGAGCTTGTCCTTGGCAATGATACGGCCCATTGGAACGACGTTGCACGAGCCTTCACGAATTTGCTTGCCATCGGTCAACGGAACGCTGCCAACGTGGTCAGTATGAATAGACAGCTAGAGAATGGTTGCGTACTTTTGAGTGAGGCAAAAGTTGATGAAATTGTTCGTGCTCGTCAACGACCTGACTTGACCGGGAGTGGGCGTTTCTTGACCGTCCTTTGCGAGACCGGGCATGATCACGCGCGGGTCGAGAGTCAACGAGGTCTGGGGATCTTGGTTGTTGTTGCCACCGTTGTTCCCATTGTTTCCTCCGTTGTTCCCGTTGTTTCCTCCGTTGTTCTGTCCGCCATTATTTCCGTTGTTTCCGTTGTTTCCTCCATTTCCACCGTTGTTTCCTCCGTTATTCTGGCCTCCATTTTGACCGTTGTTCTGGCCTCCATTTCCACCGTTGTTTCCGTTGTTCTGGCCATTATTTCCACCATTTTGACCGTTGTTTCCGTTGTTCTGGCCACCGTTGTTTCCATTGTTCTGGCCACCGTTGTTGCCACCGTTGTTTCCACCGTTATTCTGGTCACCATTCTGACCGTTATTGCCACCATTCTGACCATTGTTGCCACCATTCTGGCCACCGTTGTTTCCACCGTTGTTCTGGCCACCGTTATTCTGACCACCATTCTGGCCATTCTGACCATTGTTGCCACCGTTGTTGTTATTGCCACCATTACCGCCATTGTTGGCGATGCCGGCGTCGGCCGTCGTAGTCGACTGTGGTGGGTCGACGGTGGTCGTGAAAAAGGCAGTCGAAGTCACGATATCGGTGACAGTCGCAACACCATTCCCACCACGCGTACCACCCGATCCAACATCTGCAACACTAGCAGCCGTCGTCGAGGTAGCCGCTGGTGGCGGGGGAGTCGACGTTTGCCCCTGGCCGTTTCCGGTATTGGCATTGTTGCCGCCATTGGCCGAATTGTGTTGTTGTTGTTGACCGTTATGATTGTTATGGTGGCCGAAATGGTTACCCTTTGGCGTAGTCCGGGTCGTCGTTTGCGTGGGAGCATCGGCAACATTTGCCGCGCGGGACGTCGTGGGACGTACAGAGACGTTGCCGCCACCCAGATTTCCTTGATTGTTCTGGTTTTGCTGCACTCCGCCGTTGTTATTGTTGTTGTTAGCTGGGCTGGTGGTGATGGCGGCTGGGGCACCTCCGAGTGTGCACTGTGCACCTGCAGCGGTCACGGTGACAGTAGCAGTGGCTGTTCGGACAACGGTGTCGTGGATCGTCACGGTGCGGACCTGCTGTTGTTGGTGTTGTTGATAACGGGGCTCGCGAGCCTGTAGACGTAAAGAGTCGGTACAAGACTTTGTAAAGACGTGTGCAAGTCGAGCTTACCTCGAAACCGTTGGCAAGTGCAGAGCCGGAGAGGACGAGGGCGATGAGGGCGCTCGAAAGAGAAAACTTCATGGTAGATGAACGGACGAGGGAGTATTAGCGATAGATTGTCGAGTATGAGTGAAAGAATGCGGCAGCACTTGGCTATCAAAGCACTGGAAAAGAGGGAGTTGTCGATTGGTTGCGCGCGCAGCGACCGCAAAGAATGGACAAGGCTTCCAAAGAGCCTAACTAGCCAAGTTGATGTAAGCCAGAGGAGTCTACGAATTTCTAGAGAATTATACGCACGGGAGAGAGAGAAAGGCGGCGACGGAAGGAACCAAGCTTGGGGGGTTTGTTGTTGTAGTCAGGCACCGCCCTCATATATGCCGTCGACCTCGCCTCGACGTCTAGCGCCCATAGAGTCTATGACCATATTGGAACAAGGCGACCGTGGACATTTGTATAATATCCTCCGCACTCCGTACATCCCAGACAGCAACACCAAGATGGAGATATAACCCACTCCACCGCCGCATTCTCAGGCATACCAGGCATAGTAAACAACACAGACCTAGACTACACCGTATTCTCACGTGCCAGATTCGTTCACACTTCAACACCTCCCACGCGTTGATAAACAGCACCGTGAGCCACTATCTACACCTTCTCGGACATTCCTGGCAGCATAGATCGGCTCAATGAGAGTGAATAGAGTACGAGGGGAATACCAAGGAATATGTTTATACTCTATGAACGCCCATCACGTTAGGACGAACAGCGCGGACAAGAGATCAACGCACACTAGGCTTGTCTTCGCCTCGGGTCGTTACCATCTTAAATGCGATGACGGTGACATAAACCGTTGAAACCCAGTTGCCCACCTCGACCCCAGTTCAGCCCTATGACGATCCACGGACGTCAAGCCAGACTTACCAGTACCACCATGGCTATAAATTTCACCAAAGGTGGATAAATTCCCTTAATGTAGATCCCTGTTGGGATAATTAGGCTGATCGATGATTGCGACGAGAGGCGCACGAGATAGCACCGAAAGCTCCACAATGAGGAACGTTTGTATAAAATCTGGTCAAGAAATTGTGCTCGCTCTTCTTCTGACATTCCAGGGAATCACTGACCAACGACGTCTGTAGGATGCGGGCAGTGAGGATTTGGTGCTGGGTCGAGTTCGAAGCACCAATTGTCTTGGAAGTGTCGTCACTATACATTAGAAGGCCAACACCTGGACGTACGTGTGTCACTGGAGAGTCGCGGCGCGGGAACCAACTCGAGGGAAGACATATTGGTGCCACGAATGGGGTAAAGGTCGCAAATGAAATGGAACCAATTCACTGTAACTCGTTTTATGGCCACTCTACGTCCGGTTTACGACCATACCTTGTCCCATGGATAGTCGACGCGAGGCATCGACCAATCCTCTGTTTGGTGAAAGTCAATCTCGGTAAACAAGTTGTCTTGTGGATTCCTAGAGACATATGAGAGGGATTAAAATCCTAAAGGAGGGTACGTACACCCCAATCACACCGATGCCCGGGGCAGAGCCGTCGATCAAAACGTGTTGTCGTCCAGAGTACTACGGCGAATAGTCGTCCACGGGTTGTGGTACACGAAAAGAGGGCGGGACCTGACGACAAAGCGATTATAGAGTAGATCGGAGATCGACGATCCACACCGAGGCACTCCACTTGTCGTCACAATACAACTCTGCGACATAAATACAGACCGACGTGCAATCCAACAGCAACAATTCACCATGTCGAAAGCACCCCAAAATCTTAAACAAGGCGACAAGGTTTCCTGGAACTGGGGCAGCAGCCACCCTACTGGGACGGTCAAAGCTGTTCACGCAGAGCATACGAGCATCACAAGTAAGAATGGAAACACCGTATGCAATCATTCATGGAATAGAATTGGTGCTGACGATATATAGATCAGTCGCAACGGCGACGAGGAGAATCCGGCTGTCGAGATTGTTCAGAGTAACAAGGTCTGTTCTCCGCGCCAAACGGGTATCACTACAACTAATAACCCTCGCAGAATCCCGTTCTCAAAAAGGCGAGCGAGTTGAATGAAGTGGATGTTTAGACGACGCCTCTATTGGGGTATAGAAAGAATAAAGTCTAGTGAGGGGAAATATGTCGTTCAATAGCTGCCTCTAGCTGTCGTAATCGACGATGATGCTCCACTCTCGCTCACGTCGTTTACGAAGCCACATGGCTCTAAGCAGTCTCCGAATCTTTTCGTCGCCCTCCATAAAGTTTGCCTACCACGCATCAGTCGGTTGTTCGTCTCCCATTAAAAGAGCAGCGCATACCTTGGCCACGCTAAGCAGATTCTCCGTCTCGCGCGGATCCATTTCACGCCTCCACGTCGAGATTGTGGATGGGTCCCATCCAGGAGCTACATTTGCATTGGGGATAAGCGGCATGTATACGATTCCGATCCCATCACGTTGAGCCAGCTGCTCTTCTGTGAGATCCTCGAACCGTGACTGTTCCGCGTCTGCGTCTTTGGATGATCCGATCCAAATTGAGACGGCTTGCAGTGGCTGTTGTTCTAGGTTGTTGGGGGTGTCCGTTCCTGTGGATGGTCAGGTACTGTTTGCTGAAAACGAAGAGCATACCTTCAGGGATAGTTGATGAACTCTCTGCTGGGGCAGGTTTGGGTTCCATCTCCACCTGACTTCCATCGCTGCGCTCCGGAATCTCCCTCTGGTCCTGCTGCTTCTGACGCTCCGTCTGTTCTCTGACCTGACTCTCCTGAGACTCGGCGAGGCGTCGGTTCGCATTGGTCGACTCTTCGTCTCTGCCTCTTGAACCATTTGATTTGCCATTTCCATCCTTGGGTGATTCAGGCGAGTTGAGCTCGATGGGCCAATGAGCGCCTTTGGGCCATGTGGAAAGTCCTCTGCGATTTGCGTATTCTGGAGACAATAAATTGTCTGTTCTTTGTAAGGAAACTGTCACATACCTTCTGCTCGTGTAAACCAGAGATCTTGCGAGTCGGCGCTCGCATCGAGGGCAATGATACAGTCGACATCCCGTCGCAAAAGGGGATAGTATGGAATATTGAGCTCGGCTATCATTGGTTGGGATGAATATCTTCCAAGATGGTAGTCACGAACCTCCTGCGTCCTAGACATCTTCAGCACGATCAGCGGAGATGAAATATATACTCACCATGAAACCCAAAGTATCTCGTGTTGTTATATCAGCAGGACTACCTTCACGAAGTTGGCCATCCAGTCCTTTGACAAAATTGGGTAGCTACAACGGGTGAGCGTCGCCCGCGCGTGGTAGTAGAGGTACCTGATTCGGAACGACGGGGTGAATGGCACCAAAGTCTTCTTTGTTCTCATCGATCACTTCGGCGATCCACGAGTACAGAGACCATGGAAGCTGTCGCAGCAAGGGTTGGGCTTCTTGAAAGTAGTCCTGGTACGGATTAAAAGCTGTACGTTAGCTGGTTGAGTACGTGCCTTGAGAGTGGCGCAAAACGCCGATGCGTATATGCTACGAACGTGAGTAAAGGTCTGCGCAATTGACGCGCACGTACCCGGATAGAATTGTAAAGCTCAGTTCGGGCTAGCTGCAGTAAGAATCTTGCGGGGAACAGCCGAATAACCACTCACTCTTCTTTCCACGTTTTGCCCATTCTCAAATTGACGGCCAAAGCTCCAGCTCGGAACCCATGCCTGCAAAGGATCAGCGAAGCTGATCATCCCGAAAAAAAGACGTACACCGAGTTCGTCGCATCCTACTTCGTACGGCGTAAACTCGTACCAGAGCCAACGCGTCTTGCTCTGTAGGTCTTGTTCTTCTTGTTTGAGCATGTTATATCGAGTCGAATCGACTAGATAATCTCGTTGTTCTTCTACTTCTGTCAAAGACTTTTGGGTATCAGGCGGGATTTCTGGTTGCAATTTGAGTGGCGTTTGACAAATATGGAATACGTACCGTGTTGGATAGCGGTAAAGATTGGAAGTGGCATCGCTCCACTATCCACGAAGCGCCGGAATTTGTGCAGGGAGAGATTGTCTGGATCCAAGGCGTCTAGGTCCGATGGGACGAAGAGTCGAGAAGAGATAAGTGTTCCATAGATGTCTGTTAAAGATACCGATCCTAGTGGAGCTGTTACTTTCAGGAGTAGCCCAGATAGTAGATACTGTGCAGAGTCAGCGCAATCCGTGTTGGGAGCGGTTTTTTACCTTGTTTGTTGGAGGCGTAGTGAGGAGATCCAAGGTGACAGTGTCGAAAAAGGTTTTGGATACCCTATCCTTGATATGTTCTGCGGCCCTACGCGGGTCCGGTACCGATCCTTTGACAGCAGGAATTCCAGAATAGAGCACGCCGAGCGCCCAACAGCTCCCGGATATGCCGGCCATATAGGTTATACAATCCAAGAGACCCATCTCCTTTGCTCCAACAAGCGAGCCAGCAGTGTTGGTCATAGCCCGATATCCTGTGTTTGTCAACAGGGGGTATACTTCAAAAGAAGAAACGCACCTCCTCCTGACGCCGCAATAGCTACGATGGGGATATCCTCTGGATGAATTTCCTTTTCATCCACGCCAAGAAAGTTGGCAAAAGACGTCTTCATCCGTCGCTTGCGTTCGCGGAGGTATGCCTTTTCAGCAACGCACAAATCTTCTCCGAGCCGAACGCGTGCGTCCCAGTTCATCTCTGGTGCATTCTTGGATTCTTCCACGATTTCAGCATAGAGCGAGCCGGGACCTCTCCCGATTGCGACGAGGAGGGCTTGAATGCGAGATTGGAGGTTTACGATTGATTCTGGCCATATCCAGGATGCGGTTATCGAGGGGATTGCGTCGAGGCTAAGCGAGTCGCGGACAAATTGGAGGCCACGCCAACCGAGGCCAGTCTATGGAGGTTTCAGATTCGTGTGTCGTGCATTTCGGGACATACTTGTTCTTCATGTTTTGGCTCCTGATTCAGAGTTAGTACTGTGTTTCGACAAGCAGAGTAACCTACCTCGGGTGCGTCTAGACCAAAGAGAGAGGTCAACGGTTTGGTCCATTCATCTTCTGTGGAGTGCTCCTTCTTTGAAGTCTTCTTCTGAAAAATAATTAGAACCAAAATGCCTGTTCAACTAGACGTACGCTTTCGCCCGTTGAGTCTGTGAAATGACGTCGAACTGCCTTGTAATCTGCCGAGGTTGTTGCTGCTAGAAAGAGAGCAGAAGCAGAGACGAGTGGAGCCCAAATGAACCAGGCTGTAAAGGATGAGTGCACGTCGTCATCCAATATAGGACTTGCATCGTGAATATGTGGATTGAGACGCATGTGAATGGACACTTCTTGAGAGTAGATGGTGTCTATTTACTCTTGATAGTCCTCTCAGCTGTCTCGTCCATAGAACCATAAGGCCAGGCGATCGTCGGAGACCGCGTGTAGAGTGTAATGAGCAGTATAGGAGTGTAGACACTGCTGGGAATTCTAATCTTCCCTAAGCGGATGATCCGAGCGCTGGGAGATAGAGGCGGGTGTAGTCAGTGTTCAACCTTCACGTAAACCTTGGACCCGAGCTCTAACCTTCAGACGCCAAACGAGGAGACGTAGAGGCCATTTGGACGGTGTCAAATGGCGGATACGGACATTCTAAACACAATTCTCGGTGAACTCAGATCCCCGTGCGTCGAATTGACTCCAAGTATGAGAGTGGTTGGCTGATAAACGTCGAAATACAGCGAGGAATCGACACGAGAACATGGTCTTCAACGCTTTCAAGACTATGTACGCTTATTTATCGAGTGGAAGAGGGCTGGGCTGAGCGGTGGTGTGGTTTACAGGTGCGAAGCAGCCTTGCAAGCGGCAAATCAGACGACGGAGAGTCGTTTTGGAACGATATTATTAATAAGGTTCTGGTCCCGCTCACAGCGATGAGCGATACTGCCCAGGAGAAACTGGTAGGCATTGCGGCTATCGGTATGTCTCACTGGCTACACTCTCAAATACAATGCTGAAAGATCTACGCAGACAAACTACTTCTATCTCCTTCCGACGACGCCCATCCTACCACCGCACCCGCCTCGCATACTTCAAATCCAAGCGCAACGTCCAACAAAAACTTTCTTTACCGGCTGCAGAGATATCTCAAGAATCTATTACCAGACCCAAATCTGTCGGTTATGGCCGCCGCGTCTCAGACATATGGAGCCATTCTCCGTGTAGGAGGACAGGTGGTTGCAGACAACGTCATGGAGTTTGAGATTCAACACGCCGTCAATCTCATGAAAGAGAAGGAGGGCGAATGGAGTGGTACAGCGAATCGTGATCTCACCATCGCTCGACAGTCGCAGCAAACCGCGACGACGGCAACGCCAGGCAAGCCTACACCGCCCAAGCCCGTGAAGGAAAAGATTTTAGCGTCTCACGCGAGAATTGCCGGCGTATTGATCCTCGTCCAAATTGCCACGCATGCACCTCATATCTATTATCAGCACGTTTCACTCATCTTGGGGTACATCATGCCAGCCCTCCGCGATCCCTCTCGCTTCCTCGTCAACACGTCGAATCCATCCAATCCCCTCATGGCGCTCTTGGGAAGCAGTTCGGGTATCGCAGCTCAACCGCAGAGTGCCGCGGTAGCCGGCGATGGCGTTGGGTGGGACAAGGACGGCAAGTCGACAGTTGAGGCGAGAGACGTCGTCCGAAGACTTGCTGCAAAACTCTTTGGTGTCACGCTTGCCGTCATCGAAGAGCGTGAACCGGGGATCGATCATAGTGTCTCCCCCGAGGCGTCCATCACCCCTTCGTTTCCAGCTTCGCTCTCCAAGAGCGCCGCAAGGATCGAACGGACGTCTACCCTCTCCACCATTTACCATGCCCCTCAATCTGGCTCGGCAAACGGCGGCCACATTGGGTTCTCGACGCACGTCCCGACGAATAAACCGCTCGTCAAGCTCGTCACAGCCGCGTCTAATGATATTGCGAATTACATTTCGAGTGTACTGCAATATAGCGAGCCCGTGAGCACGCACAATGCCAAAACAACCTCAGCATCCCAATCAGATTCGTCGAAAAAGCATGGGTTCTCTGGTCCAGGAGATGTCAACCGTGCATTCGGGGCGTTGCTGATCTACCGCGAGCTCTTTGAAAGCGGTCTTGCATCCCTTGCGGGCGTCTTTGCCTCTCTTCCGTCTTCACGGTCTCGAATTGAGCGCTCGAGGTACCACGACTCGCCCTCCAAGACGCCGCAATTGCTGACAAAGGGCGGTGCGTACGACCATAGTTTGCACCCCAGCGCGAGTACGAGTAGCGCATTCGATCCTCCGCCTCCCTTTTCGGGACCGATGAGCATGACGAGTTCGCGGAGCGTGAAGGCGCACGATTTTGGATCACCGCAGGGTGCAGAACCAATTCTGCCCATTACGCAGTTTTCCGACAAACCAATGCTATATCCACAGACATTCCGCGCTATTTTCCACCTCGCGACAGCGCAGCCCCCTCAGCAGAGTCATTCTACGTCCCTTCTGGCGGTGAGCACGCATTCGATTGCGAATTTACTCTCCCCGGCGAGTCCGACGAGTTGGGGGTCTACTTCAATAGCTGCAAGTTCGGTTAATGCTACGACGGCGTCGTTGAGTGGTGCGTCGGCTGGATATGGTGCGGATTGGGGGACTGGTATTGGCTGGAGCAGCCCGCTCCCACAGCTTAACAAGACAGAGCTGGAGGAGCAGTTGAGAAAGGAGGCGCTCAGTCTTCTCCCTGTGTGTGCCGCATACGATACGGAACGCTTCGTCAGCTCGGGACTCTTTAGTGCGACGATGATGGTCATCCTCACGAGCTGGGGTTACAAGACAGGCGTTTCTGCAAAGGACAACTTTGAGGATCGGCAGCAGTTTGAGGTGCTGACGAGTATGATCAAGGGCAAGGTCGCGATGGAAAAGGGTGACCGGAGTTATCTTGTGAGGATATTGGGCGAGCTTACGTTTGCCCTACGGAATTCTAGCGTCGGTATCTACTCTTATTCCATTCTCTGGTACTGACGTTCTTTCAGGCGATGATAAGCTACATCAAGGAGCTTGGCGTCATCCTTAATGGATGTCTCGAAAGCCGACTTCCACCTCCGGCGCCATGGAGGTATAATAGCTACTACTCTGACACCAATATGTCCCTGCGGCATGGACCTGGACGAGCCAGCACGGTGAAACGTTCTGGGACTCGTGGTGCTCCGGTTCCAGTTTCGGGGAAACGAGCTTCGACAGCAATGGAGGCACTGGCTGCTACGACAGGCAAGCCCGAATCAGCTGTTCCAGCCAAGGGAAGCGGATCATCTGCCGCAAGCAAGCAGAGCAAGGGACTCGTTATCCCAAAGGGATGTGTCAGCGATGAAGTGCTCTTTGAGGCTATTGCCCTGATTAGTATGGCTCTTGGGGTGCATGCTACGCGTGTGATTAGCGGTGCCGGAAGGAGCGAGGACGCAGAAGCGCAAGACGATCTGGTTGGACCCGACGATGATACAGGTGCGCGCTTTTGCCGTGGATGGTGTTTAGTTGACTGAATTGACGTTTTTAGCTTGCCAGAATGCGCTCGATAAGATGTTCCGCTATGGACTCAACCCCGCGCTCGCGCTGAATTTACCTCTGATTGCGCGAAGCGTTCCTGTTCTACTGAGTGCTATTCAGGGTCAGTACTCCCAGTCGACCGCTTCGTGATGCTAATAAGAGACAGTTCATTTCCTAAACGAGATTTCGATGGTCCTCACGGGTCATGGTTATCATGCTCCAGGTGCACCGATGAACGATGGCTCGCTCACTCTTGATGTACGTTGTGTTCATTCACTCACCCATTAGACCTCTAATATTTGTAGACTGGTTCTCCCAAGCAAACGATCCGAACAGATATCAACGTGTCGATCATCCGATTGGCCTTGGGAGTACTTCAGACCTTTGACTGGCGCGGTGGGTGCAAACGCCTCTGCTAAGAGCTGTACTAATCGAGCGCAGGCAAGATTTTGACGCCTCTGATTCAAGATGGTGTCCTCGGCTATCTTGACTCACGAGACCGTGAAGTGCGCATGGAGGCGAGCTTAGCCACCTGTAAGCTCTTTATGAAGGACCCGATTGCCCACCATACGAGCACCGCTGCTGTGGAGGTCACGAATCAGGTCGTCGAGAAACTCATTCGTGTGGCTCTCTCTGATCCAGGTGAGGTCATATCCGGCCGATACGTTTCCATCTCTAATCTCTGCGCAGACCCTGAGATTCGCTCACTCGTTCTGAGCAACTTGGACGAGAGCTACGATCGTCATTTGGCTCAAGTTGAGCACGTGCGTGCTATTTCAATGGCAGTCAACGATGAGGAGCCTCAAGCGCGTATACATGGTGTTCGAATCATTGGTCGACTCGCGCTGCGTAATCCAGCGACGGTGATGCCGAGTCTGCGCGTCGAACTCCTCAAGCTGTTGACCGAGTTAGAGTACTCTGCCGACTCGTCTGTGCTCTCTCTATCACAAGTCTTTTTGCTAACTCGGGACTAGTAAAGCTATGCTCACAGCAGCTGAAGTCTTGACATCCCTGCTCAAATGTACCGATCGTCTTGTCAAGCCTTATGTCCCCGCAATCCTTCGAGTCTGCCTACCCAAGGCAAAGTCGTCCCTGTCCTACGTCTCACGGAGGATGATCCAATGCATCGGTCTACTGGCGGGAATCGCCGGAGATGATCTTATTAGCTCCTTGGACGAGATTATGGATCTCCTGGTGAATACGCTTCAAGATCCTACAGCGTCGGTCATCAAGAAGGATATAGCGCTGGTCAGTCTCGGCCAAGTCTGCGGGAACACGGCAAATGTCGTCGACCCATACGTCCGTTATCCGCAGTTGATGGGCATCTTCCGTCGATTCTTGCGAGGGGATTCAAGTGACAAGACGAAAAGAAAGGTGCTTCAAGTCATGGGCATCTTAGGTGCCGTTGATCCATATCTTCGAAGAGTGAGTATTTGGTATTGGGCTCTCGAATGATCTAACTTTTGTTCCAGTCGATTCCAGAATACGACAATCAGGAAAAGACCCCAGGGGCCAAAGCACTCCAGCAGTCGGTCAAGACGGTTGGATCCCAGCCCGAAGTGTTTTACCAATCAGTCGTCATCCAGTCACTTTTGACTATCTTATCGGACGCCTCTCTTGGCGCCAATCACCCCGAGGTGATTGATGTGCTTCTGGCCATCTTCAAGACGCAAGGAATGAAATGCGTGCCGTTCCTGCCTCAAATAATCCCCGCATTTGTTACTATGTGCCGCTCGCCAAGTTCTCGACATCAGGACTTTTATCTCCAACAAATGTCGTTGATCGTTCAGATCATCGGAGGGCATATTCGCAACTTTATGGAGGACGTTTTCCAGCTCATTGCAGACCTATGGCCCAATCCAGTACTTCACTTGCCAATCGTTGGCCTTGTGGAGAGCTTGGCGACAGCAATGGCTGCCGAGTTCAAAAAGTACCTCCCAGTGGTCGTCCCTCAGCTTCTGACAGTATTTACCGAACCGCCGAGCGCGGAGCGGAATCAAACAGAAGTGCGCGTCTTCCACACTCTGCTATCGTTTGGGAGTGCGATCGAGGATTACACACATCTCATCCTGCCTGTCATCCTCAACACGATAGAGTCCAAGACTGCTTCGCCAGCATCGCGAAAGGCCGCAGTACATACAATTTCTGGGCTGACGCGACGGGTCAGTCTGGCTGACAGCGGCTCTCGTATCGTTCAACCCCTGTTGAGGACCTTGCCGAGTGCGGAAATTCAGTTACAGTCAGCAATTGTGGATGCGCTATGTGCCCTGCTCCTGCAGATGGGCTCCGACTTTGCCCTCTTTATCCCTAGGATCGCAGATGTGAGTGCGTGTTCTGGCACGAAAGCTAGATCCTAACTTCCGTTAGTGTCTTCAAACTTTCAAGATCCCTGCACCCAAGTTTGACAAGCTCGCCGGTTGCCTTATGAAGGGTGAGCCACTTCCTCAGGAAATTGGAGCAGACGAGCGGTAAGTAGCTCCCCTACTACTCAAGAAGGTGCTTACGCTGCTGTAGCTGGAGTCGCACGGGGTCTACGGACCCTGTTGCTTCTGCCGATCTCACGCGACCCACTGTCAACCAGATCTTCCTCAAGCACTCGTGGTCCACTGACACCGTAGTGCGACAAGAGGATTGGCAACGGTGGTTCAAGACACTTTCCCTTGGGCTCATGAGGGAGTCGACATCTCAAGCGCTCCGAGCCTGCGTTTCCCTTGCCGACACACATGAGCCACTGGCCAAGGAACTCTTCAACGCCGCTTTCTACTCATGCTGGGTTGAGCTTTCCGATTCGAACAAGGCGAGTTGCTCATCACCGCTTCCTTCGCGAGTACTCAACGAGCTATAGGAGGATTTTGCTCGAGCACTGACTCAAGCTTTGACCGAGTGCCGGAACACCGACATTCGGCTGCGCTTGCTTAGTGTCGCAGAATTCATGGAGCATGAAGACAAGATGTTGCCTATCGACACACGTCTCCTTGGTGACATAGCGGCCCAGACAAATGCGCTAGCCAAGGCACTCCACTACAAGGAACAAGAATTCCTTAGTGGTGTCTCCAACGAAGTGGTCGAGCAATTGATCGGCATCAACGCGCAACTCAAGCAAAAAGACGCTGCACTCGGCCTCTTGTTCAACGAGCAACTGAACAGAAATGTTGACAGACTCCTCTGGTACGAGCAACTTGGGCGATGGGAACAAGCGTCCATTCTCTACAAAGAGCGAAGGCAACTTCGCGAGGACGACCAAGATGCGCTTATGGGACAAATGCGTTGTTTGCATGCGCTCAGCGAGTGGGAGGCACTCAACGCGAACGTTGAGACGAAATGGCCAACGGCGAGTCTCGACTACCGGGAGGAACTTGCACCAATGGCCGCATCTTCGGCATGGGTACTGCGCAAATGGGACCAGATGGAAGACTATGTTGCTTCTATGAGCGCAGAGAGCACGGACCGTTCTTTCTTCAAGGCTATTCTTTCCGTACATAACAACCAATTCGATACCGCGTACAACTGCATATCGCGCGCACGAGACGCTCTGCAGACAGACCTCGGTATTGTCGAAGATTACAACCGAGTTTACGGGTATGTCTTTGTCCCGCGCAGCTGCTCTATTTGACTTGGGCCTGTAGGACAATGGTCCGCATTCAACTGTTATCAGAGCTCGAGGAAATCATCACCTACAAGAAATGTGCAGATCAACCGGACAAGCGGCAGGCGATTCGGAAAACCTGGGTGAAAAGGTTGGATGGAGACCATGGATCTTTGCGCGCTACTAACAACCGACAGGCTAAGAGGATGCCAGCGCGACGTTGACACTTGGCAGAGAGTGCTTCAGTTGCGCAGTCTAGTCCTCAGCCCAAGCGAGGATGCACCGTCATATATCAAGTTTGCCAACCTGTGCCGAAAGGAAGGGCGATGGACTCTTGCTGAATCAGTCATCCAGCATCTCCTCGCGGACCAAGCTAAGAGGGACTCCTCTCAGCGAGCATCACCAGCTGTCGTCTTTGCGCATCTTCGACTAATATGGGACACCGGCGAGAAGCTCGAGAGTCTCGGGTATCTTGTCAACGTCTGTGCAAGTCTGGCCCACGACATTGGACTCGATGATCCGAGAAAGATCATTACTGGTACAGTGGAAGAGATTGACGATGTGAAGCGTCTCTTATCACGGGCTTATCTCAAGCAAGGCGAATGGCGTCAAGAGCTGCAACAGGAGTGGACACCAGAACTCATCTCCGAAGTTATGCAGTGCTATCACTTTGCAACACAACTGGATCCCAAGTGGTATAAAGCCTGGCATACATGGGCACTCTGCAACTTTGAGGTCATTAACCATCTCGAGAACGTCGACGACGACCGCGACGAAGAGATTCAGCGAAAGTCTCTCCTAACTCATATTATCGAGGCTTTAGTTGGTGAGTAGTTGAGTTTTGCAGCGCGCGAGCTCATCACATGCAAGGCTTCTTCCGTTCAATCGCACTTGGTGGAGAGAATCCGATTCAAGACTCCCTCCGTCTCCTCACTCTCTGGTTCAAGTTTGGAGCAGATGAAGAAGTCAGCGCGGTAGTAGCTGAAAACTTTGGGTCTGTGTCCATTGATACATGGCTCGAAGTCATTCCACAGGTGTGTCAGTTTCTGTTTGCAAACTAGGAAACTCACATCGTATAGTTGATTGCTCGTATCCAAACTCCAAGCAGTGTCATTCGACAGCACATCAACTCGCTCCTCACACAGATTGGACGGGTGCATCCTCAAGCGCTCATTTATCCCCTCACCGTCGCTTCAAAGTCCAACAGTTCAATTCGTGTCAAGGCTGCAAACGAAATCATTGACCGTCTGCGCGAGCACAGTCCCCTTCTCGTTGAGCAGGTAAGTAGATTGCGATAATGTGAGAGTAATCTCGTTCTGAATAGTTGTAGGCACTGATGGTCAGTCACGAGCTAATCCGTGTAGCCATCCTCTGGCACGAGTTATGGCATGAATACCTCGAAGAGGCGTCCCGTCTCTACTTTACCGAAAAGCGTCCAGAGGCAATGATTGAGCACTTGGAGGCCTTGCATCGACGCCTGGATCTCGTATGTTGATCACCTCGATCGCTACATGCCTAACTTTTCTCAGGGCCCGGAGACGACAAGGGAAGCCTCGTTTGTCCAAGTCCACGGAAAGGACTTGCGCGAGGCAAGAGAAGCTTGTCATCGATATCTTCGCTTGCACGAGACTACCGACATGGATCGCGCTTGGGACATTTACTATGCTGTAAGTTGCACATTTTCTGGTGGAACAAAGCTCACCCTGATGCAGGTCTTCCGTCGTATCGAGAAACAGCTTCCTCTTCTGACGACTATCGACCTTCAGTATGTCTCGCCCAGACTACTAAGTGCCGAGAATCTCGAACTTGTGGTACCTGGCACATACAAGAGCGGAAAGCCAATGATTCGTATCACACGATTCGTCCCCAAGCTCAGTGTCATCGCGTCCAAGCAACGCCCGCGAAGACTGGCAATTATGGGCAGCGACGGAAAGGAGTACCAGTTCTTGCTCAAAGGCCACGAAGACCTCCGGCAGGACGAGCGCGTCATGCAAGTCTTTAGCCTCGTCAACACACTGCTGTCCGCGGACCGACAAAGCTTCATGCGTAATCTGCATATCCAAGGATATGCCGCCATCCCACTTGCTCCAAATGTCGGTTTGCTCCAATGGGTCCGCCACGCCGATACTCTCCACGTCCTCGTCTCCGACTATCGTGCCGCACGGAAGATTCATCTGCAGATCGAATATCGACTCATGCTGCAGATGGCTCCAGATTACGTCAACTTGACGATGCTCCAGAAGCTCGAGGTGTTCAAGTATGCCCTTGATAACACCACTGGACAAGATCTGTACCGCGTTCTATGGCTGACCTCTGGAGATTCAGAAGCGTGGCTGGAGAGACGATCGACATACACTCGATCCCTCGCCGTCAGCAGCATGGTCGGACACATCCTCGGCTTGGGAGATCGCCACCCCGCAAATCTCCTCCTCGACCAGTACACAGGCAAGGTTATCCATATCGACTTTGGTGACTGCTTTGAGATTGCTATGCACCGCGAAAAGTTCCCAGAACGCGTACCTTTCCGACTCACGCGTATGCTCGTCAGTGCGATGGAAGTCAGCGGTATCGACGGGAGCTTCAAGGTTACGAGTGAGATTACGATGAATGTTCTCCGGCACAACCGAGAGCCGTTGTTGGCGGTGCTCGAGGCCTTTATCTATGATCCCCTCGTGAGCTGGAGATTGACGACAGAGACGGAAACGAGAGGGCGCACGCAGGCGGCTACTCCGGCACCCAACACGGCCCACGCAGGAGCGACTGGAGGCCAGGCCGGGGCACCTCAACTCGAGGCTGCATATACGCGTCATACGGGCGGGCCGCGTCGACGTGTTCAGCTCAATGAAGGATTGGCGTTCAACGAAGACATGACAGAGTGGCGTAATGCGCGTGCACTCGAGGTATATCAACGTGTGCAGAAGAAGCTCACTGGCCGTGATTTCAATCCCGACGAGGAGCTGACGGTGGAGAAGCAAGTCGAAAAATTGATTCGGCAGGCGACGGCATTGGAGAATCTGTGCCAGGCTTTCCCAGGTACGTCTCGAGTACAAGCGCATGATTGGTCTCTGACGAGAACCAGGCTGGTGTCCATTTTGGTGATTAGGAACCCTTTTTACATGTATCTTTTCTGTACTTTTAGGGGCATGACAACTACCACTACTTTTTCGACTTTTTCTTCTTGGGACCCTTGTCACCTTCGTCCTCGTCGCTGTCGCCAAACTCTTGTGCTTGGACAGCTCGTGGCTTTTTGTGAGGTATACCCTTTGTGCGACCTGGGACGGGTCGCTGAGTGATCGTTTTGCCTAGGGTTTCACAAATAAGCTGAGAGCCGTGGTCAAGTACACAGACTGACCTTCGAGCGCGTCAATCTTCTTTTGCATCTCGCGCATTTGAGCCATCTGTTCCTCATTCTTTGCCGCATTCTCCCTTGCCAATCTCCCTAACCGTGCCTCTTCTTCGCTTTCTGCTGTCGATGATGAAGGGCGCGGAAAGAGATGGGCCGGTTCGTGAGTTTGAGTGGATATGTGAGAGAAGATGGCGAAGAGGACGTTTGTAACCCGTTCAGATGCGTCTTTAGTCGAGAGTGCGTGGAGTGCGATTCGATGAGAGGCACCACCTCCAGCAGGATTTATACTAAGCTACACTTTGTCAATTCCACGCGATTACAAGAGAAAAAAGGCGTACGTAGGGTCCAGTTGTAGGCGAGCTCTTTGACGATTGCGTTTGAGTCTGCGTTTGCGTTTGCGTCAAGGATTGCGTCAGGCTCTCTTTCTCCGCTTCATCTCCCTGTAAGATACCACCAATGTACAGATTCCCCTCGCAAAAGTTTTGCGCAGCAGCGTCGACGATATGTTGCTGCGCGTCTACGCCTCCAGTAACCTATATGATACAAAGTCGATGCATGTCACATCATATACAAAAGCATAGTATGAGACTGAGGACTCACGGCTATTGCTCGTACATCCGCAATCGTCCATTTGCCACTCCACCAACAAGGTGAAGCGCCGAGTTGACCAACTTCAAACACGACATATTGCTCTCCACTTTCATCTCCGTTACTCTTTCCATCCAAGTTCGGTAATTCAAATCCTAGGTCCTCGAGTTGCGTCGCTAATGGGTCGTCGTCTGCATTTGCGACGTAGGCTACGACGATGAAACGCCCAATACCATGCACGACTTGGGCAAGAGAGATGAAAGGATCAAAAGAGGCGGCTTTGGACTTTGCCTGCTTGGTCGGCATCAAAGAAGTCAAAGTGGTGGCGGAAGACAAGATTCCAATTGGTTGCAAACGGCATTTATTTCTGCTATTTTACTGCACATGTACGTTCTAGAGGGTACCTATAGACAACAAGACTCCAAATTCCAAAACGACGTTGTCTAATGGTCGATGATCGACACATTACCGCTGACGAGCTTATTCTCCAAGATGGATCCATCCGGTAGATCAATCTTGTTACCCTCGTTGGCAACAATAATGACCGTACCACGGAGTGTAATGCCCTTGCCAAACCAGACGTCGCCGCTGACCGTCAAGTGGTCAAGCTCGAGGATATTCGGGATCGACCCGAATCGCTTTTGGAAGTTGGAAATCTTCTTGAATGTATCGCCGAGCTTGACGACGGGCGTCTGGTTGAACATGCGGTTCGGGTTCATGATCAGCTTGCCGTGCTCTAGCGAGTACAGGTCCGAGGTGATGAGGAGGAGATCCGATGTCGACTTGACCTACGAAGGCTTAGTAGAGATATACGCGGAGAAAGAATACGTACTGGCAAGAAACGACTTCGAGGAACGTTGATACCATGGGCGTGCTTAAAGTGCTTGATGGCAGCACCAATGGCCGTCTCGAGCTGGATGACGGGTGTACCATCATCCATACTCTTGTTGTTGACAATGATATCGAGCTCAAATCCACCCTCATCCTCGATGATGCGCTTGATAGCCGGGAGCGAAATGTACACCGAGTTGGTGTTGAAGTATTTAAACTTGCGAATCGACTTGAAATCCTCGACGTGCTCCTTGGGGACTTGGGCAATTTCGAGCAGGCGGACGGTGCCATTATAGTCGATAATGGTACCACCCTTTACGTCTGCCTTGGTCTTGTCGGTTAACTCCATCAAGAATTCGGCTCCCGAGTCGACGAGGTGACCGAGAATACTGAGGTCGACGTCGGCACCGAGGTTGTCCACGTTGGAGACGAAGATGTACTCTTTTCCAGAGGCGATGAGTTTGTCCAAGAGGCCAGAATCGTTGAGGGCGTCGAAAATGTCACCATGACCGGGTGGGTACCACTGCGACTTGTCCGAAGTAGCAGCACGTGGGATTGGGAGGAGCGAATCCTTGTTGAAGCGAGGGTGGCGGGACTGGTTGAAAGTGATAATCTGGATATTGTGATTGGCGTATTTCTGGATGATACGCTGAGTGTCCTCGTCGGTGTTGAACGAGTTCATCAAGATGAACGGGACGTTGACCTTGTACTTTTCGTTCAAGTGCTATGGAGGAGTCAGACGAGACGTATGTCTTAGAGAGAGCGTTTACCTCGATTTGGCGCACGGAAAGGTCCAAGAATGTCATACCGTCACGAACTTCGAGTGCCGATTTTGGGAGACCACCCATACCCATTGTCGTACCGAGACCACCGTTGAGCTTGAGGACAGCAATCTTGGAGAGGATCGAAGGATCGACGTCTTGAGGGATAGAAGAGTATGGAACGACCATCTCGTCGGTCGGCGAGTGAACATTTTCCCAAACGCTACGCAACGATCAGCGAGACCAAAATGACAGGGTTTAGTGCTTACAGTTTCTCAGACTTTGCTCGTTCTGCGAGATAGCGACTGAAGAGACCAAAGAAGGACTGCATCTGCGCATTGAAGATCTGGAAAAGCGTGAGATCGAGACACTGGCGGCGACCCTGGGCGAGTGATTACGGGTGGCAATCGTCCTCGAGACGAGCTATTGCTCTAGATCATCACCCACATCTCATTTGGGATACAAAGAGAGTAGATGAGCTCGCGATCTTGGTTGTTGGGGTTGTGGAAAATGTGACGAAATGACATACCTTTTTGGTCGATGGATCTCTAACATCTTCTACCATCTTGTTGAGTTCATTGCGCATTGCCTTGGCTGCGACTCCGGTCTGGAACACGTCCGCCGTCGTTAGCGTCGAAACGAGCGAGTAGATTGGCCATCGCCGGCCAGACAACACTCACAGTCGCACTCTTAAAGTCCTAGAGAGAAAAATGTGTCAGCTTTGCGATTATGGGGTCAGATGAGCGCGCAAAATGGACGAACCATGGCGGAGTGACCGCGCTTTCTATGCGAGGACTGGAGGTCAGTGGCCGTAGGAGCGGAGAGAGTAGCCATTGCTGTCTAGATTATGCGCGGCGACGTCGAGAGGAGCGGGGAGGAAGAGGGCGGGTCCAAGATCGATGAGCGGGTGGGTCGAGCGATATCGACTCCTTATAGAGCGATTATAGTTCTATGAGCATGTTCTAAGCAGAATGTACCCGGAAATGCGAATCGGTTTCGACTGGCGTTTCGTCTCAGTTCCATCTACGGTTACAGAGCGCATGCGGTGTAGTCGCGCGGCGATTATCCGGCTCCAATCCAAACTCGGAAACCTCGTCGAAAAGTAAGATCGGACATCAGCAAACGTGTCGCAAACGTTGGGCACTTTTCATTTATCGATAAATCCATGTCCATTGGCACTCTGGCGATCCACCGGAGCCGGCATATGCACTCTGGAAATACTACTCTTGTAATCTGGCAGTGGAGATCAGTAAGGCGCATCAGAAGAGTGAATGGGCATTTGATACGATCACCTCTTTATTCCACTACTTACACTACCTGCAGTGGAATGTCTAAAGTCACCCCCTTCAACTACCCCCTCTTAAGGGTTTGGCGGGATGGGGATGACTCTGGGAGGAAATAAAGTGCATCAATTAGCCACAGCTACCTATATCACTCGGTCCAAGTCTCAACCCTCCGCTTGCTCCGATACCAGTCAAGGGGCTCTCTCAAACCCATACCTCCGAGTGATTTTACTTGGCGAGTGTGTTAGATATATGAGTTCTTAAAATATATTTGCTATCACAAGTTCCACTGGACAGAATTCTTCTAGGTACCTCCAAAGTCCCTCAGCCAGAGCACCTCTATAGTTCCAAAATTGTGAATAGACCGCAAATTTCCACTTTTAGGTCAACCCTGACAAAAAGGGTCCGCTGCCGAGTCAGCAGGGCTGTGGGTGACGCCCGCCTAGGCGCGGGGCAAAAAACGGCTACTAGCCCGATGCGGGGGTCGAACCCGCAACCTTGAGATCTCTAGAATAAAAGTCTCACGCTCTACCGATTGAGCTAACCGGGCATTATGGAGTATAACTCACACATTTTAAATTATAAGATCTTTTCTTTTCCACTCACTGTGCCTGCATAAATTGTCTTAGAAAGTTTAAATTTTCATCTAGTCTCGCGAGTACAGGAGTATCTTCATGGCATCTACCAAGCAATTCCTTTGCGTTGCCCCCCATCCGACGCGCCATCGATGATATATCCTGTAAACACCGTTGTGCGTCAAGAACAGAATAAGCATTCCTCTTCTAGCCATGATTCAAGAATAAAAGTACTCTTGGAATAATCTCAAACGACGATCTTCACCCTGCAGTCGTTGACCGTTCGGACGCGGACAAGGTGGCCATTCGCACAGACGCTCGTGTTGGTCCACGGGAGGAGCTCATCATCGAATTTATCAGTATCGGTCTTAACTCTGCCACGGGCCACGTCAAAACCCTCCATGTTCCTCCGCCCTCACTGGCTCAACTCTTTCAAGGGTCCGTGGAAGACTTCCCCCCTCCCGGTGAAAAATGACGAGCGCATTCGTCAAGCAGTCGAAGACTCGGGCCGAAACCAGATTAGGGTCTGGAGAAAGACCGCCGGTGCCCGCCAGATTGACCGACGGGCGGCACAGGCCCAGATCCAGGCGTGATCTGGGCTCCTCGGTGTCATAGAGGGGCGCATGTTGCGCGTCGACATCAATTGCGACCTGCCAGCAGAGCTCTTCGACGGTCATATCGAGCCAGGCCTTCTCCAGCTGCAGCAAGGCTCAGCAATCTCTGCGCTGATCCGCTCGACCCGAGTGGTGAACCTGGAAATGGACCCATCTCCATACAAGCCGATTTTCTAGTTTAGGATGCCCGTCAATATCTTGGGGCGCGCTTCGACGTGCTCTCCTACGAGACGTCGTGGAGTCACTGGGAGGCAGGCGCGTTGTTCCTGAGCAGGAACCTTCAAATTGCCCGACCACAGATCATTGTGGGGAAAAGAAGATATTGCTGTGCCAGGGTGTGGAATGTCGCATCAAAAAGGGCTTCTAGAGACCGAACGGTGCAAAACCACATCATTGACCCAGGGAAATCATGCCATTAATGGCCCAGTCTGGGTCGTCGGGATGTTCTTTGGCGTACCGACGAATGGTAGACTGAACAACGGTGGCATTGTTGAAATTGAGTCTTCGGATGTAATATTTGAACAAGTCATTGCCGCTGTTAATTAAGTCATCCGTTGGCTCAAGGACGCGCACGTCAGCCCAATGATTCAGATCGACAGATTGAGCACAAACGATTTGAACGGTGCGCGTGGTCACATCGTGCCAAGAGACTGAGACACCGCTCGCACGTTGGTAACTGACTAGCATAGGAGATCACGTAAACTATCTTGACTAAATATGTGCGTTACAATAAATGCGTCGCATAGTAAAGAAACAAGTTTATTGCTATTCGTGCGTGGTTAGTTTAATCAGTACGAGAAATTGAATATTCGTTGGACTTTCATTGGGCTCTCCTTCTCTTTGCTCTCACAAAGTATAAATAATGAAGACTACATGCAAGACAAGTACTGATTTCAAGGATAGTGAAGATTCAGCCAGGTCACAGCAGAGGTTGCTGCATCTTCCTTTGCCGCATCCTTTGTGGCATGCCAATTTGCTGACCCACTAATTACCTGTGTTGCTCCGTTCAATTTGGTAAGCGTGATCGACGCCTTCCATTGATGAGCGTGTAGAGGTCCCTGAGACACAAACGAATACGCCGGAGGTGTCTTTCCAAATTCTGCCACATAGGCGGCACTCCAACCTTGTTGTATCCTTTGATTGAGAAGTTGACGTTGGGAATTTGCGCGTGCATGTAGTTGAGGCCATTCCTCTGGCGCATGACGAGGCACTATTTGGGTGGAATTTGTAGCCAATGCTTGAGTAGAGGGAAGGGGGGCTGAAAGAGCGCCACTGATGGAGGAGATGAGAAGAAGAAAAGAAAGCGCATGATAATGAAGTAAAGGGACTGCTTGGTTATTAGTCATGGTTCGACCAGTATAGAAGGAACCTACAGCTCCAGGCTTTGTAGAGAAACTTGATCACTGATAAAGACCCGTTTCAGCACTGTGGTAGGTCGTTTATATCCGTCTTACTGTTTGCCTCCAAGAAGTTTGAATATCCATCTACAGCGCACAGCATTGCCGACATCAAAGGAGGCAAGCTTTGCTCGACAGTGTTTGCCAAACCGCCGAGTTCTTCCGTACCTTGTTCGCATTGGCGACATTACATTTCAGAATATATTGATGGTAAGCGAACCTTATAGTAAAGACATGGAGCAACGAGATTATGGTTCGCTCAATGCAAACAGGATCATTAAATAAGTGCATTGGGCATCAAATTGTCAAGCAGTGTCAGAAGAATGGAAAGATATCACCTTGCTTGTTGGCCTCGTTTGCACGGTTTGCACGGTTTGCACGGTTTGCACGGTTTGCACGGTTTGTACGGTTTGCACGCAGGGCTGCGTGTACGTTGACATGTTTTCCTCTAAGAACACAAACATCATTTAGACACATTGGTTCAATTAGTGAATGCTGCTCGCAGGTCTGGCAGACGCCACGGTTCAGTTTCGTGTCCTGGGATCGATTGGTAAAATGCAGTGTAGGCGAACACACAGGAGCTCCATATTAAAAGATTGGCTTATATAGAGACTCGCAGCGCTGGGTTCCGTTCAACCATCGAATTCACTTCTAAAGCCTGGAGCTGTGCGTTTCTTCGAACCACAAATACCAATGTGCTAAAAACATAATAGTTGAACATTTATCATGCGACTCGTGTCTCTCCTTCTCACTTTCACCTTATTGCCAGCAATGCCACCTCCGCTCCTGTCCCGCACCCAACCGACTGGTTGGCCGTACAAATAGTTCCTCGGGATATACCTAACATAGCATCTCAACTAGGCGAATACGGGCAATCCTACTGTCAATTACTTGCGGCGGAGATAGAAAAGGGGTGGAGTACCAAATTTGTGGAGGCATATGGGAAAAGAGCACCCAAGTATTCAGTGTCAGATGAAGGGTCTAAAAATAATCATCGATGGAAAGCTACTGTGACGCTTACCAAGATAGGAGGGGCAACAAGGTCGATAATTGGGTCAGATGCATCGTTCACTAAAAAGGTCGATGCCAAAGAGGAAGCGGCACGATCAGCAATTGAGTGGCTAAATCACTGGTATCCTCAAATGTAATAGCTACCTTAGAGCCCGGGATTGTAATATTCTCGCCTTCGCACTGGTCAGCTACAAGAGAAATGATCGGTCAATGATACTACAAAGATGGAAGAATACTATTCCAACTCATGGTCATAATGCCTGAATTGAGATAGTAACTGCCGACTTTCAGGGGTACATGTGTTTGGTGTAAGAAAAGCATTTTCCCGGAGAGGAATGATGACGGTGGTCAATAAAGGTTGGACCCGACGTCTTTGAGTATGACACTGGCAAAGTTCAAGCGGCTTGGTGTCGGGCTCGACGCGTTACTAGCCAAATATAAGTCTAATACAACAGCACCAGACTCCGATACCCTCACTCAAACTTATACAGCCATCTTGGGTGAATCTGTAGCTTGATTCGTCAGGCAGAAGCGAAAAATGACCCAAATCTCCCGGAAATGGTGGAGCTTGCCAACGAAATGATAGTACGTGGCGTTGAGACGGAGTGCTCGGATGACTATTCAGATGGTTTCATGCCATCGTTTGCTCACGACGACTTCATGGCGCCTCAAGTACTCAACTCGTCTGGAAGGATTTGTAGTATGTTCTTTGTGTGCTCGTTGTGCATTTCACAACTCCTTGCAGTGCTCTACACATCGGTAAATTCGCCATTCTTGAATCTATTCCCCCGAGCCTCAAGAAGTAAGTCACGATATGATTAATGATAGAAATTGGCTCAATTATGACAGAGGGGATGCCGATCAAGGCGCCCTTGAGAAAACCTATGCGCCGTCCCAACTTCAAACCTGTCACGAACACCCGTCCATTGGCTCGTTTCAAATTTGGATACCGTTCACCAAACTCCGTGAACACTTCTCAAGCGGCATTCTCCGTTTTCAATGCCTGTACAGAAATCTATACTAATACTATGCCACTCCCAATCGCACTCTATCTCGCACCTGGAGGGCATCATCTTGCATCCCTCCACGCCGGCGGATACAAATATCGCACCCCTAGACTATGGGTTTTTCAGACAGATCAGACCAACAACGAATCGTTCTCCTCCCATATTCGAGTCAACGTAGGTTTAACCGAGCCAGCGAGCCATGTCATCACGGATGAGGCCAGAATCTTAGTCTTCGCCGCCGACAGTGACAGAATCACGTCATACGAGTACAGTGTGGTGAGCGAAGGATACAGGCAGACGACGAAACCGGTCCATACTTTCAACTGCAGCTTCCAGAGCAAAGAGTATTCCGAACCGCTTGCCCTACTTCCTAACGGACGCATGCCGCGAACAGGAAGAGGGGTTCGGTATGGGCTATCGATACGGCTCTGACACAAGGAGACACGGGCCGGGACCCTATTGGAGAAGAGATGTCTGTCGAGGATGTATGGAGATATGATTATGAGGAGGTTGAATGCTCTGAGGGGAGCCTAGTGTCTACAAGAGTCACATTTGAGGATGGTTCAGTTTCACCAGGCGCATTTGCCAAGCATCCGTCCACCCCAACAACAATAATCTATAGATCTGCAGCGGGTAGTGGAGACAACACGTGCTCATGCATTTCTATCGATATCGAGAATAACGGCAAGAATGCGGCGACATACCTCGGACATTCAGGAATTCTTCACGCCGTGAACACGAGCGTTGGAGACCCCAACACCTTTCTAACTGGGTGCTCTGACGGAATCGCACGTCTACGACGTTCGCCACACTCTACCTGTGCTCACACTCGATTGCGGCCTCCAAGGCGATAGTGGTCTCAGCGTTGGTCTCATTCATCCCGACGGACACCCTTGTATGTGCATCTATTACCCCTTTTCGTCTCTTACCCAGGAGTAGTGGCGTTTACAGGTGGTCATCGCAAGGAGCAGGTTCTCTTGTGGGACATTCGCGCTCAACAGCACGTCTATGAGCTCGGCACTGGTAACAACGCTATACAAGATCTCGCGTGGGACAGTCGTCACAACTCGCTCTATGCCCTCTCCGAATGCATATACATGGACAGGCTCGGTGGCTATCACGGATATCGACGCGCTCGCATTCCACGGTCTGATCCACCTGACGGGATGGATGAGGATGAGGATGAGGATGAGATGAAGATGAGGACGATGAATGGGATGACGGCGAGGGACCGCATTGGCCGGAACGGGCATTCCACGATGAGGATCATTTCGACTACTGCTATGACGTCGGGAGTCATCTGATCAGTGTGTTTTCCTTTTGGCGTCCCTTTCTTGTACTTATTTCTCTCTCTAGCGCGCTAAATCTTCAAGAATAATGCCAATCCCGACGTTACTCCACCTTATGATAAAGCCTGTCCTACTCGTTATCCTTGGTGAGAGAACGCGGCTTCAAGATACCTCGGCTGATTTTTTCCTTTTGATACCCTTTCTTGACTTTCTTGATCGTCTACTGGCTATCGCGTCACTGTACGCTATTTCTTTAACGAGAATTGTCCAGCCTCCCATCTACTTGAGAATGTCCACCATCATGGGTCGTAAATCAGCTTGCTGTGACTGAGACTTTCGGGTGGGATTATGTTTTCGATGGAATAACAGTGGTGAATACATCTTGGACAACGACGCCTCGAGCGTTCCTATATAGTACACATACTGCCTCAATAACCATGTCCAGGAGTGATGTAGGAGCAAAATCGTCGGGGATGGACCGCCGTCCGACGTCGCCACTCCTTTCCGAAGCCGGCATCGGACTCAGAAACGCAGCGGAGACCTATCTTCATTTCCGAAGCCACTCTCATTCTCGTAATGGATCTGTATCCGACGCGACACCCACGCCGTCTGCCTCTGCCATCCGTCGCGCTCAACAACTCGTCACGGGCGATGCAAGCTCGACGACGGGCGGATCGTCTGTATCGGGAACTGGGAGCAAACTCAGCTCTCTGCTGCATACTTTGCAGCCCAGCTCGAGATTAGGCAGCACGTCTCATCTCGTCCAACCGCCAGCACGTTCGCATTCAAGGTCGGATTCGGGATTAGCAGGCACTGGAAGTGGCACAGCAAGTCCTCTTCCAGGTCACGCTGTAAGTTTCAAACGATTTTATTACATCCCAGGACTCACCCTGTACAGAAACTATTGGCAAGCGGCTCTGGCTCGAGCGTGCGCGGACCGTATGGAACTTCTGGCCACCTCTCACCATATGGCACCAATCCTACTCTCGTATCTGCATCAGGTAGTGCTGGAACGTCAATGAGTGGAAGCAACGCAACGCTCGTAGCCATGACCCCGTCATCATTAGGCACTGGTGACAAAGACAATCCATGGGGGGCTCTTCACGTCCACGTCCTTCCCTTGTTCAACCGCGACCCTCTTCGAGTTCCCATCGAAGATCTCAACGCGCTCGTTCGGAAACACCTGATCTCGGTCATCTCCCGTAATCCAAGCAGAGCGATAGTACAGCTCGAAGCGGATGTATCTGAGCTCATTACAGCCGGAATGCTCACACTCAACTCGAAATTGGCCGCTGGAGTGGACGAAGAAAAGCTTGCAGGGAGAATCGTCGATCTGTGGGGATTCTTCTGGGATCAGGTTCTGCCATACGTTGAAGGAGTAAGTAGAGGAACCCGATCATGGGAAAATCTGACGCTCTCTAGGTATTCCTGCCATTGCAAACAGACCCTTATCTCGTTTCACTCGCTCGAGCACCAAAGTCAAACCGACCACCATCTCCCACTTCATCCTCTATAGGATTCGACGGAGCTTCCGTCATCACATCCAGTAGTGCTGGACTCGGCGGCAGCGTCGTCAACGCGGGGAGCACGGTTGGAGGCTTGACGGGTTCTCCAAGTATCGACGTCCGCAAGTTGGCACTCCGTGCGTTCCGCGACTCCGTTGTCCTCCCAGTTGCGGCCAAACTTCAAAAGCGTTTCTCCGCACCAAGTAAAGACAACAACCTCAACTCGGAACTGGCGGAGCATCACCGTCCGAGATTAGAGCAAATGTAAGTCCCGTGTCCTTTGATTTTTCGACGCTCAAATTTGATAGGCTCCTCGTCTTATCGTCCATTGCCACCCACAACGTCTCTCTGGCTTCTACAAACCCAGCGCTTCTCGCTCAATTGGCCACGCCAGGGGAACATGCAATCACGATCCTGCTTCGACTTGTTTTATACCCACCAGGAACGAAACCTCATCAAGTCGGGTCAACGGCGCCAGGGCCCGGACGTCTTCCCAGCTTCTTGAGTGGAGGAGCGCCTCGCGACCGTCGAGGCAGACTCGCTCGCAAGAGCATGATTGGCGCGTCAAATAACGCCGATGCCTCAGGAAGTCTTATGGAAAACGACGACGAACTCGGACTATCAGCTCGAACTCTTGGGGTCGGTAGTTCAACTCTGACGGCCGGCAACGCGATGTACGATGAACGTGAACGAGAAGGTCGAGAACTTCTCAACTCGCTACGGAGCCCGACGATCGATACAGAGACGAGCGGTTCGCGACCGCAGTCACGCGCGAGGGACGGATACGATGAAGAAGACGACGACGCAGGTATCAGTGCGGAAGGTGGTACGGTCATGCAGCACGAAACAAATCCGCTCGAGTCGCTGGGTACAGGACCCGGTGGGTGGGGATCCGTCGGGGGAGATATTCCGGGTCCGGGAGATTCTCGAGGTGAAGGTGCACGAGGAGGGAATCCAAGTCGCCGTGCTGCCATCTATGATGATGTTTCGAGACTTCGAGCGGATAGTGGCGGTACTGATGGGTACGACGAAGGCGAGAGTGGGACGTATCTCCCCGCGGGTATTGCTGCTGCACTCGCTGCTAGTACTGGTTCTGGGCTGTCGACTCGGAGACCATCCAGAGTCGATACAGAGGAACGCGAAGAGAAAGCTCCACAAGCTGAAAGGCGACCGAGGATCTAACCATGCAGCATTGATATGGAATAAATAGATTGATTCTGTCACGTTGACCTCAGAGAAAATATGTACGCATTCTCCAACAAGGACTGTACGTAAGGAGCAGAAACCCACTTTCCGCTCATTCAAACCGAGATGAGCTCAGGCTCATTGAATATGTGAACAACCATCTGAAGGGTTCTAGTAGAAAGAATAATTCATGTCATTTGGCGGGACCTCATCTAGCAACTAATGTGGATATATCACGCACGAGATCAGCTACAACTCCAAATCCTACAATTTATTCACGGTCTCAAGGATGAGATAAAATTTAACATCAAATTTCCAGATTGATAAAGGCTAGCATAGGAGCGCAACCATTATCCCAGTCGGACTACAGACTCCCACCGACTTGTAGACCAAACAATGTTTGTGCCTTGTCTATCTATAGGAAGTAGAGTAGGGAGACATGTCATGAGTTAAACAGCGGTTACATGCTCCTATCATCAATCCCCGAATCCCGTACATGCTACTCTATCTTGTCCGCATCCTTTGGGTTTCTACGCTTGCGCAGAGTAGTGACAAGGTTTGACATCGTTAAGAGGATACCTGGATGCCGTTGTTCGAGGATCTGATAATACAGAGCTGGCCGCTTCATCTTTTGTGCCTCATCCAAATGACCACGCTTGCGTAGAGTAGTGTCAAGTTTTGACATCGCTAAGATGATACCTGGATGCCGTTGTTCGAGGATCTGATGATACAGACCCAGTGCTTGCCGCCTCATCTTTTGTGCCTCATCCAAATGTCCACGTTTGTGCAGAGTCTTGACAAGGCTAAGTATTGCTGAGAGTGTGTCCAGATGCCGTTGTCCGAGGATCTCAAGGCGCAGATACAGTACTTGCCGTTCCAGTTGCTCTGCCTTGTCCAAACAATTGTGCCGATACAGAGTAGTGGCGAGTTCTGACATTGCCGAGATGGTGCGCAGGTCGCGTTGTCCGAGGATCTCGAGACGCAGCTCCAGGACTTGCCGATGCATCTTTTCTGCCTCCTCCAAATTGCCATGCTCGCGCAGAGTACTGGCAAGGTCTGACATTGCTGAGATGGTGCATAGACTGCGTTGTCCGAGGATCTCAAGACGCAGCTCCAGGACTCGCCGATGCATCTTTTCTGCCTCCTCCAAATTGCCATGCTCGCGCAGAGTACTGGCGAGGTTGGATATTGCTGAGACGGTGCTCAGATCGCGTTGTCCAAGGATCTCAAGACGCAGGTCCAGGACTTGCCGATGCATTTTTTCTGCCTCCTCCAAATTGCCACGCTCGTGCAGAGTAGTGGCGAGGTCGGACATTGCTGAGATGGTGCTCAGATCGCGTTGTCCGAGGATCTCAAGACGCAGGTCTAGTACTTGCCGATCCATCTTTTCCGCCTCCTCTAAATGATCGCGTTCAAACAGAGTAGTGGCGAGGTCTGACATTGCTGAGATGGTCTCCGGATGGTGTTGTCCGAGGATCTCAAGACGCAGCTCCAGGACTTGCCGATGCATCTTTTCTGCCTCCTCCAAATTGCCATGCTCGTGCAGAGTAGTGGCGAGGTCAGACATTGCTGAGATGGTACTCAGATCGCGTTGTCCGAGGATCTCAAGACGCAGGTCCAGGACTTGCCGATGCATCGTTTCCGCCTCCTCCAAATTGCCATGCTCGCGCAGAGTACTGGCGAGGTCGGACATTGCTGAGACGGTGCTCAGATCGCGTTGTCCGAGGATCTCAAGACGCAGGTCTAGTACTTGCCGATCCATCTTTTCCGCCTCCTCCAAATGACCGCGTTTAAACAGAGTAGTGGCGAGGTCTGACATTGCTGAGATGGTCCCCGGATGGCGTTGTCCGAGGATCTCAAGACGCAGCTCCAGGACTTTCCGATGCATCTTTTCTGCCTCCTCCAAATTGCCACGCTCGCACAGAGTAGTGGCGAGGTCACATTGCTGCGACGGTGCACAGATCGCATTGTTCGAGGGTCTCAAGGCGCAGGTTCAGGACTTGCCGATGCATCGTTTCCGCCTCCTCCAAATTGCCATGCTCGCGCAGAGTACTGGCGAGGTTGGACATTGTTGAAGGTTTACCCTTTGACTCTTAGCGCTCACTAAATAGGCTTAGCCGATAGTAATAGCTCACGTCATAACTCAATGTATTTAGGGACGCGGGACGATGCGGCCGGACCTTACTGGTCTTGCCTCTCACCTCACGCGTCCTAGGTTTGCCACACTATAAACTGGTCTTGCCTCTCACCTCACGCGTCCTAGTATCAACAGGTTATGAGCCACTTGTTGCTATAAGAAACTATACAGATCAGTCAATCGCCCTCTGCGCATAATTCACAAAGAATGTCCAACTCAAAGGAACCGACCAGCGTTCCTGTCCTCTCAAAGGACAATTACCCAGCATGGTCTCGAAAGATGAAAGCATACTTCTTTCTGCATGACCTCTATGAACTTGTACTCGGCGAAGACCTCAAACCTACAGAAACGGATGACCAATCGAAGTGGATCAGACGACAAAGGCAGGCGGCCGCCGCCATCACAATGTCAATCGACGAGACCAATGCAATCCACATTGATGATATCAGCGATGATCCTGTTGCAATGTGGAAGAAACTCGCTTCCATGCACAATAACAAGACGCCTGGTACTCGTTTCAATGCCATGGACTCATTATTCGGAGTCACAAAGGAAGATTCCGAGGACCTGGCCGAGCTCATGACTCGCATCAATGGACTACTTCAGCGTGTGAAGCAACTTCGGCCAACAGACTACAAGATTACTGACCTTGACGACGAGTTGGCAATCATGGCCATGCTCCGCGCCCTTCCTGACAATTACCGCCATCTTCGCTCCTCGCTTCTCTGCCAAACAAACATCACCCGTGAAGTGGTCGAGGAAGCCTTCCGAGCTGAGGATAATCAACGCCGACATGAGCAACGAAGCCAGGCCACCGCCCTGCGAGTTGCCACACCTAATCAGAACCGGACAAATGGTCCGCCGCAACATTTCCGTCCAAAGCCCAGCGCCACCGACCGCACACCTGGAGCGCTGTGCACTTTCTGTGGGAAGAAGAACCACACCGAGGCCCAGTGCTTTGCCAAGGCCGACGCATCGCGCCGTCTCAAGCACGAAGCAGCACGTGTTGCAGATACATCTACTGGACCTGCTACTGCCAATGCAACGAATGCAAGTAACCCTTCTCTCCCCTCGTTAGCTAGGTCTGACCTGAATGCCGATACAGGGGCCACTCGGACAATGATGAGTGACAAGCGATACTTTACTACGCTTTGCCCTTCGGTCAGGACAATTAAACTAGCTAATGGAGAGAGGATATTCTCGAAAGGAGAAGGGGATATTGTGTTTCAGCCATGGATAGACGGCTCCTTTAGCTCTGATCTCATCACTTTTCCTAATGTGCTCTTTGCCCCTGATCTCGAATCAAATCTTGTCTCAGTACTCTCAATGGCCCGCAATCAGGGTTATGAAATTCGCATCAATTCCAAGCAAATGGAATTCTATATCGACAATAAGCTACGCATGACAGCTCGAATTGATGCTAATTGCGTTGCTTACCTTGATGGACGAGTTCTCACATCCGAAAAGGCAAATGCTGCGAGCACAGTGAAACTAGACCGTTCACTGTGGCACCGTCGCCTGGGCCACTATCACCACGAGGGAGTTGATACATTAATCCGTTGGGCCCTTCCAAATGACTACTGTCACCTTTGCTCATCTGGTTCATGGACTCAAGCTTGACTCAAATGCAAAGCCCAACCCTATATGTGCACCATGTATTGCAGGGAAACAGACTTGAGCACCTCATACTATGCCAGCAACCTGCTACAACTCCACTAGATTGCGTCTTTATTGATCTTAAAGGCCCAATCAATGTTGAGTCCATTCCACACTGCGCCAAGTACTGGATGGCTATGGTGGACAATGCGTCTAATCTTGTCACACTCTTACTTCTCCACTCAATGCGTCTAATCTTGTCACACTCTTACTTCTCCACTCAAAAGATGGAGCACCCAAGGCTTTTTGCAAGTTCCATAAGCTTGCTGAGGACCAGACAGGCCAGCACTTGGTACACTTGTGAGATGATAAAGGTGGCAAGTTCAGTGGAAAAGAGTTTGACCAATACTGCATCTCTGCTGGGATTACAAGGTAATGCACTATAGTCGCCACACCAGAGCAGAATGGATGGGTCAAGCAAGCGAACCGATGGATAGCTGAAGGGACAATCGCTAAACTTACAGAAGCGAATCTTCCATCATCTTTTTGGGGGTTCGCTGCCCTTGCCACTGTCCACGAGTTCAATCGTGCCCGAGTTCACAATGGAAAGACACCATATGAACACTGGCATGGTAAAGCTCCCAGTGTCGATCACCTTCGAGTATTCGGATGCCTTGCCTATGTCTTCGTCCCAAAATCACAGCGGAATGCTCTTGATTCGCACACTGAGAAGTGCATCTTCGTGGGGTACCCATCTGACCGCCCTGGCTGGGTGTTCTGGAACCCACAGACACGAAAGATTATACACAGTGACAGTGCTGCATTCGATGAGAGAGTCTTTCCAGGCACGTCACTCGCAAAGGAATCAATTCCAAACCTCTCCGACTACATCCAGCTACCAGATCTCAAGGAAATCAATATCTCTCCATCTTCCATTCCACCTCTAAACTCTCACCCTCCTGTTCACGTTGCAGGGAGACCTGTACTTGCACCCATACCGCCCGAGCCTACGCCTGAGCCTGTCCCTCCGCCAGTACCAGCACTGGCACGGCCTAAACCCACAGCTTCACAGCGTCTGAGTCGTGAGCTTCGAGCACTCACCGATAAGACCAATTTCGAGAAGGTTCCTACAAATCTCCCAGCGCAACGACACACAGTTGCGCGTCAGCCAGGCACTTTGACTGAATCTGACTCAGATCTCGAATTAAATGAGAGCTCAGATGAAGATAATGTCCAATTAGCCACAGAAGATGCGCCCCTACCCTCGAATCCCAGCTCTTATGTGCCAACTAAAGCTCGACGCTGGAGACCCAAGCCGAACTTCAAAGCGCCCGACCATATTCTGATTCCCATTGTCGATGGTGTCGAAGCTGCTTTAAACACGTCTACAAGCCGCGAGCCAACAACACTGGGAGAAGCTCTGAAACGCCCTGACGGCGACAAATATGTCCAAGCGGCTATAGAAGAGGTCAGAGCTCACCTGGAAAACGGCACGTGGAAGCTTGTGCGACTCCCCAAGGCAAAAGGCTATCGGCTCGTTGGGTATTCAAGATCAAACGTGCAGACGGGTCTATTAGCAAATACAAGGGACGAATTGTGGCAAGGGATATGCACAACGAGAGGGAATCGACTACACAGAGACCTTTGCACCAACAGCTCGCTTTGGTGCCCTTCGCACCATCATAGCACTTGCAGCGCTTGAAGACTGGGAGCTAGAGTCAGTAGACATATCAACCGCCTTCCTCAACGGTGAGATTGATGCAGAGGTCTACATGCAAAAGCCAGAAGGTGTCGAGTTCGAGGGCTATGAAGGCACGAGCTGGGTGCTTCAACTTCTCAAGGGCCTCTATGGAATCAAACAAGGCCCTCGCATCTGGTCTGTGAAGCTACACACTGTCCTATCAGAAATTGGATTCAAACGTCTCGAAAGCGATCACAGTGTCTTCATCTATGAACGCGACAGTGTGAAGATCATTGTACCAGTCCATGTCGATGACTTACTGCTTGCATCAAAGTCATCCGAAGCCATTCAAATGGCGAAGGATGAGCTCAAAGCACGCTTCAAGATCCATGACCAAGGCCCTACCTCATTCCTACTTGGTGTCAAGCTTGAGCGCGATCGCCAATCCCATACCATCTCCCTCTCTCAACCTGCGTACATTGAACAGATTCTTGAAACCTACAAAATGCAGGACTGTAATGGCGCTGACACGCCTATGGCTGAAAAGCCGCTCCTCTCCACCAAGGATTCACCACAAACTGAGCAGGAGAAGTTGGAAATGCAGAATTTACCCTATCGAGAGGCCCTTGGAAAGCTCATTTACCTCGCCACTGCCACTCGACCAGACATCTCATATGCTGTGGGGGTGCTCTGTCGGTTCAGCGAGAACCCTGGACAAGCACATTGGCTAGCTCTCAAACGGATACTGCGATATCTCCGCAAAACAACAAACTACAAGCTCACCTACGGCCTTAAACCCGACTCCGATGAACTGTTCATAACACATAGTGATGCCGATCTGGGTGGAAATGCCGATAATACCCGCTCAACAGCCGGTTTTGTCATGTCAATCGGTGGTGGCGCTGTAATGTGGAGTAGCCGACTCCAGCGCCACACATCACTATCATCAACAGAGTCGGAGTATACAACAGCCTCCGCTACCGGGTGCGAAATGATCTGGATGCGGTCATTCCTCGATGAAATTGGCTACGACATTGCGTCCTACCCATCCACCTTATTTGTTGACAACGCCTCTGCCATCCAAGTTGCCAAGAACCCAGAACACCAGTCCACTATGAAGCATGTTCACCGTAGCTTCAACTGGATTCGCGAGAGAGTTGCCAATAATGAAATCCGCGTCGCTCATGTCCCCTGGAGCCGTCAATGTTGCCGACATCTTCACCAAACCACTAGGCCGCATCAAGTTTGAACAGTTTGTCAAAATGCTCGGTCTGATCCCTCACCCACATGCCCGTACTCAGTCCATGCGCTAAGTCACAGGGTCAGGGGGTCATGTTGAAGGTTTACCCTTTGACTCTTAGCGCTCACTAAATAGGCTTAGCCGATAGTAATAGCTCACGTCATAACTCAATGTATTTAGGGACGCGGGACGATGCGGCCGGACCTTACTGGTCTTGCCTCTCACCTCACGCGTCCTAGGTTTGCCACACTATAAACTGGTCTTGCCTCTCACCTCACGCGTCCTAGTATCAACAGACATTGCTGAGACGGTGCTCATATTGCGTTGTCCGAGGATCTCAAGACGCAGGCCTAGTACTTGCCGATCCATCTTTTCCGCCTCCTCCAAATGACCGCGTTTAAACAGAGTAGTGGCGAGGTCTGACATTGCTGAGATGGTCCCCGGATGGCGTTGTCCGAGGATCTCAAGGCGCAGCTCCAGGACTTTCCGATGCATCTTTTCTGCCTCCTCCAAATTGCCACGCTCGCGCAGAGTAGTGGCGAGGTTTGACATTGCTGCGACGGTGCACAGATCGCATTGTTCGAGGGTCTCAAGACGCAGGTTCAGGACTTGCCGATGCATCTTTTCCGCCTCCTCTAAATTGCCACGCTCGCACAGAATTATGGCGAGGTTTGACATTGCTGACATAGTCTCCGGATGGCATTGTCCGAGGATCTTAGGACGCAGATCCAGTACTTGCCGGTCCATTTGCTCTGCCTCGTCCAAACGATTTTGCTGATGCAGAGTAGTGGCGAGGCTGGATAATGCAGAAATGGTGTCCACATGGCATGGTCCATGAACCTTACAGTAGAAGCTTAAGACTTCCCTCTGCCTCTTTTCTGCATCAGCCAGCTGACCGCACTTGAATTCTATATTTGCCAGTCGGTCAATAAGTTGTATCCTTTCTATTTGATTTTGAGAGCTTTGAACTTGGGAGAGCGCAGATTCTAAAAGTTCTCGGCATGGCTCCCAATCATTCATGAAATTATAGAAGGCATGAAATGCTAGCGCGTGGGCGATGTTTTCGGATTGAATATGCGTAGGAATACCTCTGATATGAGGATACAGTTGCCAAAGCAACTCAGTATCACCCTCTGTGGACTGAATCGCGCCAAGTAGGAGTTGTGCCGTCATGCGAGCATAGTGATCGTGCTCTTTCTCGTCGAGGGAATCCTTGATATATGTCTGAAGAAGTGGGTGCAATGTGTAGCAAATACCGTCACTAGAAACTTGAATGAACGACGCCTGAGAGGCGGAATCAATCGACTTTTGGAACGCGAATCCGTCCCATATTTCTCCTAGGATCTTCTCAAGGCCAGATATTAGAACGCTGTCGCTCTCTGGCGGGGGGAAACAATCCAGAACAATAGCCGCAGTGAATTTTGACCTGCTCGAGTACTCAAACAGGGCAGCAGGGATGAGAGAATGATGAAGAAAGGAACATAGTTTGATGAAATCTTGCGCCTTTGATGATAGCTGATGGAATGATAGGTCGAAGGCAGCATATATGGAGGACTCATAATCGGCCGTTTGAACCGGCTGATCACGCATCAAACTATCTCGGTGCTCTCTAAATGTACCGAGATATGTATCTAAACGCCGAGTCTTGCGAATATATGCTCCTGCCTGTGCGACTGCCAACGCGAGCATGCCTAGCTCGGTGACGATGTCGATAGATTGCTTATTGGATACTGGAGACATTCCGGCGACTTGATGAAGGAGTTCCACTGCCTCGTGCTCCTTGAGGCTGCTCACGAGGATCGCTCCGTCTGGGGCATGCACGGTGCATTCACGATTTCTAGTCGTGATCAAAATGGTACCATGAGATGAGTTAGGGAGGTAAGGGTAAAGATTGAGGTCGAGCAAGTCGGCGTTGTCAAAGAAGAGTAGCCAGCCTTTCTCTTTACGGTCAAGGTAGGCGACTGAGTCTTCCCACGTCATTTTGGCGTATTCAGGACCGACAGAGCGAATCGATCGTTGGAGATCTGCTTCTAGCTCTGCTTGACTGGAAGCATCGACAACTATAATCCGCGTAAAACTAATATCCCATCAGAGTCCGACTACGGTCTAGCTGCATTGCGCACCTTTTCTTGTGCTCCTCGATCCACTTTGTCGCCAGCTGGGTCTTACCCGCGCCTCCCATTCCATGAAGAATACAACGCGGCTGAAGTCGAAAAGAAGGCCCTGGTAAAAGCTTCTGCGTAATCAGATCTTGGATTTCTGCCCGCTTGATGTAGTTCCTGGACACTGGTGGACGACGCTTTGGTAAGATGACCTCGGATGAGGAAGAGTCTCCTTTGGGGGCATCTGATTGCAAATGAGAGGGGAATTCCGGGTGTGGGATAGTACAAACCACGGTGCCGGTCTTCTATTACCCACTTTTCCTGCACAGTAGAACACGCCTCTTTCATAAAAGCTTCGAGGTAGTAAAGAACTGCCTTGTAGTTCTCATTTTCGGCGGAGGGAAATCGAATCATGTTCTGATGGTCAGCATGGAGGTGAATCGGCATTCCATTACGGTCGCCATCGATGGTCGCAGAATGCTGAGGCACAAGCTACGATCCGCTCAGCACTCATTTTACTCAAAAAGATGTGAAACCTACCAGTCTCTGTCGCTTAACGCTGGGTGATGTCTGATATTCTGCGCAGAAGAATATGCTGGTGATCTTCTCGCTTGCGGCGAGGTAAAGCTTCTGCAGGTTTTCGAGCTCTGATGAGTGGGATCGAAGATCTTTGAGGATAATGTTCGTTGTTTGCATGTTCAGGGAAGCCAACCGGTTGATTTCCTCGAGGAGGGTGACGTCTTCGACGCCAGAATGTGGGGTTCCAAAGAAGAGAATTGCATGAGTTGAACACAGAATATCGCGGAGATTGCATTTTGATTGAAGGCTCTGATTATGACAAAGAACGAGGGCCTATGGGTGCGTGAGCCCGGCGGCTTATCAGTGTTAAGTGGACCAACCCATTTGAGGATAATACCTCCCAGATCGTGGGCAATAAAGATAATCGGACGCTGCGAAAGGGTTAGCGGACTTGGAGAATCGAAACGTGTTGAAAGACTTACCCGAGGGGTTGTCTTGCGATACCGAGAAAGAGTTTGGGCAAGGCCATCAGCCTTCTGGCGCATTGTCAGAGTCGAGACGCATTCTGAACTGCACGTGTCGGCGTCATAGCCATACGAAAGGATTCGGGCGTTGGGCAAGTTGGGGGGCAGGAGGTCGCGTAGCCACAGAATATCATTCTCTGCCGTCCAACTCTTTTCTCTATGGCCATCTAGGCCATGAATAGCAACAATACTGATACAATTTATTCAGCTGCCGAGCGGGTGGACGCCGCGGAGTTGTGAAGGACGACTTACTCGACTATAGGTTCAACCCCTGGAGATAGCTCCTTAAATCCCAAGTGTTCAATTTTCGAGCTGGGCTTTGAAGTCGGTGGCACCGCGCATTGGCCTCGCGTCGCCTCACTAGTCGTGTTTCCGGGGCCGTCGACAGACGAAAAGGCGCGCTTTAAGGGATTAAGAATCCACGACATTGCACGAGATGGATGTGGTTGGGTTCAAGACACGTTACAAGCCTGGCGCCAAACAGGCAAAGAGACTGGCGGCGCGTTCCCTTGTCTAAATTTGTACTCCTCGATACCGAGGAACGATAATCAGAGTCATACTTGATGCTGGTCTGCTCTAAATGCCCTCCATTCTCTCACCCCGAAGATCGCGACACAAGGCGTGTTCTCCGAAAGACTAGATATCCAAAAACGAAAAGATATGATACAGCCATAATGAAGAAATACGTTAGGAAATAAAAAGCTACAACGCGAGCCCAGCTCGCCCACCCCTTTACCGGTCCGCCTTTTTCGTCCTCAACTTTGTCCACAACGCGCTCACAGGCTTGGCTCCTCGATTCGACTCTCCAAGTGGGACAAGTGCGGGCGGAGGCGGCGCATAATAAAACGTCTGCTCCATCGGCGTACCCTCTTGCCACCTCGCAATCGCATCCTCCTCCCGCGGCTTACCCATCGTCTCGGGTTGTCCAGCACCTAGAGGCAAGTTGACGTTACTCGAACTAGCCGCAATCTGCTCCCACACAGACCCACGCGATGCGTCGCCCATACCCGAGTTGGCAAAAATCACCGCACTCCCGCCTATAACGCGACCTTGCCCCTGGACATGTGGAGGCTGGCTGAAATCATACGGATCCCGTGCCGAACTTTGACTGCGCGAGCGAATCTTGGAGGTAATGTACGAAAGACTGAGATTCGAAAAGGATGAGCGGGAAGAGGACGCAGAGTGCGGTTGTCGAGCGTGTTCGTAGTATGGATTCGCAGGACGTTTTCCAAATGATGCGAATGCAGAGGAAAACGAGGGTCGTGATTCATGTTGCGGTGCGGTGCGGTCGCGTCGAAGAGAGGAGAATGCACCTCCAGCCGATGCGTTGGAGGAAAGACTGGTGTTGGACGAAGAAAATGGATTAACGGACGACCATCCGCTGATACTCTTCGATTTGCGACGACCCATGCGCATCTTCTTGAGCTGCACCATCACGACGTCTGACACTTGCGTCTTTTCTTTTTCTTGCGGAGGTGCCCTAGCAGCAGAAGTAGGAACTGGATTCGAAGGAACCCCGCCGCTGTTACCATTTTGTTGGGGTAACGTAGACGGAATCGCCGTTGGCGGGATCGGGAGCTGTCGTCGAACAGGTCTGCCGCGCTCACCCTCCCCACTCGGCTTCTTCCGTGCATCCGTAGCGACCCTCGCAGACTCCGCAAGGATTTCCGAATCCTCCAACTCTGGCATAATCGTTTCTCCGGCCCGATATTGTGGTTGCGATACCAATGGCTGTGTCGGTGCTGGGGCCTTTACGTTGGCTGTATTCGAACGCGAGATGGTGGCGCTGTGGGCCGAAGTAGTCCGAGAGAGGGTAGTAACAGACTCCAATGCAGATCGATTCTACATCTCACATCAGCAAAACTATTCCCTTTTGAACAAGGTGAAACGTACCTGAACGAAGAGGGTCTGTGCCCTCTCCTTCTCGATCTGAATCTCATCCTTGATATACATTGGTGCAGCAGGAAAATTTGGAACGGGGACATGTTCGACGGGCTCGATGGGCTTATCCTTGCCGCTCTTGCCAAGATCCCACGTTCGCACCGTCAATGCCGGACGCTCTCGACTCCTACTCTCTCTCTCTGCCTTGGTCGCACCTGAATGGCGCGCATCCGTGACGGCAGTGTACGAGGACGGAGTAGAAGGATGACCAGACGACGGCGTGGTCAAAGGCGGGGCAAGAAGAGTCGAGTCTGAAACAGGCTTCGCAACATTGGAAGCGTTTACTGGAGTAGCAGTGTACTGCGCAGTAGGGGCGGACGTGCAGGCTCAGTAGGCTGTGGCGACGCGGGCACAAACGAGCTGCCGAATCGATGTTGCACGCTCTCTGGAACGACCAAATGTACCATCCCAGGTGTCGGACTCTGTAGTACGCTTGCGTGCCGCGGGTCAAAATTGAGAGGCGGCGCGATCAAGGAGTCAACCCTTGCATCGCGATTGACGACCACTGGTCGTTGATGAGATGTGAGGTTGGTTTGTGTGCGTAGAGGAGACGGCGTGCGTTTGCGTGCTTCGGACCGCGGTGGGATGACAGGGGGCGGATGGGAGGGCGGTGGAGGAACATTAAAGACCATATGTACTGCCGGCGCTGAGGAGGGGACGTCTGGTAATACGCGCGCTTCGAGTAGATTTGGGGGAAAGAGAACGGAAAACCGAGGGGTATGGCCGTTGAAGAGGGATTCAGTGGAGCCAAAATCCAACGGCGGGAGAAGTGGTGGAGATGTCGTTGTAGCACCAGGTGTACGTCCACGTTCGTCTTGTCTCTCATTTTTTCGAACTTGTGGGAATGTTGTCGAGTGCGCAGGAGAGGACCTTGGGACATGCAGCGAAGACGAGTCGGAATACACCGTCTGTACACCATGAACATGCGAGTGATTGGTCATATTCGACGATCCCGAGTGTGAGTGGGCATGGGAAGAACCTGATGAAGAGTAAGGAGAGCTTCCCATCTGGTTCGGTTGAGGAAGCGGCCTTCGCTTTCTGCTGACGGAAAGCGAAATATGAAAGGGATTGATGGCGGTTCCAGAAGGATTCGCGTTTGGCGACTGAGAATTTGGCACAGGAAGTGGGCGCGACTTGTGGCCGCGGGGCTTTGGGCCCACCTGATGATCTTTGGGGAGCCTCAGCGAGCTGTATAGGGAAATAAAATATGTTTTTGACTGACCATCTATCCGCCGAACGAGCAAATCGTCGCCAGCAAGCTCCTGAGAATGCGAATAGTCGTCGGCGCCAGGTCGAACGTCGATGACCGGTATCATGTACTTGTCGTTTTGGTATGTAGTTGGTGGAGATTGCCGGATAGCAACGTTTTGTGCGCCGACGAGGGAAGCCGATGAGTGATTCGAGTGAATACTAGCACTGTGACCGTGTTGACGTTTTCGAAGAGATTCCATGGACATAAGTCTCTTCATGTTGGTATAATTTTCTGTTTTTGCGCGATCCAGCGCAGGAAGAGGTCGAGGTCGAAGTGCAAAAGGCGGACGAGTGAACCGCCGGCGGGCTGTATAAAAGGAAATAAATCATATGGATGGATTCAATTGGTGGCTGGGCTTTGAAATGGGAGCCCGGTCGAGTAGTAATAATCCAAAGGCAATGAAGGGCAGTGTCCGCTGCAATCCAGGCGCGGGCTCTCATGCATTCAACGTTCCATGTCCATATGCGCGCTAGAGTTTAAACCAAAAGGGCCATCTTGGCCGTTGACAGATGCTTCTAGACCGACGTGGAGAGGACTCTACAACAGCAAACACGTTAGCAAGCACTCGCCGATTGAGAGACTGCCTACCATCAAGTCGGGGCTCTACGTTGGGTAGTAATATAATGATATATACTCATAGAGCCTTGAAGGAACTCAGTCGACGATATTGCAGATAAATGTCCGACACGGTCAGGGTCAAAGGTCAGTCTCGACCACCACCAGCACTAGAACCACATCCTTACTATGTCGTCTCAAGACCCTCAGCAACCTCACACCATACAAACGAGTGCACCTGTCAGATGGAATCGTTCACTCGCTCCGTCAGAGGAAGCCGCGGTCAATGAATCCTTTGCGCTCGAGGAAAGCACACTAGCCACACTCCAAACAAACCTAGAACTCGCTATTTGGCGTCAAGAGGCCACCAGGGAGGCTTTGGACGCGCAGCAGCAGGAGCTCGATATTGCCGAGTGTCGCGTTCGGTCGTTGAAGACCGTACATACCGATTTAGAGAAAATATGGATGGCAGTGACCGCTATAGAGCAGGAAAAAATCTCCCCTCATGATGCGAATGCTCCAGGCATCTCAAACTTGCTCGGCATGGTCGAGCAGCTCAGTTCTATGGTGGATTCCATATTAAATGCAGCGAGTGAAACCACAGATCACTGCTTGACGCTATATAATCAGGTGAACCACAAGTTTGGCGTTGCGCGTGCATCGCTGAGCATCTGGGATGAGACAATTGCTCGCTTTCAAAGCCAAATTCAGTCTTCGAAGTCGCGTCTTGAGGACCTCAAGCGTCATAACGCACCCAGCACTCGAATCCCAGACGATATTCTTCGACTCCTCTTCCGGAATGCGGTCGCGTTCGATCGCACCCATCAAAGGTCTCCATCTGTTTTCTTAGAGGAGTGGAACTTTCGTGTTCAATATCCTGAAATCCCACTCTCAAGCGTCTGTCACCGCTGGAGAACGATCGTCTTGGACGATCCAACCTTGTGGAGTCAGATCTGCGTGCCACACTATTTCACTCCCGGCCTCAGACGCCTCTTTGAGCACTACCTCACGCTGGCGAGCCGGGTTCCTATCCACCTTTATATTCTCATTCTGCGTGAACCGAGAACGTTGCCTGATGATCTCCAGCTAGGAAGGTCTGACCGGATCTACGGTTCAATATCCATTTTGAATGAAAATCCGTATACGGACATCTCTGCTCTTCTACAAACACTTCCTTCTCCTCGTATCCTACGGCTGCTCTACGGACATCCGGATACCAATCCATCCCCCAGCATAATTCATATTCCGATGAACATGATGGGCAGCCTCGAGGAGATACACCTACAACACTACTGGGCGACATGGACTGACCCAGCTCCGAGTCTCCTAGGCTACTGGTTTACTGCCTCAAAATCCTCCTTGGCCACCCATGAAATGGTCCATCCTACATTGGTGCCAATGATTAAGACTCTCAATATTATTGATTCCAATCCTGGACCAATAACACCCTCCACACCACTCATTTATACAACCGTTGAACAACTCGGATGTTCCTTGTCTTACTTCATGTCATCTTACTGCCACCAATTTCGTTTCCCGTCACTGAAGCTTCTTGCAATCATCTGTCGCGGCAAAGGTACCATAGAGGAATGGAAACATGCACTCCACAACATGGAAACGTTTCCTACAACCCTAGCGTGCTTCTCAACCCAACAACATCCACTATTATTAATCCAATGCGTCTCACTGATTAAGGGACTGGAGACATTGAGGCTACTCTCTGACACTGTAGACCACGGACTGGATCTCATTGTTGACGGGACGTACAAAACGGACGCTGAAACCACTGCTTCCACCGTATTCAAGGAGTTGAAAATGCTCATTGTTAGCGAGTATCGGGGTGATGGTCAATCTATTGCTCGCTTTGTCTCTACATTTTCACCACCTAAAGTGGCATTGCGTGGGTGCACTCGTCTTTCACCCGAAGTGCGCGCATCGATTGCCAGGTATACTTCATTGGTCCCGTAGTGTATCTTGTATATCGTAGTCGACAAAAAGTCTCCTTCAATTACATAGCCGCTTTGTGACCATGCTCGCCATCACTCAAATCGAGTAGTTAACGGCTTGGAGGGATATGATATTCATGTTCCCGGCCCTCTTAGAATCGGGATGAGTTGTACTCGGTCCAAACTCAACATTTCTCAAGGTTTCATGGCAATCACGCATGATAGAATACAAATAATGGTCATATGCTCAGGGTAGCACCCTCAAAGTTGCTGACCACATATGTTGCCAAGTTTGACATCTCAGCCACCAAACAAAGGTATAAATGCTGAAGGACATGTACAAATGACTTCATAAAGTCCGAATATTTTGCTAAACGTAGATAGGAAGAAAGGAGCGTGGTGGCAGTCTCGACTTGCCGCCGACCAGCTGTTCGTATTAGGCATCTTTGCCTAGGAAGCGGCCCAGCCAACTCAATTTGACATGTCAGTTTGCTTGTATAGTTCTGATCTGGATTCTGATTGTGCAACGTGCCGTCGCTCGACACTTATCTGGTCGTAATCAGTGCTCTAAGCTGGTAAGGGATCCCTAGCTCTTTCTTATGGCGCTGATGATAAGCCATAGTACTCACTTTCATCCTGAATATACCAGCTTTCTGGTGAGTAACTCCCGCTCCTCGTCTCTCTGATTATCCTTACGGCGTTCTAGACTGAATCTCTTCAAGGATTTAAACATCACTATACTGATGAGTAGGAGTACTCACGTTCGGAAGAATCGCCCGCTTGCTCAGTCGGAGGAGCGTGCATTGAAGGAATCGTTCGCGCTTGAGGAGAAGAACATATCCATGCTTGAGGGAATCTCAGTTTGGCACGCGAACGTGCAGAAGCTACAAAAAAACTGTTGGCTTCACACCAGCAAGAACTATATATTCTTCGGCGACGTATCACGGCCTCAAAGGTTATACATTCGGTTGCCGAGAAACTCCTCGATGAAATGAAGCCACTCAAAGAATGCGACTATATTGCTCACGATACAGAGGCCCCACGCATCTCTAAATTGAATAAGATGGTCGCGCAACTAAACGCTATTGTAGATTCTACACTACTCACTTCCAGCGAGAGCGAAGAGCACTACTCAGATTTGTATTCTCAGGTCGACCACAAGGTCTGCGATGTGCAAGCATCATTAACGACCTGGGAGCAGACGATTACTCGCCACGAAGATCAGATACAATCGGCCAAATCGCGTCTTGAAAAACTCAAAAAGCAATACGGACCAGTCAGTCGTTTTCCGGATGAAATTCTTCGATCTATCTTCAGGGAAGCTGTCACCTTTTGCCGAAAAGACGAGTTAGACCCAAACATATTTCAAGAAGAATGGAAATTTCGCACCCAATATCGAGAGCTTGTACTCTCGAGCGTCTGCTATCGTTGGAGGACAATTGCTCAAGAATATGGAGCCCTTTGGAGCCACATCCCCCTCCCTCCCTCTTCTTCTGCAGGCAGTACATCTCTTATTCTGCATTATGCTTCATTGGCTAATCCAGTGCCTTTGCATCTTTATATCATATACAGACCAAATATGTTTCGGGTGCTCTCTCAGCATCTCGAGCTTGTTGATGCCGGTCGTCTCTGTAGCTCCATATCTCTCATGACGAATTATGCTGATATCACCCCCTTTCTACTATCCCTTCCTTCTACTTGCACCCTGCGACTTCTTACACATGCTCGCGATGGATCACTAAAAACGATCCAGATCCCAACAAGCGTGACTTCCCACCTCGAACAAATCTATCTCTCTGATTTTCAGGCAGTGTGGCTCTCCTCAAACGTGCATCTTTCTCGCTATGAGAGCCGCATTTCGAGAATAGCTTCGATGACCCATGCAATCATCCCCGCTTCAGCGTCGACCCTCCAGGTAGTCCGTGCCAGTGGCATGATGTTCGAACAAAGTTCGACCACCACGCCGTTGATTCTTACAAGCGTTGAGCAAGTGCAGTGCTCACTAACTTCATTCACCTCATTCCTCTCGACTCAATTCCGGTTTCCGGTGCTCCAACATCTTACTATTGACGATTCGAGCGACATATCTATCGAAGATTGGAAGGATGCGCTCGGAAAGCTCGTGAAATTTCCGGGTTATGTCGCTTGTCGCTCAATCAAAGACGATGTGCTCCTGCTGGTCCAGTGCCTTGCATTGATCACTGGTATGGAAACACTAGAACTGGAAGGAGACACTGTCGATGGTGTGCTTGACATCATCTTCGACGGATCATACAGAACAGACTTTCGAGCCAACGCTCCAAACGTATTCAAAAAGCTGAAATTACTCGTCATCAGCTCGTACCACGGTGATGGTCTATCCATTGCACGCTTTGCGTTTGCACTCTCTCCTCCGAAAATAGCATTGCGCGAATGTACTCGCCTTGAGTTGCATGTACAGGCCTCCATTGCCAAGCATACTTCCCTAGTCCCGTAGCTTGTTTTGTAGCTTCTCTATTGGATTAATCTCAACTTCTATCTTTATCGTAATATTCGGTCTCTAGTGGCGAATCCAACCTTCCAGCGGACGTCGTTGCCAGAAAATGAGTGACTGCGCGGATTTGGCGCAATCTCCAGCAAACGTCACCCTCTTTATTCAGCTCACGAACCACATCTGTATCATCCGCACGGGTCTCGTCCCTGCGACAAGGTGACGACAAGGGAGGAGGCTTGTATTCGGAGTTCGAAGTTGAGTTACACCGGAGCTATCTTCCTCGTACTATTGGCCCTCGAATCGACCTCTTCGACTCTCCGACCGGTGATACCCAGTCCGTCAATTGCATTCTGTGCATCTCCGAGATAAAAGTTGGGCATAATCGATGCCAAGATGATCGGTATCAGCCCTACCATCTCATGAATATAAACGACACTTAACGTGGAGAGCAAGACGCACCAAACGCTAGGGACGCGATGATCAGAATTTTCATCGTATCGGAGTACGCTTGGACTGCACCAACGCGTATTGGATCTGAAGGGTCCAGTGCAACTATGCTCACAATAGACCCGAAAAGAGTCGCTCGCTGCTCCTCGGTGGTACCGGGAAGGTATTTCGCGAGATAGCGTGGCATAAGATGAACCCATATTGAACCCCCTAGTAGCCCTCAGTACTGTTCCATTGCGACTAGGAACACGCACCAATCGAGCTACCAATGGCACCACCGATTTCCGTGATGAGCAAGTTGAACGCCAATGCCATTGCTACATGCTTATGCTGGACCGACGCCTGAGCTGCAGTGAACTCGGTGATGGATACAATCCCCCCGACAGATTGGAGAATTTGAGAGAGAATGAGTTCCGCATCGCTATCATAGGTAAGTTGGTATCTTTGTACTCGACCAACACTGACCTCCCATGAGCACCACGCGACTTGATCATGATACCGACGCCGATACAGCGAACCACAAGACCGAAGATCAGCAGATACTTATATCGCTTCGTCCATCGCATCACAAGTCCCGCCAAGATTGCGAAGATGGTCAGCCCGACCGCCTGAGTAGAAGCAAAGTAGTTTTGAGCAGACTGAGACCAGTCGGGGGTTTTGACCACGTATAAGAACGAGGTGAGGTAGAGAGCAGTCAAGTAGTACGAGATCTATGACTGATGAGCGCATGGGATATGCCATAGATGTGAACGTACAAAGTCGAAGAAGGCAATAAATGACGAGCACATGAGCGCGCGATTGCGGAGAAACATGCCCGGGATCGCAGGATACTTTGCCCATTTAATCTCCCACATACCGAATCCGATCAAGATGAGCGGTCCAACAACAACCATGGCGATAATAGAAGCTAAACGCCACTCAGCCCAATAAAAACTGAACGGATGGCGACTTACGATTATTCCATCTACCAGCAGCGCCACCGGAGAGCGTCAAGGCCACCAATAGTAGGCCCCAGCCGACCGTCAAGAGTATCAAACCGATCAAATCCAAGTCTACCACAAACCTCTTCAGCTTCTGCAATAAAGGCTCTTTATTTTGCTCTTGATCCATCCTCTTTACGAGCCCCAATCTCTCGGCTTTCTTCTCACCCCAGACGAGCGTACCGACGATGGGTGCCACGGCAGCTGGGACAAGAAGGCAGAACATGCCGTATCCCCACCGCCATCCGGTAGATGGGTTTGAAGTCGTGATGGATGCCGCGATGCGCGAGCCGATGAATGCGTTGACGATATAAGGCGCGGAAAGCGTGGCAGCGACAAAGCCACGCCATTTGAGGGGAGTCACGTCTGCGACGATGATCTGCGAGATCAATTGCAGACCTGTGCTTCCACTATGTGCGCATAGGCGACGGGTAAGCAAGTCTATTGGCTGCTGATGAAAGGAACATACGCGGACTGGAATACACGGCCTGCTGCGTATTGGCTTACGGTATGGGAGGACGCAATGAGGATGTATCCAAGGATGTAGAGCGTAACTGCCGAGGTCAGCTCTTTGTCGTTTGAGTTCTGAATGCACCTACTGACGACGTAGATGGCAAATGACCGGGATTGCAAATCCGCGATTCGAGCAATGATGGGCTTTCCAACACCAACTGTTATCCGATTAGCGTCAACATACTCAAGACGACAAAGACCCTCACGAATGAGCTGCGAGACAACTTCGACACTCGAGAGGAGAGAGTGGGAACGAAACGCGCTCGTCGCAAATGGAGTATAAAAGTAGGTAGTACTCGACTCTAGCGAGTAGACATAGGCAGCTAGGTAGAGACTCAAAGATTATCAGCATACGCATTCCCAGGCGTCGGCGATGTACAAAAACAAACCACATACCTGGTGTACAGCACCCACATCGACGACTTTTTCCACACCTGAGCAGAGGCCTCTGCTCGACTTGTCCCAAGTTCTTCGCGCGCCGCGACGAGAATTACGATATTTTCGCCTCCCGGTTCACGGGGGGATTGCGATGTCGTAGGTTGGTTCTCAGATGTCTGCACTTTGTTATGGAAGGAATTCCTGTCGTCCTTGGAGGACGGTGTTTCATACGACGCTCTGCCGGTTGGTTCAGCCATTGCACCTAAAGGACAAGAGGACGGTAGGGAAAATCTGCCTGAGCGACGGCTTTTATTCTCGGCGAGAGGAGGACGAAGAGGGTTCTCCTTCTCGCTCCCACTCTTTTCCCAAACTCGGCAGGAACGCTTCGGAGAAGTCACATGGACCTCGTTGTGATTTTGATGAGTACGTGACCCAAGCCCCCAGTCGACCCATATCTGATAAGATCATCTCAGGCTCGTCCCTCAATCACGGCGCCCTTTCAGTGTTCTTCCTGAACACCCGGAATAGAACCAGATCAATGGTTCCGGAAATCACTAAAAGTCGTTTCATTCGGGTACGTTATTGTACAGTTTTCCGATTATCCTTTGTGCAGATTCCTTACTATTCGAACTTTGACGCATTTTACAGAGCACGGTGCATTAAACCGCGCTTCCTTTGCCCGCTGACCCGCCGGCTGAAGTCGAAGCGACCGGCGCATCCGCACCGGATGGTGAACCCTCTTGTGGTTCCTCGACTTTTCGTCCAGCAATATCCAACCCATCGACGGCATTTTGAGCATCGCCAAGATAAAAGTTTGGCATGGTCAGTGCGATCAAAATGGGGATCAAGCCAAACACGAGCGCAACGATGATCAAGACGTGCATGGTGTCAGAATAGGCGTGGATAACTCCCTGGCGCGTTGGGTCGTCGGGTGGGAGGGCGACGATGCTGATGATGGATCCGAAGAGTGTCATTCGTTCTTCTTCAGTCGAGTTTGGGAGGTATTTGCGTAGGTTGGATGGCATGAGATGCGTCCAAATAGCGCCACCTGGAGAGGAAGGGATTGGATTATTGGAAGCTGAGAGAGGGAACAGACATACCGATGGCGCTACCAATCGCTCCTCCAAGTTCGGTGATGAGAAGAACAATAGCGGTGACCATTGCAACGTATTTATGGGACACACTCGCCTGTGCGCCAACCTGAGAGCAGACAGCTGCAAAGCCACCACCAAACGCCTGGAGGATCTGGGTCATGACAAGTTCTCCGTCGCTACGTTTTGTTATTGTCGACCCCTTGGATTAATGAAGAGACTTGCCTTCCGTCAGCTCCACGTGAATGGATCATAATGCCCACACCGAGTACTCGAATACAGAGACCGATGATGAGGATGAGCTTGTAACGTCTCGTCCATCTCATAAGCACACCCGCCAAGATACCAAAGAGTGTGAGTCCGACAGTTTGCGTTTGAGCGAAATAGTTTTGGTCTTCCTGTGTCCATGCGGGCGTCTTGAGGACGTAGAGGAATGAGGAGAGGTAGAGAAAGGTTAGGTAGAATGAGACGAAATCGAAGAAACCGATGAGTGCTGCGCCAAATACTGCACGGTTGCGCAAAAAGTGGCCGGGAATGACCGGGAACGGGGCCCATTTGGCTTCATAGACGGCAAAGGCAATGATAATGAGCGGGCCTACGACAATCATTGCAATGATAGATGCTACAAGAATTGTTAATGAACGTGTTGGGAGAGAATAGACTAGACATACGATTGTTCCATCCGCCTTTGGCACCCGCAGAGAGTGTGAGTGCGACGAGGAGTAACGCCCATCCCGTTCCGAGGAGGAGCAAGCCGAACAGATCCATATCGAGCGCAAAGCCCAACATCTTTTTCGGTAGACCAACTCGCTGTTGGCCGTCGTGCGTTTCGATGGCAGAGTGAGTCGGCTTGGTGTTGACCATGCCGAGTCTTTTTGCTTTACGTTCTCCCCATGCCAGCGTAAAGATGACAGGAGCCAGTGCGAGCGGGATGAGGATGGAGAACATGGCGTATCCCCATCGCCAGCCATTTGTCGGATTGTTGGTGGTGATTGACGCGGCAATTCTGGAGCCGACGAAAGCGTTGATGATAAAGGCGTGGACATGAGCGAAGAAACTACGCCACGCCATTTGAGAGAGGTAAAGTCGGCAACGATGACTTGGGTGAGCAGTTGGAGACCGGCAGAGCCACTAGATGGCAAAGGGATCAGTAATGGAGAGAGGGGAAAATAGCAGGACATACGCAGATTGAAAGACTTTGCCGGCGGCAAATTGACTGACGCCTTTGGAGGAGGAAATGAGGACATAGCCGAGGACATAGAAGATGACTAGAGGTTGATGAGCTCTCCAAAGTTGGATGTGAGTAGAGAATAACACACCGACGATGACATAGGCAAACGGTCTGGATTGCAAGTCGGCGATGCGCGCAATGATGGGTTTACCAACAGCGACTGGTCGAGGAGACGTTAGCAATAAAGTGAGTGATGTGGATAGACTCACGGATGACCTGGGCGGCGACTTCGATACTCGACAGGAGCGAGTGATGGGAAAAGGACGAGGTCGCAAATGCGGTATAAAAGTAGGTCGTGGTCAAATCGAGAGAATAGACATAGGCAGCTAATCCGAGTCTATAAAAGTGTTAAAGGATAATTACGATGAGGGGAATGCGCACGAGATGTAGAGCACCCAGCGAGAGTATTTCCCCCACACTTTGGCGCTCGCCTCTGCAATCCCAGTCCCGAGCTCTTCGCGGGTTTCGACGAGAATTCTGTCGGTTGAATGGACACTCCCAGTCTCACTCGACTCGCTTCTCTTCTTGGCATGGCCCCGACTCTCCGGGTTATCAGCGAGCTCACTCATGGCAATGTACCGGTTTCGACGAATGACGACGAGCCTTGTCGCGTTCTCGACCGACGAATTGTGGGAGAGGGGGGAGAGACAACGAGGGCCCCGCGCAATCTGATAATACGTGATATATCATCCGCTGCCTTGGCGCCTCGCCCCGGCAGTCGGCTAACAGGTAATCTGATAAGATCACGCTTCTCATTATTTCCATCAGGTGACCCTAATTAGCTAATTATCAGCCCTGGAACTATGCCCTGTTCGTCTTTTCCGTCGCCGGCTCTTCAATCCGCCGACCTGCAATATCCAACCCATCCACTGCATTTTGGCCATCTCCCAAGTGAAAATCGGGCATAACCAGGGCAATAAAGATTGGAATAATGCCTGCATACTCGTTTTAGTCGATCGTCCTCAGTAGAGACGGCACTCACCAAACGCCAAGGCGACAATGATCAAAATCTTCATCGTTTCCCCATATGCCCTAATGACACCCAGCCGTGTGGGATCATTCGGCTCGAGCGCAACAATGGAGATGATCGACCCGAAATACGTCTGCAACTCTTCTTCGCTCGCAGAAGGCAGGTACTTGCGGAGATTAGAGGGCATTACGTGCGTCCAAATTGCACCCGCTGTTGATTAAAGGTGCCGCGTTAGCGAGATGCGCGGTCCATTAGGCTTTGCGAGGAGAGCATCTCTCGTTCAACTCACCGACTGAGCTCCCAATCGCACCACCAAGCTGAGCGATCATGAACACAATGGCGGAGACCATTGCAACGTACTTGTGCGGTACGCTCGCCTGGGCGGCCACCGACGTCGTCAATGACGCGATACCACCACCTAGCGCTTGCAAAACTTGAGTCATGACCAGTTCTCCGTCACTGCCCAAGAGTTAGATGGCTGTATTCGAGGTAGGCAATACGTACCTTCCGTCTGCACCACGCGACCGAATCATGATCCCCACACCCAAGACGCGTATGCAAAGTCCGATTACGAGCAACCACTTGTATCGCTTCGTGACTCTCATCACCACGCCGGCCATGAGACCAAACACTGTCAGTCCAACCGTCTGCGTCGAGCTGAAATAGTTTTGATCCTCCAGTGACCACGCGGGTGTCTTGAGTACATAGAGGAAAGACGAAAGGTAGAGGTAGGTCAGGTAAAACGACACAAAGTCGAAGAACCGATAAATCCAGATCCAAAGACGGCGCGGTTACGAAGAATATGTCGGGGGAACATGGGGAATGGTGCCCAGAATATCTCGTAGATGGCAAAGACGACGATAATAATTGGTCCCAGTACAATCATTGCGATGATAGAGGCTAGATATTTCGTCAGCACGTTTACCCCCTCCTCGAGCGATCCTAACGTACGGTTGTTCCAACCCCCTTTTGCCCCCGCAGACAATGTCAGTGCAACGAGTAGCAACGCCCATCCGGTGGCTAAGAGAAGCAACCCAAGGATATCCATCTCGAGCAACAATCCTACGACCTTGCTCCATAGCGATACGTGCTCCTTTTCCACCTTTTCGCCTTTGATCGTCGCCGTCTTGGTACCATGGCGCAAGTCGACCACACCAAGTCGCTTCGCCTTGCGCTCACCCCAGAGGAGAGTAAACAGCACCGGCGCAAGCGAGACGGGGATGAGAATCGAGAACATGGCATAACCCCATCGCCATCCATTTGACGGATTGTTGGTCGTGATAGAGGCGGCAATCTTTGATCCTACAAATGCGTTGACGATAAAGGGCGAATACATTAGTCCCGCGACGACGCCTCGCCATTTGAGGGCGGTAAAGTCGGCCACGATGATTTCGAGCATGAGTGAGAGTCCGGCTGCGCCACTTTCGATTCGTCAATATCATATAATGCTTCGTAGAAAGCACGACGTACAATGCTTGGAAGACGCGTCCGGCCGCAAACTGACTTACGCCTTTTGACGACGCTATGAGGATGTATCCAAGGATGTAGCAGATGATGGTAAGCACGTATGCAAATGAGCGCGACTTTAGGTCCGCAATACGTGCGATAACAGGCTTGACCGTGGCAACTACTCGATGTCAGACCGGTGTCAAGTAGCCAGGGAGATGAACATACGGATTACAAGTGTCGCAACTTCAATACTCGACAGGAGAGAGTGGTGCGAAAACGAGCTCGTGGCAAACGCAGTGTAGAAATAGGTCGTGCTCTGGTCGAGCGAGTACACATAGGCCGACAGACCAAGCCTGCCCACGAAAATATCAGCAACCACTCTAAAATCGACTTTGAATGATATAGATGGCACCTACGTGATGTAGAGTACCCAGATAGAGTATTTGCCATAGACCTTTGCCGAGGCTTCTGCAATGCCCGTCCCAAGTTCTTCTCTGTCTTCGACAAGAATACGCTGCGAGCCTTGGTCTGAGACTTCCTCTTCGGGACTTTTACGCTCACGCGAGAGCGACGGAGTCGACATTGCCGTTGAAAACTGTTCGTAGCCTAGAGGGAAAAGGGATAAAAATCAAAAAGTCGAGAACGAAAGAGGTGGCCCTTTTTAATGCGAGCTGGAAAACGGGCTGGCCTCTGACGAAAAAGCCGGAGCCAGGGTAATCTGATAAGATGGCGCCACTCCCGCCAATCACGAACCTGAGCGTCCGCTGTTTCGGTCCTGGATATAATAGACATTTCATTAGCACAATTCTCTCATGCCATTCAGTCGACTGAAACGGATCAAACCCCTCAGTCCCTCGCCAAGCTGCTCCAGAGTCGAGTACAGCAGTGGTGGAGATCCGACTGCTTCACTCCCAGTCACTGTCCTCTTCGTCCTCTTCTTCGTCGTCACTCTCCTCTTCCTCTTCTTCTTCGTCCTCTTCCGTTTTCCCGCTCGGTTTCGCACCCTCGACCACAGTTGAGAGTCCAGATGGCGCCGCCAAGCCTGTAGCGCTCGTGTTTCCTGAGCGCGTGCTCACGAGGTCATAGCTTTCTTCCGACTCTTTACTCGGACTTGACGGACCATGCTTCCGATTCATAGCCGAGGTGGCCTCCTCTTTAGCTTGAACTTTGGCGTCTGTCTCGAGCGACTTGGAGGGTACACCCTCCGTTCCTTGCGCAGCAGTCGGAGTCAGCGCCGATGCCGTCTCTTCCTCATCTTCCCAGCTGAATTCGTCCTCTTTTTCTTGTTCCATGGTCGCTAAAAGGCGGTGAGTATCCGCTATCAATCATGCGCATGCACGGCCAGGCGAGGTGAGAACGCGGGTCACACGTACCTTGTAAGAGGGCCTTTCGCTTCTCCTCTGCTTGCCGAATCTGCCAAGCACGGAACCAATATCGAGTCCAGAATGTGGCTTCGTCCATCTCTTCAGGAACTATTCGATCACCAAGTCAATTGAGATCTCTTCCAGACTTCTAGTACGAAGAGGAGACGTACCCAATTGATCTTTCGTCTTCTTCAAGTCGTCGAACAAGCCCAGTTCCTCGTCGCATTTGCGTACCCACGGTTCGCTGCCGACTGTGGCCCCTTTCGAGTCGAGTTCAGTCACGAACCGTGTGTAGGCGTCTTTGCCTTCACCCGCTTCCGGGTCCGCACGCAGCAACGAGGGATCTGTCCTCAATGCGCTGAGCAGAGCTGCCGTTCTATTGAGGCCAATCCCACTACTAGCCGGTGGGGCTTTCACCTTTCCCTTCCCGTCAACCTCTGTCTCATCCGTGACGACTCCACCAAGCTCGTCAAAGGCCCACATATCCATACCGTCAATGCCCAACCCCATTGTCCCGGACCCACTCCGTTGAAGCTCCTCTTCTGTGGGTGGTACAATCTTTACCGCTTCGCGGAAGAATTCGCCCGTGCTCTTCCAGAATCCCCTCAGCTAAACCCTCCAATCCTTTGATTCGTTCTCTCGCCTCCGCAGCATTGTGTGGTACATTCGAGGCGACATTTTGCTGCAAATCTTGTACACGTGACTGAATATTCAGATCACGCACCGAGGACTGGAGGCTTTGAATGGTCGGGTTGGATTGCACCTGGTGGACTTGGGTTTGCACGGCCTCTTGGAGATGCGAAATGTTTGCATTTATGTTGGACCGTAGATTCTGGACCTCGGGGCTCGCCAAAGTGCGTTGGACTGTGCTCTGCGCCGTCGACAAGTTCTCTACAAGGGACGATTGGATATATGAGAACAAATTGCTACCACTCTCCGACGTCGAGGCTCGTGGCGAGGATGTCCCCTTCGTTTCAGTGGGCCCATCTCCAGCGACCACATCTTTACTCTTCTCCGATGTATCGGCCGTCGCGGACGTCGTCTCGGTGGACGTTGGAGGAGGAGAAGTAGGAGAAGGAGCTGCAAGTTTGGAGAGCTCTTGCTGAGCTTGCTGTACGACGGATCCTAGATCCTTGCGCGCAGTGGCCAATGCGGAGATGCTCTGGACGGAGGTTAGTCAATAGTACGTCTGGATTATAATATGATGAGTAGGCAAGAGAATGAAATGAAACTACAATAAACACCGATAACTACTGTTGTTTCGAGGGATAGACCAGTCATTTAGATGCCACTTGGCCAACTCACCTGAGCTCTGAATCCTCCCCAAAATCTTCCAAATGATCCTATTGCTTGTTGTACTTCTTCGTTTAACGTAGGCTGGGCAGTCGTCGTTGCCGCTGACCCGCCACTCGATGATGACTGCGGAGCGGGAGTCGTCTGCTCGTCAAAGTCGTAAACGTCCATTGCATTCATGATGCGTGTACGTCTCTGATCTCGATACAGCGAGATCCTGCGAGCGAGACGTTGGCGGCTGTATCCAAGGTGTGGTATTTCAACCTTTGACCTACAGAGATACATCGCGTGGAGAGAACCGTGGATAATGTATACCCGACAATCTTTAAACAACGCTGCAATTATAACAATAGACAATAAACGCCAGACTTTAGTCTCGCATTTGTGGTTATGGCACGCAGACACCGAAAACAGGGGATAAAACCGTCTCTGCTCATGAATTGGATATCAAAGGTTTAAAATACCATCACTCGGCCCTGATTCGGCGTCCTAGGGGGGAACTAACGAGGCTATAGCCCGAGGTGAGTCCGAACGATTCAGACTTTGGAGCACATTTTCAGTGATATTCATTCCATTCCCTTCATATATTCCTTTGAATACGACTGTAGGACGTTCCATCTTGTGACATATCACCGAGTAGTCAACGACGTGAACTCTTTGAGGAACGGGCATCCTCTCCCTACGACATTTCACTCGTTACTTACGCTGACGACGGGCTTCCGCTTCAATGCCCCTTCTGCCAGCAAATGAATGCCCACGTCTTGGGTCAATGACACTGGAACTGGATTTGCCCAACCGAAATTCGAGCATAAATGTCAGAGTTGTAGCCAAACTTTCAATAGGGGAAACATTGGGGTTGGCCGTTTCACCGACGAGTACATTATGAGAAAGGAAGGCAAAATTGTCTTTTTCTCGTGCGTAAACTCTCACATGAATTATGACTGCTGACGAGATACAAAGCGAGACATATGTTCGCGCTCGAGAAGGGACTGTAGACTCTTACTCTGCAGAGGTTCTCTACCGTCGACTATTCAAGGTAGGAGGGCCCTCAAGTTGGTTCAGCTGTTTCTCACATTGCTTAGCCACTGGAAAGCAAGTGGGCCGAAATGCTCTCATCTGAGCCGCTCGAGAAGCAGGAGAAGAGGAAGCAGCTTGCAGATGTAGTTCAGTGGGATCCTGAGGTGCTCTGTGATATGATGCATACTAGTGCTCAGCCTCGAATTCGGCTCGACAGCAATAAACGAGTGTATCGGTCCGCCCTTTGGCTATCACGCATACAGAACCACTGACATTGTCTCGCAGGCTTCAGCGAATAGCAACTGCATACAGTCATTCTGGATGCGCGTCTCTCGACCTCGTTGCAGCGGTGCTCCGCCAAGGATCTTTCATTGAAAAGATGGTTCAAATGGGGTGGACCAGTCCAGGTCAATGGAATCTCACCGAGGATCTCGCTCCACTTGTTCGCTCCATTGCAAGATATCACGCATTCTTAGACTTGATGTCCGCTAATACCTGGTCGCTTCTAGTGCCTACACTGGTGAGTTTCTGCCCCAGAAATATATCTCATCTCATACCCTAATAGGACATTGTAAGCTTCCTCCTTTATTGCCATCTTCTGACTGCAGTATTTTAGGACCTTGCGTGGCATACACACTAGCTCAAAGGACGATCCTATCGACAGAATACGACGCGAGCTCTCTCACGAATTCCGAATCATGACGACTCCATTCAAGCCGGGGTGATTTCTAGCGGATACGGCGACACAGCCAAACTTTGGAGGAGGCGCTTTGGCGTCCCATATAGCAGCTCACGCTCAAAGTGCTCGACGGCAGACAGTGATCGATGGATATGTAGATCATGCTGAGACGCATGGGCAAGACGATCCTTTCCGTGTTCTGCAAGTAGAGAGGAACAAGAAAAACAAGGGCGAAGATGAACACAACGAGGCATTCACCGATATAACCCACGGTCCAGAAAAGTATCACGCCTACTGGGGCGTTTCCTCTGGGATACCACCAGGGTGAGTTCAGAATCAAAGCATAGACAAGTATTTACTCGGAATAGATTCTACGGCGGCAATCGCTTTGGTGCGTATGGCGCATGTGGATCGGGCTGTGCCTCTTGTAGCGACCCAACGCCAGCCTCCAACTGGGGTCGGGGAAGAAGAAGGGCGGGTGGTGGCTCTTCACCTGGAGGAGCAGGCTTTCCAGGTGCATACGCTGGTGGATCCGCTTGTGGTACTGGAGGGGGAGTAAGTCCATATCTCGCAAAGCGGGTCGAAGTTATTTACTGACGCTTATACAGTGCGGAAAAGCAATCGACGAGTGTACAAGAGTGTTGCGTGACCTAGAGTCGTCTGTTCCGAGTACTATTGACAACCTCCGTCGCGTGCTCGAGGGCCACTACGACTCCGACGCGACGAACCAGGTCAAATTTGACGAAGAAGCGGAGCCAACCGTCGCTGAGCCTTCAAATTTTGATATTTCCGGGATGCGTGCGACGTTTTTGGTGCTTCTTACAGAGTGCAGCATGGGCAGACTCACTAACGAGAGTCGAGAAAGGTGGCGGGCCCTGACACAGACGAATGACAGGGAGACCGACAAAACCGTTCTCATTTATTCAGTGCCGCCACCGTTATTCCCGCCACCGGTCGGTTTACCCGCAGCCCCTGTGAGCAAGTTTCATGCCCAAGGAGTGACTGGGTTCGAGCTCGTCAGCAATCTCAAGCTTACTTGGCGCATCTGCGTTGAGTGTCTTTACCTTATTGGCGCTGCCGACATGACTCGGCGTGTCGCAAGAATATACAACTATTCAACGGAAACCGCAGCGAAGGAGTTGGCCAAACACACAAGGATACACCATATGCGCGTTGACAATCAGAAGTCTGGTTGCCAGATTGTTCAGCACTTTCCTCTGCCAGAGGACGGTCCACTGTCGTCAGTGCGCCTGCTGTGTCCTGGTTGTCCTCGATTGTGCGTACAGATATTTCAGGGATAACTCCACTAACGAATGACTGCGTAGGTTCCTCAGAAACGACAAGGGCGGACATGCCGCTGGCTCAGGTCCTCTCGGACGCGGCTTTCGTGGCCTCGAAACCTCGGACAATTCCGTGGAGGTAGGGATCCTTGGGATGGTCGCTTGCAATCAAACGAATTCCTCTGAGAACATGATGTGAGTCAATTCTGCCCCAACTCATATCGCAAATATCCCGTCCTGGCGCCACGAGCTCAATGAAGCGCTCTAAATCTGCCAACTCGCGCCTCGAGTCGGCGATAATTGCGTTTGCTTCCTGAAGCCGCTTGTTCATCGTGGCTAACGACGCTTCGAGTGTCGAAAGATGTCGTTCGTCGTGCGCTTTGACGGTTTCGAGTAGCGGTCGTTCGGCACCCAGAGGGCGCCTTATTCGGAGCTGATACGAAGGAAATGGAGAGGAATTAGTGGGCTTTTGAGCGTCCGGGTTGTTCACGCCGCGGTTCTCGAGTGGACTGCTTGTGGCACCAGTTCAGTTCCAATAGACGTATCAGATACACGCAGTAACTTATGGTGAAGCGCTCTGTATACTTTGGGCGAGCGAGGGGCTTCTGCGTTCCATGTTATCAAAAGTGATGTTGGGAAAGTCGACGTCGGGTCTAAGTTTGCTCAACTGAATATCAAACGTGATGTAGCCATGAATAGACGCGAGGAATCAGATTGTACAGACAAAAGAACTAACATCGTCAAAAGCTGACGGGCCACTATCGTCCAGAGTCGATGCGATTCCCGACCCCGCCCACTTCTCTACTTCCTTCCTCTGCGGTGCCCAGTATGACTCTTCCATTACTCTCAAAGTCATCCTGGTCAGCGATAGTGAAAAGAGGTCGTTCATCGTTGGCCGCTATCGCGCTAAAGGCTTTGGATGACCCGTTGCCTTGGACTTGTCAGTAACTCGGATGAAGGAGGTGGAAAATCTCACCCAGCTCATGGTCTCCGTGCCCTCCTTCAGCTGCCTCCTCTAGCTGCGCCTTGGCAACGTCCTCTGGGTCGTCATTGATGGGTATCTCAAAGTCGCCACCATCTTCGAGAAGTCTTAATCCTTCTTCATTGTCCAACGTATTGACACGATGGACGATGGATAGAACTAGTCCCGCATGAGAAAACATCATGAATGTACGGCCAAAACTCACCTTCTTCCGCTTCCTCTTCTTGGAGGGGATTACCGTGCTCGTCAAGCGGAACGACAGAGTGTAACGCCGCAGTGTACTTGTGGTAGGTATATAGCGCAATGCCTAAGGAAATCTCAGCTCGAATCAAAGAATCGTCGATGTACGAACCGCCAATAGTGATGACAACGCCAATAATGTTCAGTTCGGTAAGATGATCCCCGAATACCCAAGCGGAAATGGTGATCGTTGTCACTTCTTTGAAGATGCCCGCGATGGACATTGGGACGACGCCAGCTCGGGAGATGATGCTGTGAATAGGTGAGAGAAATCAAACGACAGACTTGAGTACGTACTAGTACTCGCTGAGGACCATGGCAAATGCCACGCTGCCCGGGCTGAGGAGGTAGAAGAGACTGGGCAAGATGCCTACACGGTCCCAAAAGTCGCTCTTCCAGACATTGATCCATCCTTCGACTACCATTGAGACGATGGACAGTGTGATCGCCATGCTTGGTGCAAGCCAAAAGATTGTAGCCGCTGGATTGTTCATGCCCATTTCCTTCTTCTTCAGGAGTAACTGGGTCAGACTCCATCGTAAACCACCAAGGAAGGACGCGGAAAGGACAAGGAACAGCCCAAGACCAGAAAACGTTGTTGTCGTAAACACCATCATTAGCACACCCCCAGTGATGAGCGCAATGACAAAGATGAGTCGCAGAGACGGTTTTTCGATTTTGAGAAGAAAGGCGAAGAAGAGGACAAAGATGAGCGAACTAGATTTACACATGGTGTAAAACGAGAGGGTGATTAGCTTCAAGCTGAAATTCGAGAGACCAATGTCGAGCGCGGTGGCAGCGGCTGTGGGAACGGCTTTTGTCCTAAATGCAAATGACAATCAGCAAACTTTGTATAGCGCCTCTGTACAACATACGCATAGTCCTTCTTGCTGGGATTGTATTCCGGTTTGAAACGCGCGGGCCAAAGCCATCGAACAATGGCAGCAAGAATGGCCTGGACGACCATATGAAGTGTCGTGACGAAGAGAGGAAAAGGAAAGCCAAGGTATTTGGGTGAGAACATCCACTTGTTGTACACGGATAGGATAGTAGCGAATAAAAACCTGGATGCAGAGTGAGGATTCGGTTAGCGTTTTCATAACAATTTGCTTACCATGAAGCGATAAATAGCCCGGTGATAGCAGCGTCCTTCCACCACTTTCTCCGTTTCTGATCCACGCTCGCAAAATGCAGCTCCAAAACTTCTCCATTTGCGGTCCTCGCGCGTGATAGACTCCGTCTAGGTATAGAAAACCGGCGCGAGGCGCTCCTCTGGGGCGACGTTGGAAGTGACGAGCCGTGTGTCGCGCGTCGCGGGCTCTCAGCCGAGTTTCTGTGATATCCACCCGCGTCCGAGTCGATTAAAGGTGCATATTCTGATCGACTTGGACCAGATTTTGGCCCTGAGCCCGCGCCGCTCATCGTGCGTAGTTGTACGTTGTCCGTCGTCGTTTCGTCGTCGGCCTCGCCAGTTTGTGAGTATCTTTATCTCACACTGTACGCGCTGAGACCGTTAAACAAGCAAAAAGAGGGTTGGTTCTCCGAAACGTCGGTTACGGTCGAATCCAAGGTTCTTGTCGACTCGCTTGGCGTCTGTAGATTGGGTTTCGCTCGAAAAGGTGAAAGAATGAGTCTTCATTGAAGCAGGATATACAGATTTCAGTCGATGTGATATGAATAGATAATAATCTGCAGCACCTCGCACCCTGGTAGGTCGGGTCAACAGACTAGTTCTGCAACCGCCGACAAGCGAGCGAGCGTCCCAGCAGAGATATTCGGACACGACCTCAATGTGACCCGAAGCTTCCGCCCTCCATGCAGAATCACCTGGTAGTGCCAGTCGACAAACACCAAAAGACTCTTCTCCCCATCTCCAGTATAATCCTCGACGATCAGGTCCATGAGTGGCGGGAACGCTCCTCGGGCACCTTTTGAGTTTCTCCACGCTTCCTGCCACCCCATAAGAATTCCATCCACCGTCGAGCCCTCGAGTTGCAACGAGCGCAAGTCTTGAAGCGAGATGAGGGTCGAGAGTAATCGTGGATATCCGTCGTACATGGAGCAGAGGACCAGCTCTTGAATCCTAGAGGTTTGCTCTACCTCGTGTCGGAACAGTTCCCAGTCCTCGAGCGTATACTCGGATGCTAATGGGATGATCAACCTCTTCAGAGCAGGTAGTTTATACTCCTTAGCGAGTGATGTGAGAAGGAATTGAAACCCACAGGCAACCTCGACGAGTTTTGAGAGCGTAGTGCGCTGTTGGAGGAGTGGTTGCGGTTCGCTTGATGCCGAGTACACGGCGAGCCTCTTCAACGACTTTAGCATTCCTGGTGTAAAGTGAGAAAGTCCCGCATTTGGAGCAGTCGAGCGCGTCCCCAACTCTTCCAGTTCGACCACGCTCTCTTTCGCCCATGTGGCACGACAATGGCACAGATAGAGGGATTTGACAAAGACTCCAAACGCAAATGGAAGGATGACGTTGGGAGGCAAGCTCCCGTTTTCTGCAAGGAGGCGCAGCTCATGTGGAGGTGGGAAGAAGTGAAGCAGGTCAACGACACGTCCCACTCCGTCGTGTGAGGTAAGAATGTCAATAGATCGGCAGACGACATCGTGCCTGAACAGAGTTAATAGTCGGTTTGTGTGATCTTGACGGGTGTCGTTCTCCATCTGAACTAACAGACGGAGATGTGGCTTATTGGCGAGCGAGTAGTAGTGACGTATACGCGCTATATCCTTCTCTGTCGATCTATTTGGAATATAGATTGTATTCCACGCTTCGGGCGTCGCGCGTAGTAGGTCCCGCCAGCGGCAGCAGACACCAGAGAGCGTGAGCTCGGCGAGACCAGTAGCGTCCTTCCATTCTTCTTTGAAGTGTTGGAGATAATCCCTGCTACAAGCAGTCCTCGAAAGCGCATCTAGGAGGATGACTGTCCAGAGTTCGTCTGGAAGTCTCCATGCTGGGTTGAGGAGAGCAAGCTTCTGGGACATTCGTGTCTGAATAGTCCTATCTGGTGCCTAATTCCCTTTACGTGCGCCTCTTTTGTCGCCAGCGTAGCTCGCGCAAGGCTCAGTTCCGAGGTCGCCTGGGTCGTCCACGTTGAGACAGCATTGAGGAGAATCTTGAGATCCTTCGACGCTTCTAGATTCTTCCTGTGAGCCGAGTTTGTTGAAGCGAGCGTCTTCTTGGCCAATGCTCGAACCGAGTCGGCGCCATGGATATTTCGAGTCAACAGATGTTGGTCGACGTGATGAAAGCTGGATGTAAAGTTGAAGAAGAGTGTCTGTAGTTGTTTTGTGGCCTCTACAGACTCTTCCATTTCTCGCAACGCGTCCTCCTTGGCTCGAATACCTTGAGCGATGCTCTCGAGCTCCACGTCACGCCTGGATAGCTCTGCTTTGAGAGAATTGACTAGCCGCTCATCTTCACGTATGAGGTCATTCAAAGATGGCTCCTTTTTTCCAGTCTCGCGGCCGTCGTCGTCGAGGGTATCTAATAAATCGTCCCCGGATAGTGAAGAGGCAACTTCCTGTCGACATTGAGCTCGATATCAACTAGTGTAGTGGATACAGACATCTCCATCGCTCATCTACTTTGTCAAGATTGTGGTTGGGTCCAAGCAGCTGCCGGAATGGCGGGCTCGAACTTGATGTGTTTCCACAATAAGCTGAACAGGTCCGTCCAAGTCGTTACATCCCCGTTGAGCCTCAATAATATCGTATAAGCGGGCCAGCTTCATGCGAGTATCATCCAACTAATCTTATTGTTATTTCCTATCCCGAGCCCTCCTACGTATTTATACATAAACTCTGACGGAAAATCCATCTCTGGTCAAGCTCTCGCAAAACTCTTGCGTGATACCAGAGCACCTCTTGAAAGTGACTCGTCTGAACGCGACTTGCGTACTGTCCCCATCCTGCATAGCTCGACCTAGAATGGCCGTATCGACGTCCGCCTCGGAAAATATCAGCTCCTCCAGCTTGGAGAAGATAGAGAGGCGCTTTTTGAAAGCTGCGAAGAGAGGCGACGTGTTCGGTCCGGAGATGGTGCATTGTTTCACTGATGAAATACACCCGAGCCATGAGGCAAGCAAAGATTCTGTGTACTCTACGGAAGGAAACGTGTGGAACTCGACCTCCTTGAGTTGTTCCCATGACCTGCTAGGAACCACAGGAGCAGCTCTATGATCGGCGGCGCGAATTTTGGGGGCCAAGAGGGATATCCGGCTGAGAGATGGTGCGCGAATCATGGAGCTGAGTAACTCGGATAATATACTTGGTGTGCATTTGATGCTTATGAGACTTGGTTGATCTATGGTGGCATGAGTCGCTGGGTCCCAGTTACTTAGCCATTCCCCAACGGACAGTACAAGAGTGTATAGATCAGTCCCACGTAAGATCATTCCAAGCTGTTTGGCACTGAGCTCTCCTACATCAAGCTCTAGATGCTTAACTGCCCGTCGCGCATCGTCTTCAGCAAACCATGGGAGAATATGGCGCACCCTCCATGATCGTATAGGAAGCTTGAACGAAAGCCAGCGATCGGAGCGATGAATTATTTCTAATGTCCTTGGAGTTCCCCTCTCGTAAAGAGCCTCCAAAGCCATCGTGACATGTTGAGAGGTGGAAGAGCGGGTCTCGTGTAGGTGAAGTACGATCGCCATATTCTCCTTCAAGAGACCTACATAGTGATATATTATCTGAGAACGCGTCGTTGGTATATATCTCCAAAGAGTCGCCTCGCCTTTACAGAGTGACCGCCACCGGGTAGAAACGTGACTCAAGGTAAGTACGGCGAAACTTGGTGAGATATCGTTGTATAGTCGCCTTTCATGAATCTCTGTCTCCACAATGTCACGAAATATACTGGCGAGCAGCCCGTCGGGAAGCTCAACCTGGCGCGCTCGATTCATCTTCGTGAGTCGCCGTGCGCGGTTGTCCTTCAACCTTGATAGATGATCCTTCATGATGCTGATTAAATGTTGCTCTTCATACATTTCCGATTGCTCGCGTCCCAACTCGTGAGACAGACTGGCGACTGACCGCGCAGTAGACTGGGCGCGCGCTCGGTGAAGGCTTATCAGCGTTTCCTCCTCTGTTATGCATGCTTTGAGTGCATAGAGTGCCTCTTTTGCCGCCTCGAACGCATTTCGAGATTCAGAGATGGTGTATGTAGGAAGGGGGAGCGAGGGTGAGGGTGAACCATTGCGGAAGGTCTCCTGTACGCGCTGAATGGCGTCAACGAGGAGTTTCTGACGTTCAAGAACGACCTCCGAAGCAGAAATTGCAACTTCAAAGTTTTCGATGTTGTATAGGTGAGTCTCGATGCTTGTCTGCTTGACAGAAATTTCTTGCTCGAGTCTATGAATCCACGACGCGTCCTCTGCATCGATTTTACGTAGGTTTTCGAGCTCCTGACGACGAGGAATATGATCATCGTCGGCCAGGGTGTTGACTGACTTCCTGGAGGCCCGTGGAGCTTGTCGGGGTGGTGGCATCAGAAATATTGATGAACTGTAGTATGAGCTCTCAATTAGCACGCTTTAATCGCTATCAATGATATTTTACCTCGAAATTACTTCGAGTGGTCTTGACAGCGCGCAAGGTGCAAGCTGGAGCCTGGCGTCGTGTCTCTCTCCATGAGGAGGCGATGCCGCTGACCAGTAGCCTAACACACCCATCGAACGCACCTCATCAGCACTCAAATGCGGGGAAAGCGATGCCCACGTGGGAAAGGTCAGCAGGTTTATTGCCCTCGAGTTCAAACTCAGATCAATGAGAGAGATGGGTTTACATACGACCACTAATCGAGGGATGCTGGGTCTTCATACTGTGATTAGAATACCAAGTAATTCGATCATGACTGCAAAATCCGTTCCAATCATCGATATCCCTCAGAGGCTAGGCCGCCAAAGAGCGAACAGTGTGATGTCCGTCTGGCTCAGTGTCAGCAGTCAGCTAAAATGTGCTCTAGGTCTCAAGTCTTTATCTCTTGACCGGAAGAACTGCCGTTGGAATGAATATAAAGTGTGATGAATCTGTCCCTGAACTCTGTTGTTGTGCCCCTGTGCAAGTTTATGGCTCTGACGGGGATACGTTAGTAACTGTACGACGCGATAGCAATGTGTGGATGATTGGGAACCACTTGACGAGTCATGGTTCCGTATTCCATGCGACTCAAAGCCTGAAAGGCATCATTTGGGCCGAACAAATGTCCACGATTCCCTTGTATGTTGCCTGCGTCCCAAGAGCGTGGGGTTGGCGAAGCTGCCCCATTGTCCTGGACATCAATAGGTCGTCATGATTCTGCTGCAAGAAGTAAGTAATGATCACAGAGAAGAGGTATTCATCCTACGTAATTGCTCTTGAGTCGCGACATCCAGATTGTCGGGTATTCCCAGGTGGTCAAGGATATTCACTTCCATGGTGCTGGTGTCACACTACATTTGAAGGTCTTTCAGAATAAGCAGGAGCAATGGGCAGTAGCCAACAGAGGTAGGTTTTGTAGAATGCCCTGCGAGTTGTGGAGCTCACGTGGCGTTAACTTTTGCCAAGATGGAAGTGTTTACTGATCTCAAGTCTGCGTATCTTCTTCTTCTCATGTTCTCTAGACTATGGTACCTTGAGCCCGTTTGCATTGTGGCGGAGGTCGAGTTCAACAAGCGGATCCTACCCGTTGTCGTTCTGAGAGTCTCGATACAGTTGTCTAATATCTTTAAATGGAGTCTTTTACCGGGTACAGAATGTCTGGTAATGACCAGGAAGCCGACTTCATTAACTTGAACCCTGCCACGATCTCCCTTTGGCATCATGGACCCAAGACCGTTCCGGACGTCGATCGAAGAAGGCGAAAAGAGCTTCCGGATGCACGAATCCGGGACTTTTTTTTGGTCATGGACGTGCTGGATCGTGACCTCGAGTCGGCATCTCGCGAGAACGCGTGATAGCGAGCGTTTTGCAATATGGAGCGTGGAGAGTGAACGACGAAGAGACGAGGATATTCATTGTTCTGCCCGCTGCTCGATTTGTCGGGTGATTGTTGGCGAAACCGGGCTGAATGGCGCCCCCCAGACTGAGCATTGACGGCCAACTCATGATCTTCGTCCGTGTGCATTCTGTACGTTGCCCCTTGCGCCCATTTTAGCAACGCGCCAGTAAAGAGACGCCACGAAAATCTCGGTTGCGAGGATGGTGACGACCGAGCTCCAAGGCTAGGGGCGTATAGGTGAGGGCGAGTCTTTAGCGCCGTTTCAGTAGTTCAGTGTTTGAGATAGACAGCCGTGGATCAGTCGTCGAAGCGCACGAACCCGAGCAGCGACCCTGCCCTTTCCGCCTTCCTTCACATTCATATATGGGGGTCGTCGCTCGCCTCCCCCGCGCACGTATCTTCCCTACCTTTCCTACTCGAAACAACATCTCCTCCCTCTCGTACGTCTTTCTGCGCAATCAGCGTTACCAGCCCAAGCACTAGCGACCTCTGACAGCTTCTGACAGGTCCCCAAAACGCTATGGCTACTTGTCACAGTGCAAGACCATCTACGGAACACCCAAGATGCTGTCTACTATCACTCAACGTCGACCAGCTGAAGGGCCGAATAGCCAGTGACGAAGCCCTCCTGAGAACAATCACAGATCTCGAAGCGTCGGCAAAGAAGACGGCATCAAACGCTTCGCGCGCAGTACAAGAGGCACAATCAGCACTCTTAGCTGCACATGCATGGCTTTCTAGTGCCGTTGCGACATACGAATCATATCGGCAAGAGGCCCAGCGCATCGCCGCAATGGTAGCGAAGAGCCGGAGACTACTTGCTTGGACGCCGGCACTGTTACCAGACGATCTAATCGTCTATATAGCCGCTATGTGTGTTGAAGAGGAGCGAGACGCCGTTCGACGGAGATGGCCAGAATTTGGACTCGCTTCGAGAAGCGCTAGGAAAGAGGAGAGCAGCACTCGACCTATGCTGGGGAGCATTTGGTGGCTATATCCAATGGCGATCTCCCAAGTCTGCCAGCGGTGGCGAACCGCGGCACTGGGTTGTCCGCGCCTGTGGGCCTACAAGGACAACCTTGGTGGAATCAAGTCGAATGCGCTGCTAGACTTGATCTCATTACGCTCTGGACTGTGCGAAATCGACGTTCTATGGAATCTCAACGCGCAGGTCCCGACCGTGGATCCTCGAATAGAAATGGCAAGAACCCTGGATTTGGTCCTCCCGTCGAAAAATGTCCACCCGTATCCCTTCTCGACTCATTCATCCGCATTGACATCACTCTCCATACGAGCGGCTAGTCCCGAACGCCCATCGACTTTTTCCGCGTCGCATCTCTTGCAGATGCCAAACTTGACCAAACTCGAACTGGTCAATGTTCAATTACTCGCACCTCCACCGCACCGTCATGCTCCTCTTATGGACCTGACAATACGCTACAGTGGAGTAATCTCATTCCGCGCAAAGGACATGGAGGATATCTCAATCGTCTTTCCGCGGCTGCGCAAGTTTTCTCTCTACATTCGTGGTCCATACATTAATAAACCACCCTCACCTGTCTCACCTACTGATCAACCGCCGGTCCCATATTCATTCCCCGATCTCGAATATCTGGACATTAATTCAAAGGATCTTTCTCACTCTCTATCGCGCTTCCAGGGCGCGTTTCTCCCCAAACTCTCTTCATTACGTCTCCGCGACAATGTCCTTCCGTCAGCCACGACATTCTTCCACCACCTCGTACGCTCACGCGTCCCATTGACGACACTGGGTTTGACCGACTTTACATCGCCGGGTATCAAGGCGTTTTGTGGGAATCGGGGCATCGAAACATTGATGGTCGAGCTCTGCATGCCCGCTGTCGACGCGCTACGACCAACTTCGCTCGTCCCGTCTCCACCAACGTCTCCACTCAGTCCAGTGACGACGTTGCCCCCCAACGTGCTCGCCGACTTGACGCTCACGTTTCCCAAGGTGACCAAGGTCATCATTCTACCGCCTCCGGCAGCTATTGAAGGAAGTTTGGGACGAATAGAGGCGGTGGTGCTGACGTCGTTGGCACATGCGATTCGAGAACGTAATGTCGCCGTACTAGGACCGCGAGTAGAGTCTACCTCGCCAACAAAACCGTCCATGTCGCCCACCCGAGGGGATGGAGAGAGTACCAAGGCGAAGAGGAAGATGTCGAGTGCAGAGATGTCTGGTGTTGGGTTTGGAAAGGCAGCGACAAACAAGGACCAGGAGGGGATTCCGATGAAGAGTGATGATACCCTTGTCGAGTCGACCGCTCCGTCTTCACCAAGCGGGACGTCGTCTGTCTTGACGGCATTTCCACCACCACCTAGTTCGACTCTCAACATGCTCACAAAGCCCCTTCCTCACGTTCCAGCGAGATGGACGCAGACGTTTGGGACATCGAGCAGACCGCGTCGAGGAACGGTGAGCTCGTTGGCCGCGTTACCCATTTTCGAAGTCGAATATACGCCGAATCGAGGACGGGGAAAGATTGCGTTGGAAGAAGTGTATGCTGCGCTTGTTGATGGACGGCAACGGTGGATGGAGATTGGGATGGGCGCCTGGAAGGCGTGAGGGAGACTTGTACGAGTGCTTCGATTGACTGATTTAGACTACGAGACCGGGTTGATCCGCGGTTTTCATTTGTCGATATGGTAGACATATGCTGCGGATGAGGAGCTAATACACGAAAACATTTGACTTTGTTTCATTTCCCAGTCTACCTGCTTATTTTTAAAGTAGATGCCGGCTGCGGGTTATTTACGATACAGACCTGGCAATGGGGACGCCCTAAGGCGGGATGGAGAAAAGATGAACCGAGAAACAAACTCCGCCGAACCGCGTTGGTGGCGTTGGATTGCTCAGGTAGCTACTACAGGAAGCCGTGCAGATTGAATCTACCCGGGTGCCATAAACTCGGTAGACGGATAGCCGGTGACGATGGGTGGGATAATTGCACCCAGGCAAGGTAAGCCAGGGTTGGAAACCCGACGATGTAGGGTAGATTCCAAGCGCGTATATTATCGGTAAAAGTGCGGACGGCAAGAGGCAGAAGACGCGATTGGACCAAGCCAGCGGACACCGCGGACCGTCGGGATGTTGTCAAGCGTCCACTGAGCGTGATTTACTGATGAATAATTCAGTTTTTAATCGTGTCTGGCAACTCAAACTACCTGGCGACGCTTGTGGACCCGCAGCAGGTACCATCGCACCAGAGTTGGACTCTGACGGAAGCCTGGCCGTCATTCTCGCTCGACGCTCTGCGGCTGGAGAGTATATTCAATCTGCAAGGGAACCTCTTACAAACCCGACTAACC
>CAJVGD010000027.1:0-198077 GCA_910890315.1 Serendipita indica DSM 11827 | reverse complement strand
ACCCGAACCCGCTGTTTCATAGATGACCATGCACGAACACAAGAACTGCTGCATGAGACAGCGAGATAGCTAGTGTGATATTATCTCATGATTAAATAAATATTTCTGAACTGGAGAAATCTGCCCTTCCAATGACTTTGTCAAACTTGCAATGTTAATCCACGGGAGACTGCAGCTAACCAGATCAGAACATGTACAGAAGCCTGCTCAATTAGTTTAATCTTATTTCTTGTACCTTAAAATGTCTTTTATCCTCTGAGAAATCCACTCCTCACCCAGTTGCAAGTCACTGGATATACCCCGCGCTCCTCACACGAGGTAAGGTAGACATTCTCCTTCCTGAATAGAATATATAGAGCAGATAGGTATAATGAGTCTATTTCCCAGATGCAAAACTCGCCTGCTCCCAACCTGCCGACACCTGTTTGACTTGCTCTTGCTGCCAGATCAGATTGCACTTAATTCAACTTCTCTCTTGACTCTAACTTAGCTTTGGTGTATGTATGATGTCACGAGTGGTATACGCGTGAGCCTAAGCCTCGACTCTCGGAGGCCAGAGCAATTACGTCAGGTCTCAACCTTCAGAAGGCAGACAAGTATATTTAGTTAGTTACTGTACATAGTCGCATGAAAATAGGAGCATACCTTCAGAAGGCAGACAAGAGGTCAAAGCTGTCTGCTTCTGAAGGCGGTCGGAAGGTTTTAAATTATCGGAGCCATGCGGAAGCGTGTAGAAGATGGAAGATGTAGGGCAAGGGCATTAGTGACGTGAGTCGGTGCCTCGCGGTTGGTGGCTGTCGGTCGCTCCGATGGCTGTGCCGGATCTGCAAGATCTGCCTTTCGGACATTCTTGTTATGTTATGCCGTTCCTGACATATGACCATAGATTCTTCCACCCTGCATATGATGGTCAGCCACAGTTTTGGGGGTCCCCATACTTTGAAAGGTTAGACCTTTGATATCTATCTTCATCAAGCATATTCAGTCTATGATACTGCCTCGCGTCACAACTAACTGCATTTAGGGACGCGTGGCGGCATGACGGCCCCCCGTCCCAGTACCAACATATAGCAGGCTTGAGCCAAAGCCTGATACATGATGCACAAGTATGATTCATGAATACTATTTAGACTTGCCTCCAGTTCCACTGTCCCCCTTATCCCAATTTTCATAGAATTTGACAGCCTCCTCAAAATGACTAGGTAAGAATTGTGCTGCAGCAGCCCTAGTCATACCCATCCCCAAATATACTTGTCATCCTTCAATCTCATTTCATGTCAAGCTTAGTAATGTAACTGGGCTCACAGTGCTCCAGTTATAGGCACAGTCTAGACAAGGTACTGCGAACTGTGTGCACAGTACACTGTGTAACTGTGGGCACAGTCTCACTGCCACTTAGAACAGGTATATAAGACCTGTAGAAACATGTCTAGTACGAATAAGATTTATTTTAGAATTATTCCCAGTGTCAGATCATTAGTATCTCTACGTAAATTCACACTCAGCAGCTAGACTGAGACTACTAGTACGCCAACTAGAAAGTTTGAACTTACCGAGCAATCAGAATCTTCATAGTGAGTACTTAAGATAGTCTTCTTACTGACAGCACTGTGTACACATGGATTTTCCCAAGTAATACACCTGTGTAAACTCATTATTAAATACTTGGATCAATATATCGCAATATGAGCTCTATCAGAGCACGGAAGCCCACTTGGGGAAAGGAGAATTGCTCAGAGAATCATAACAGAATTAATCTAGGAAGTTCCTCAATGCATGCAGGTCGCTCTTATGAGCCTCTTAGTGATCCTGAATGCACTAAGCGTTGGGATTAATATGCATCTGACCTAGATGAATTTATTCAGGATTCTAATGAGCCTCCTCACGCTTCTCCTTTCAGGATCAAGTTTGACAATACATTATATGAAGATGGGGACGAATATGAAGAGGAATATGACTCTACAGCCATCAAGATGGAAGAAGCTGAAGAGCCTGACACTCTAACACGCCTCAGGTCTTTCTCAAGACCTTGTGGTTAACCTGATGAGCTTGACCCTCAAGCCAAAAGAGTGTATCCCAGCTTATCTAAAGATACATTTTATTCAGAGACGAAGTTTGCCTAACGCTCTACAATTTGTACTGTCCATACCCCCTTAGCGAGAAGGTTAAGCTCTTTTGGCATTAACAAGGGTAGAATAGATCACCGGGCTTGCTTTTCTGGGTTTTTATATCATTTATTGTCCACTCTATCAATGTACGAGGCGGCGAAGGTTCGGTGGCAATAGGTGTGGGGCTGTGCTGACCGGCGCTTGGAAGCATGCGTCCCGGGCCACCGAGAAAACTTGTATCCAAGCTCGGAGCCTGGAAACTCTCTCAAGAATTCAGGAAAAAATATGATAGATAAAAGATAGCGACAAGATTGACTAGGTGGCATTGGAATGCCTCCAACTTGCTATGATCCTCTGTTACGTTTCCTAGCTGCCGGATTCAAAACAAAGAAGTCATCATCTTCTTCGTAAGAGATCTTGTGCATAGGATTAGGCCGTTTAAACCGCTTTCCTTGCGTCTTTTTGGCTCCTGTCACGGAAACGCCGACCGTATTAGGGGTGGCAGCATTTCCAGAGCCAATATTTGGTGAGGAACCCGACTTAATACCAGTAGATAGCCTTTTTGGGTTCTCCTTCTGAGCGGTAGCTGACCGTCCGCGACGCAGGGTGACAGGGGTATCTTGTGCTGCCGCCTGGGGTGCCTTTGATGGATCCGCATGCAATCCAGTGCTGTTAAACTTTGCAGACAGTCCTGAGCGTGTGGTGCGATGGGTGGGTTGTGCATTGCTGAGCCTATCAGTGTCCGAATCGGAGGTGGCTGCATCAGATGCCATATCAGAGGTGTTGTCCTTGACCTGGAATCGCACTTTTTGGCCCTTCTGTCCTCCAGTACCCCTTTTACCCTTAAGTTCAGCCTTTTCTGCTCGGGCCACTGCCTTTGCTGCCTTCTCTGCTGCCTTTGCGGCTCGCCTCTCTTTGTCTGCCTTGATTTCGTCCAGGCCCTCTGGAGATGTCATAACTCGTGCCTTTGTGTTAAGGAACTTGTTTTTCCGTCGCGTGGTTTTCTTGAGCGCGATTTGACGCAGCTGACCATTCTCCAAATGGAACAGCTTGTTCCAGGTGGTGCCCACCATCAGTTGAGCAGACTGTGCTGCTATAACCTGCTCATACTCGCGAATGCGACTCCTTAGCACAGAGCTATCAACATTCTCGTCAGGCAAAGCAGGCATTGAGCAGGCTCGCAAGGCAGCCGGGACGTCATAATCTCGTAGATCTGCTGGAAGTTGCGACGGATTTGCCGCTATATGGCTTTCAAGTTTATCTGGAATTCATATTTAGCCGTTATTCACATCCAGGATCACTAGCTCACCTTGTTCAACTGGGGGGTCTGCAGCTATCGAGCTGGAAGGCAGATGAGGAGATGTGGATGACGAATGGACAATTCCAATAGCTTTGTTTGATGCCTTCAATGTCGTATCCAGCAAATCTAAGGCGCCCTTGTCTGTTGTAGAATCAGAATTGGTCAAGGCAATCATTCTTCGGTATCTTACCAGGATCTGGGAGAAGAACCGCTGTTGTTGTCGCCGGTGATAGCTCAAAATCTGAGCTCTGCAATGCATCCTTGTTTACAGGCCATATCCCTGTCTTGCGAAATGACTTTTGAATTGTCTCCTCCTTGAATGAGGCTGCTTGTGCCTCGGCATACAGCCCGAGCATGTTGTATTTTGTCACCTGAATGCCTTTAATAGCATTCTCACTGACCACAGAGCGCCATGATTGTGATAATGGACCAAATACACCGACATCACATGGCTGAAGGGCGTGTGTGGTGTGTGGTGGGAGGCAAAGGACAATGATATCGTGTCTGTTGGCATATTCAAGAAATCGATATGTTGTATGAGAGTTATGGCCGTCAACTATAAGGAGGCGCGGGGCCTGAGGGTCGCTGTGGATAGCTGTTTCTGGTTCGAAGCATTGCTCCATCCACAACGCGCCCAGCTCTTGATCTGTCCATCCTTCAGATGATGTCGCTATTCTAAATAGAGTAAGTTGAAATGCTAACTTTAAGTATCTGCCTGCTCACACTGGGCTCATTCCACCAAAATTCTGGGTGAACCAAAACTTTGACATCCGCTTCCCTTTGAATATGACCATAGGTGAAATAGCGGTTCCATCGGCGCATATGCACTCGATTACAGTTGCCATCTCGCGATGTTTGTCATGGATCACACGTGTGTTACGCTGAGTTTGCTCCACCAAGACCTTGGACCCCTCGTCTCGCCAAACTGAACACCTTTTTCGTCTGCATTATAAATATTCTTCTGAGGAATAGCCGAGTTATTCACTTCCGCCATCAATTTTTCATAAAAGTCGCGAACCATGGCTGGGTTAACGGCTTTAGCACGGGAATGTTCGATAGGTTGTGTCCATGTGGACTTTAATCTATCTGAGTGTCGATCTTTAAAGCGGTCAATCCAATGCTTCCCCACATCCTGGCCCGAGATTGCCACGGCTTTGGCCCAAACATGATTGGGATTTAGTGGTATTCCCTTGCCACCCCAGAAGATAATCCAATCAACGAGGACGTTCTCCTCCTCTGGACCAAGGGTTTGTCGGTGTACATGGGCATCTTGGCGCGTTTTGCGACCTTTTAGGCGAGCAGCCACAGTCGATGGAGGAGCACCGTGCATAATTGCGGCCTGTTTCACAGAAACTTGCACTCCCTGAGCTTTTTTATGCTCTATAAAGGCTATTGCAGCCTGAATACACTGCTCGTTTGCACGGGCCGCTTTGCGTGGGGCCAGAGATGGAGAGGGACGAGGAGCGCTCATACTAGGCAATGAGTTTAATCTAAACAGCAGACAGCTAATATAAGCCCTTATATATATCCGTGAACCCTTTGGAGAGACATGATTGATAGAACTGGCACTGAAACTGTCACCGGCAGTCAGTCATCGCCTATCTGTTGTTTTGGCAATTGGACGCACGGAGAATGGACAATCTGTGACCACCAACACGTTTAAAGTAACTTCAGACTAGAATGGTATGACCAAGAGCCCTCAAACATGCAGGACATGGCATTTAAACAGTGCCACCACAATGATCGGCAGGGCGGCGGCCATAGCCATCGGGCGCACAGGTAAACCTCCCAGAAATCAATCATGACTTTTAGGTAGAGATACCAATGATCTGGACACAGGGAATAATTCTAAAATAAATCCTGTTCGTACTAGACATGTTTCTACAGGCCTTATATACCTATTCTAAGTGGCAGTGAGACTGTGCACACAGTTCGCAGTACCTTGTCTAAACTGTGCCCACAGCTGGAGCACTGTGAGCCCAGTTATATTACTAAGCTTCACATGAGATGAAATCAAAGGATGACAAGTGTAATTGGGCATGGGTATGACTAGGGCTGCCGCAGCACAATTCTTACCTAGTCATTTTGAGGAGGCTGTCAAATTCTATGAAATTGGGATAAGGGGACAGTGGAACTGGAGGCGAGTCTAAATAATGTTCATGAATCCTACTTGTGTATCATCCTAGTATCAACAAATCCTTGCTATACATTAGATCACAATGCGAGCACAATTGTGGCTTTGGTGGTATTATTTCTAGCCAAATGATGCACAGATGAGTCATTGTTGTAATCACATGCAGCTGCCATTTGTAAGCAGAGCCGCAGAGATTAGTCAGGCCTTTCTAACTAGTATTCTTGAGAATATTCTAGAACATTCCAAGATTAATAATCAACAGGTATATAAGGCCTCTGTTCTCCCTTGGGGGGAAACAGGGGGGCTGGGTTGGTGCAACTGTGCATTATTTGGCTGGTTGAACCAGGACTATCATGCTGAGGCAGATCGCCGCAATTATTACCCTGACCACTACCACATAGACAGTCTAAAAATTGGATAACATTTAGTTATCATCTGGAATTCAGATGGATTTGCATTCAAGGTTTGTGATTTGGAACACATTGTGAATTGATTACAATTGGGTATGTGGGTCAGAAAATTTTGCAAAATCAATGACCATGACCTGTCCATTCTCCAGACCTAGGGCGATTTTATCTTGGGATTTGGTGGAGCAAACCAACCGAAACTCATCAGGGATCTGATATCTACGGTATGGACAACAAACAGACCACAGCTCCTGACTGGTGTAGTCAACAGCTACTGTGGAATGCTCATGGCTGGGCGTGACACTCAGACATGGAGATGAGAGTGACTGAAGGCGATTGTGGGAGACATTGAGTACTGGTCCATTGTCCACATGTAAGAAATGTCCACCTTGGGAGAAATATAAATGCCTGGGATCATGATTGAGCTCATAAGGAGGCTCCAAACTGGCTGGGGTGGCAATATCCCACAGGCGTACAGTGCAATCCCCAGAACCAGACGCAAGACGGCGCCCATCTGGCGAGAAGGCCAGACATTGGATAGTACCAGTATGTCCCTCAAGCGTCCCAAGGCTTGCACCAGTGGTCCCATCCCACAGGCGTACAGTATCATCCCGAGAGCCAGACGCAAGACGGCGCCCATCTGGCGAGAAGGCCAGACATTGGATAGTACCAGTATGTCCCTCAAGCGTCCCAAGGCTTGCACCAGTGGTCCCATCCCACAGGCGTACAGTACCATCCCAAGAGCCAGACGCAAGACGGCGCCCATCTGGCGAGAAGGCCAGACACCAGACCTCCCCAGTATGTCCCTCAAGCGTCCCAAGGCTTGCACCGGTGGTCCCATCCCACAGGCGTACAGTGCCATCCCAAGAGCCAGACGCAAGACGGCGCCCATCTGGCGAGAAGGCCAGACACCAGACCTCCCAGTATGTCCCTCAAGCGTCCCAAGGCTTGCACCGGTGGTCCCATCCCACAGGCGTACAGTACCATCCCGAGAGCCAGACGCAAGACGGCGCCCATCTGGCGAGAAGGCCAGACATTGGATAGTACCGGTATGTCCCTCAAGCGTCCCAAGGCTTGCACCGGTGGTCCCATCCCACAGGCGTACAGTACCATCCCGAGAGCCAGACGCAAGACGGCGCCCATCTGGCGAGAAGGCCAGACACAAGACCCAATTGGTATGTCCCTCAAGCGTCCCAAGGCTTGCACCGGTGGTCCCATCCCACAGGCGTACAGTGCAGTCCCAAGATCCAGACGCAAGACGGCGCCCATCTGGCGAGAAGGCCAGACACTGGATAGTACCGGTATGTCCCTCAAGCGTCCCAAGGCTTGCACCGGTGGTCCCATCCCACAGGCGTACAGTACCATCCCGAGAGCCAGACGCAAGACGGCGCCCATCTGGCGAGAAGGCCAGACATTCGACCCACTCGGTATGTCCCTCAAGCGTCCCAAGGCTTGCACCGGTGGTCCCATCCCACAGGCGTACAGTGCGATCCCAAGATCCAGACGCAAGACGGCGCCCATCTGGCGAGAAGGCCAGACACTGGATAGTACCGGTATGTCCCTCAAGCGTCCCAAGGCTTGCACCGGTGGTCCCATCCCACAGGCGTACAGTGCATCCCGAGATCCAGATGCAAGACGGCGCCCATCTGGCGAGAAGGCCAGACATTGGATAGTACCGGTATGTCCCTCAAGCGTCCCAAGGCTTGCACCGGTGGTCCCATCCCACAGGCGTACAGTGCGATCCCAGATCCAGATGCAAGACGGCGCCCATCTGGCGAGAAGGCCAGACATTGGATAGTACCGGTATGTCCCTCAAGCGTCCCAAGGCTTGCACCGGTGGTCCCATCCCACAGGCGTACAGTGCAGTCCCAAGATCCAGACGCAAGACGGCGCCCATCTGGCGAGAAGGCCAGACATTGGATAGTACCGGTATGTCCCTCAAGCGTCCCAAGGCTTGCACCGGTGGTCCCATCCCACAGGCGTACAGTGCGATCCCCAGATCCAGATGCAAGACGGCGCCCATCTGGCGAGAAGGCCAGACACTGGACCCACTTGGTATGTCCCTCAAGCGTCCCAAGGCTTGCACCGGTGGTCCCATCCCACAGGCGTACAGTGCGATCCCCAGATCCAGATGCAAGACGGCGCCCATCTGGCGAGAAGGCCAGACACTGGATAGTATTGGTATGTCCAGTCAAAGTCTGGTGTGAGGGCCAATGCACTGATGGTCCTCCAATGATTCTTGGTAGTCGATCTGAAAACCTGCTCTTGTATATCGTCCACAGTTGTGACTTTCGAGGGAGGAATAGTAGCCCTGATGAGTAGATATCCAGTGCACTCTTCTCTAGTGTTTCTTGATGCCTCTGGACAAGTCTAACTGTATCATGGCATACCTATTGTCACCATGGTCAATACACATACCATATGTAGCACCAGCTCACCTCGACATCATCAACCAACCCTTGGTATTCACAACTTTGCCGAACTTCTTCGAAATTTCGAATAAGATGCAAGCGACCCATCAAGCTTAACAGCTCTACAAGGTAGAGAATTCCACTTTCTAAAAACATCCGCAGCATCTGGGCCACCTGTTTCTCTGTTACGACAGTAGACACATGATAGCCCCAGTACTTTGCCGCATAAGGTAGTGCCGGACAACTTGTCCATAATCGTTCCAGACGTTTATCCAGATCCATGACGTCCGTGTTCCTTGGGTAAGGTTCATTCAGCACGGAAATGCCGCAAATATCCTCCTTCAGATCCCTCTGAAGCACTGTGAGGACAGATATGGCCAAGTCTGATTGCATTGCTGTTGAGTCGAATGGTATATCCACATTGTATGGACTGAGAAGGTATTCTCGAAACGTCGGATGTAGAAACTCTACCACACTCTCCACCCGAAATACACTCTGCATCGACCCTAAGATCAGTCTTAGCTCAGAGGCTGCAATCCCAGTTATCTCCTCCAGAGCATCTGTTGACACTGGCTCGAACAAGGTTAGGATAGTGCCCATAACCTTGTGTATGCTACCGCTGGACGGCTCTCGTCGTAGTCGACGAAGGATGCTTGTATAGACCTGGTTAATATCGCCGCCCTCGCCTCGCGTCAAGAGTGATTTGAGAGTCGCGCCAACTGCGGCCGGACCTTGAGCCTGTCGTAGCTCAAGATGTGCTGTCGTGATCCAGATGAAAAGTCCATTCGAGCGTTCTACAATCTGCCAGCGCTGAGGCTCGGTAAGCAGGTTGACGAGATGGACATCGACGTAGGCCCTAATATCATCCAAGTTGGACTGCTGCTCTTTGCCGTGCATCTTGAAATGCATTCCGCGTACGATCGCTCTACCCTGAAGTATCGCCGTGATGTCTGGCTCTGGCCGGCTCGTTATAAAGAGTTTGAGTTTAGGCATTGATGAAAGCTTCTCAACCAGTAGTTTGATCAATTCTCCCCGCATCTCCTCCTTGCACTCATCCATTGCATCGATCACAAGGACAATATCTGTCCCTGCAAGTTGCAATGGTTCTTCGATGAGTTTGGTGAACTGATGGCGCAGTCCTCGTATGAGAAGGTGAGGATCTCTTTCTTTGTCATCTTTATTTGCTCTAGGATTGTCTTGTTTCGAGCACCAATATCACCTGCGATGACGGAGCAGAAATCATCCGTCTCTGATGTCTGCCGAGCATTCTTCGAAAAGAAGAACCGACCAACTAGAACATCTTCTGTATTATCCCATTCCTCGCACATCGTCAATGTGACCGTGGACTTTCCAGACCCGCCAACGTCGCAGAGCCAAAAGATGCGCTTGTCCGCGTTGGAATCCAGACGCCATTGCCGAATCTCCTGCAGAATCGGTACGCGTGTGCCCGGTAGACACGTCTTATGCTGAGTACCCATCGGACGAGGCTTCTCGGGCCCGAGTTGGGCTACTTTCCACACTGTAGGGAATCAATACGAGTTGGAGGGTGACGTGAATCGGGCTAACCTTCTGCTTGTAGCTGAATTTGACAGAGCTTGGTCGTATCCTATTGCGAATAGCTCAATACGAAACTGGCTCCACGTGACATTCATACCTCGAATACGCGCGTAGCTTGTAAGATTTCCTGTTTGTATTCTGCAATATTTCCGGTGTCGATCTTGGCATCCGTGATCTTTCTGAAAAATCCTTTGACGCCTTGATCTCTGCCGTGCTTCAACTCATCCATTTTGGAGAGTGTGCCCTTCAGAGCGCTACACAATTTCAGCCAAACATTCAAAAGCTTGACCTCAGGCCCTACACGATGTAATCTCTCGATGCATTGTTGAAATCCTTGAGCGCGGCGGGCATCTGGTCCATACGTCCGTCCTCGACAGCTTGGAGATATCCTTCATCCAAGATGGATATATGTGATACAAGATTATCCCTGAGTATTTTGAGTCCTTTGGTGTTCTCGTTTACACTCTACGGCGTAATCAGATCGAAACTCAGCAGTGATGCTAAGCGTGTCGTACCCTGGTTGTCTCAAGGAATAGAAGGGAAATCTCGCAAACTGCTTTGAGAGGTCCCAGAAATGAAGTAGCCTCGGTCCCCGCCTTGACAAGCTTGACAGCCTCGATGAGGGTATCCCGTGTTCGCTGATAAGCAATGTCTGGGTCATGAGAAGGTGTATTTGCTCTTGAGGAATTCGAAGGAGTCGGATTCTGATTTCCTTTGGCTTTTCGGCGATACATCGTGAATATGCTCGAAGCTGGCGGATACCACGTTGATTGCGTATATTTGGCCAGAGGGGCTATCTGGCGCTCGGCCTCGGCGTCTAAACGCAGGTACATAGGTATCTCGGCCATCGCCGCCATCTCTATATTGCATCTCAGTCGTCTCGGTGGCTGGTTAACATGACAGTGGTCATCTAATTGTGGCTACAATGCTCGGATGGGTTAGATGAGTGCTGGCAGCGTGATAGGATAAACCTGGAATGAGAAACTAGTGTTCGGCTGTCCAGCCCTGACTCGCACACACCCCCCCGACGGCTCCCGAGGAGCCCACGAGTACGCCACAAAGAGATTGGTTTTATCGTCGTTTGCATAAGTGTTTGCCAACGACCGCTTTGAACAACAAAGCAAATTTACGACGGCTCTGTAGCCTGCACTTCTTGATGAATATCCCCGCAAAATACACTACTGTGTACAGAGAAAAATCTAGTATAATACAAGCTGACTCTTTTGTTCAGGTTAAGAAATCACCAACGACCCTCAATTAAAGAGATTAAATCTGGTGGAGCGCCGGAGGTGTCTCTGTTACAAAGACTCGACTGCTCGTTCAAGTCCTATTGTAAATACTAAATAAACGTTTCTTCAGGGAATTGAAGGCGATTCAAACCCAGTTAAAATTGATCTGAATACTGCCATACCACACATTGTTCAGCCCGTGCGACGAGACTACGCACGACCATCTCCAGATTCACCGAGAGACCTGACTTGACTTGATTGTAACGAAAGAGATATTCACAGTTCTAGACACAATCCAATGAGGATCGAGTTAGAGGTATGACTTGTCAACCCAGTTGGAGTAGCTCGAGCCCAGGACGGTCGAGATGGATACTGCGCTGGATAGCTTCGTGGCAAACTTGGCCCGAGATGAACTCCACGCTCCGGCACTGAAAAGCCCATGAGCTGAAATTGGGACGATTACATCGTACTCACCCGCTGTTGTTGTACTCGCCAAATGTGACGTGGTCTGTTCGGGGGTCTGAGCTAGTCCAGACGGACCATCCCTCCTTGCGAACATTGCTCCCAATAGAGCTGATGAAGGATAAGATGAGAATCAAGGCATGAGATGGGATATACCTATTCTGGAAGATGACACGGGCATAGTTCCTCCAAGGCCTTCCGAGATACGAGGAGCCTGACCCTGCCCATTTGGTGAGCAGAATTGAATAGAATTAACTTTCTAGACGTACCTTGAACGGTGCACCGATCAAACACATAGTAGTTGGAATCTGACGAGCTACGTCCAGAGGCAGTAATGTATCCGGAGCCGGTCTAGCGACAAAATCAGAGGAGATTTTTCATCGTACGAGACACCTTACCGTCGCAATAACCGTGTTCGTTACCCAGATAGACGCGGACTGGCCAAAGATCTGGACGGGTCTCAATCACATGCGGAGGAGTTGAAGATCAACTGACAAAGTCGACGTAGCCAGATATATAAGACTGCGCATATACTTGGGTACCCTGGGAAACGTCAAGGGACGGCTTAGAGGTGAACGGGAACTCACAATATTCGCGAGGAGTGTGTCTTGCGCTCCCTTAGGCATACTATTAGCGATTAAATAGGAAGAATTTCGAACTTACCGTGATTTTGCAACCATAGCATCCGAAATTGCCGGCTTGAACACTGAGAGCAATGGCTTGGGCTTGATCAACGGGCTAGACTCGGATTAGCAATGGAGAGAAAACCATCGAGGGGACGTACCTTTCCATACGTGTTTGCAATGTTCAGGTTGTAGAGTTTGACACCCGACGCAAGGACACGAACGGTTCCACTCTGGTCGTTTCCACCGGCAGATGCGGCAGACGCAGAAGCGCTAAGAGTGACCTTGTTCCCTGCGTAGCCAGTCGACGTAGACTCGCCGTAAATGGCAATGTTGGAGCGAGTGATCGCGACTTGACCGGTATACGTGCCGGCATAGATATAATACTTGTTGCTTGCAGATGTCAGCGACAAAATATACCATTTGGGTGGCTTCTACCTGCTTGTATCCTTTAATGCAGCCGCAAGCGTCGAATATTTGCCCTTGGATCCTACGGTAATGGCGCCCGAAGGAATGGCGGCAGCGAGCGCCCGCACGCTTGGAACAGTAAAACTGCAAAAAGAGTGACAACAGTAGGCATCCACATCTTGCACGAGGGGCGTCGCCGCTGAGAGTGTTTCTGGAACGAGATGGGAGACTGGGATCCAGCATGTGAGGGGCATTATATATGCCACTAGTAATGAATTAAAGAGATTTTCTATATCCAAAACGATGCGGAGATACTTCTAACAGAATTGCGACGGACCCCGGACGTTGGCAACGCTCAGAACCGAGGTGCGCGCGAGAATAGACGTTGGAAGCCGTCATCTGCTAGCTGCTAAACCACTCTCAAACGAGCGGCGTTACAATACACCCAACGTCCACCGTTATTTAGAGACATTGTCGATATATTCGAGATTGAAACCCGTTGGGCACAGACGCAACAACTTGCGACTCGGGAACAACCCTTTGTGCGGTGCTGTGGAACCTTACGATCACGGTCCGAGCTTCTCTTTTACACTATCCGGTTTGACTTGAGTACGGATATCACGCGCCTCACCCCGGATTCCTGAACGGCTGGCGGTTGCCCTGCCGCCGGTCCGGCTGTCCATCAAAGTCATGCGCAGATGTTTGAGAAACCGAAAAGCGATGAATCAAATCGACTTGATTGATGACGAACAACGCGGCTTCAGTGCGTCGGACGTGGTCAGGTCCAGGTGAGAAGCGCCAAGTAAACAAGATGTAAACAAATCCAATTCGCAAGAAAATACAGTCGTCGTATATAGAGGTTTAGCCGCACAGGGTACCTTGTCCACTAGGATTTCACTCTGACAAGGACTTGTCGTTCAACCAGCGGTCGATCAAATCCAATGCAGCCTCCGGTTGGTCATACGGAACCATATGGCTGTAGGACCATCAGTATTTTGCATACTATAGTGCCAAGAACACGCACCCAGCTTCGTGAACCGATACAAAGACGTAGCTACCGGCGCCCTTCTTCAGGCTGTCTCCATGCGCAGCGCGGACATCACCACCCCGCACTCTCTTGCCACCCTACAAAGTTTATGAGCACCATCTCATACGTCTAGAGAAGAAAACTCGCCTTTTCTGTTGGCAAATGCCACTTGTCCGTGGTAGCATTACGGAATTCTGCAGCATATGGGTGCGCGTCGAGGGCCAACATCCAGTTAAAGTTGCCCATATAGTTGCACATTCCGTCGGCGTTGCCTGCGTAGACGAGGAGCTTGATGCCATCGTTGAGAAGTGGGAGAAGAAGTGCGGCCGAATTGTGCATGCCATCGCCTTGGAAGAAGAATGCTTGGTTGACTTGCATATTGCAACCTGAGCGACGTCAGCAGTGCCCTCAGTCACGTCCTGTACATACTCTCAAACTCGCGATCGTCTGGGACACCAAGTTCCTTTTTGACTTCTTCCTTGTTGAGCCACTCGTCGATCCAGTTCATTTGCTTATAGCACAAGTCGCCGTCCTTTTGACGATCACACTGCCAGATCACGTCAGTACTGTATTCAATAAGACACGATCCGCATACCTTTTGACGAAGGTCATATGGATTGAGACCGAGCTGGGTGATGGGGCCCATGAGTTGCGAGTTGCAATAGAGGCCGGCTGGAACACAGCTGAACCGGCTCCCCGATTCGTAGCATCGCTTGATGAGGTTTTGGCACGTGGGGACTTTGGTGCGGAGTGTCGCGCATTGCTACTGTTGGTCAGTGAGGGTCGCGAAAGGACTACCGCACGGGACTCACTGTACCAGAAGGATCAAGAGGTGCATAAGGACCCTCACACAAATAGTCTGGGATGCTCGCAAATTGCGTATATGGCTCGGTGAGACCATTTGCGAGGATGAGCGACTTGAGGTTGACCTTTTTGAAATCTTGAACCATGTTTGCATTTTCTACGGAAAGTGCTGAGAGTTCCTTGTCCTTCAATGCCTGGAGTTGGAGGTTCTGCTCATGAATGACTTTGCCGATATTGGGAGCATACGTTCCGCCGTAGCTCTCCGCGGCCACATGAAACTCTTTTTTCGCGAGTCCATCGAATTTGGCAAAGAAGAGCTGCAAGAACGCGTAGACGTCTTGTGCGGCAACTGGGCTCGTATTGACTGTCGAACCGTCGCTGGAATAGCTAAAGCCGACGTTGGTGGGTTGGTCGAGGAAGATCATGTTTGCATGGTTTGTCCAGCTGTGAGGATTGCGCTCCGTATAGACGAATGGCGTGGGTGTCGAGCTGTTTTGGCGAATGGAGCACGGTCCGAGCTCGAACAAGAGGCCAGTGGATGACGAGCAACCTGGACCACCATTGAGCCTAAAAGGGAGTGAGATAACCGTCAGCGAGCAAATATAGCATGCAGCGCACCATAGAACAAGGGGCTTTTCCTCTGGCTTGTCTCTTGCCTCGAAATACCAAAAGAAGAGATGCTTTCCATCTGTAACGTCGAGATATCCGCTATGCTGCTTGACCTTTGGGTCGCAGAGTGTCGATTTTGTCGACGAGACGCGCAGCGAATGGTCCCTGAGCGAGGCGAGCTGTACTTGCTCATCTTCACAAGTCGATTAGCATTCTATAAGCCCATTTTCTGACAAGACTTACATTTTACTCCGCCATTCTCGACAAACGAGATCTGAACACGGTCGTTGCTGTTGGAGACGCCATGGTCAAAGACGCGTTCGACGGCTGCTCCTACGCCTCCGGAGATGATATTTCCCGAAAGTGCGTCGATTTGTGCCAACAGAGCCTTTGCAGAGCTCGTCCACGATGACGACGTTGGCGCTGCCGACGCGCCGGCCGCTGCAATTGCCAGAATAGCAAGCGAACGCATTGTATCTCTAGATTTAAAATGTATTGTTGGCGTGACCTGTAGACGTGGTTGGGTCCAAGGTGCTTACTTGCGGACTTTGGCGGAGCTTACGCGGTTTGGACCGCATGGTCAGACTTTGCCCGCAGTTGATGTAAATATATTGCCAGCATCGTTCCTACAACACAGATGGACATCAGACTCCTCTCCCGTTCACGTCATTTGCCACCTCGTCAAACGAGTGTACTGTAGCTGCAATATCCAAATCGTCTGCAAAGCCCAACGGCGGTTCGACAGGCTCCTGTGGCTCCACCTCCTCCTCGAGAATCTTATTCGTTGGCGATGACTGGATCCATTCGCTCGGCCACAGGTGACTAAGTACTGCTCCCGTCGAACGTCGTAGCGCTAAAGGAGGAAAGACGGGCATGGTCACTCGCGACGTTCGCTGCAAGCGTTCCTCGTGTTCATGTCGACGTGGAGACGTACTCTCGATTGGTCCCGTTGAAGTGTTCGGCCGGCTGGAATACGTGCCAATTTCAATCGGTTGGGAACACGTCTTGGTATCCCCATCCTTTCTAGTCGTTCCAGATAGACTCTCGAGTCGATAGGTCTTTGAAATTCGACCACCTTTTCGCGACGTTGAGGGCTGTGGGTCGTTGGTAGCCTGCGAGGTATACCTGACCTTTGGCCGTGTAAGCCAGAACATGACGAGTGAATTACCACAGACGTCAAGTGAACACGTCGTAAGGCAAATCCAGGCAATCTCGTGACCCGGGGTCAGGACGATCAGGTTTGAGACGGTCATAACCAGACACAGAACAGTTGCACTGCAAGAATTGGTTAATCCCTTGCTTAATCATTTCCCCTCACTCACATTACGGTGTGAGAGGCGACCCTCCGAAGACCTGGGCTAAGGCTAGCATGCCGCCAAAGAGGCCAGAGGAAGAGACCGGTCAAGAGGAGATTTGCGAGTACATCGTAACATATAATCGTGATGGTGAGTTGGCGACCTAGGCCTAATATGCATTGCATGTCTTCGCGAATCATCGAGAAGCGGCCTGCAGCCCTGTTAGCTTAGTCGACCGAGGGGGTGTCCCGTGCGCACGGAATAGAATGACAAACGTAAGGACGAAAAACCCAGGTATAACGAGCATGGCAACTTTCCAAACTGTGGATGAGAGGCGGGTGCCGCGATTCGGCCACACGACGTATAACCGTTCAACTTGAAAGCGTCAGCAAAGACTCAAAAGAGATCGAAACCATACCTAGCATAAAATAGATGATTCCCTTTGCCAGAAAGTAGATAAAAAGGCAGGTCAGCATGACCGAGTCGCATACTCGCGCGTTCAACGATGTTCCAAGACCGTTGATGAGAATACCGGCTGTAATTTATGAGGAATATGAGGGAATGGCTATTACGAGACACACAACTCAGGAGGAAGATCCACCTAGGAAACTGTCAGTGGTGGATCGAGATGAATTTACGAGCACATACGAGTCGATGAGGAGCAGGATCGTCAGAACTTTTGTGACTGTCAATGAGCGATATCCTTGGTCTGTTAGCACAGCGCGAACTGTTGGCCGAATAGGACGCTCACCGACAGATGAGAATAGTCCGAGCTCCATCATGCGATGAGCAAAGCAAAAGGTTATCAAAGAGAGACCTAGACGACGAAATTATAGCCAGTGTCTACCCTTTGCAAAGGACTGTACCGAGAAACGTGGTGATGCACGAGAGCGTGCGATAAAGAACTTCGCGACCGGGCGGAAACACGGCAGAGTTTGATGCTGTACTCGTTCCATCTTGGACCATTGTCACCTAGACTACAACTATGGAGGGAGCCCCAGTGCGTGCACCACGCAGGAAAGCGGTTGGGCCAAGGTCTGCGACAAGGCTACCGCGAAACTTATCCCCGTCTATTTAGCGGCGCCGTCAAAATCGGCGCGGACGCAGACTTGACCAAATCCGACAAGGGCAGATGTAATCAATGAATAGCGGAACCCCAGAGATGCCGGCAGTTCCGCACTAGATTTAATGCAGAAAGAAGCCTAACCTTAACTCATTCGTCGCGTGTCGGCGGGGATGTTTGTTGTTGCAAGTTGCCACTGCATGGCGAGAATCACCCCGACTATTCGGGTCTTTCCGACTTTTTGAACGCCACTGGACCTGGTCAAACGCTGTAGCGCCCCTTGCCCCACACATGAATTTCGAGGTACAATCCGAACAGACTTTAAAGGGAACAGGATAATAGTGTATATGCAGCAGGTTTCTAGACTCGACTAGTCGCCTCAATGTCATTTGCAATATCGCCATCTTGCTTTTGTTCTGTGAGCGCGAGATCCAAATCATCCTGAAGCCCCGATTCATCACCTGCTGAATGATTCGATTGTATTTCTGGATCGAAAATAGCCCTCTGTGAACTCCTCACCCCCTCAGATGGCAATTCATGAGTATTGGCTCCTCTTGTATCATCAAGGACGTCCCTGGAAGAGTATGATTGAGCAAGTAGATTCTTTTGAAACAGATGCCTAGTTCAGGCGCATCATATACGTACTTCTCGCACCATGGCCCATCTCGTTTTGTGACTTGATCTACAATACTGGTCCTATCCGTGGATTGCCATGAAGGGTAAGAGAGTCCAAAGGCAGTGTCCAGTTGATGCAGTTTAGTAGCCTTGCTGAGACTAACGCCTGCCGAGGCTGAGCCGCAAATGTTGGCTGGTTGTTGCGTCGCACGCCTAAACTTTGGGCGAGTGAGCCAAAACATGACAAGCGTATGCCCACAGATATCCAGTGAGCATATTGTAAGACATATCCAGGTAATCATCTGTCCCGGGATGAGGTTAAGGATGTTGGAGATGGTCATGATGAGATATAGGACGGTTGCTCTATCAATCATTTTCAGTCGGCTTTCTAGAGAATCAATGAGACTCACATAGTTGTCCGGGAGGCGATTCGTCGGAGCTCCCGACTGAGACCTCGATGACGCCACAGTGGCCAAAGGAAAAAACCAGTGAGAAGAAGGCTTGCAACGACGTCGCATGATACGATTACGATAACGTTTGATGTATCCGTCACCACGATACACTGGAGGTCTTCGCGGATCACACAGGACTGACCTGTATATGAATTATATAAGCCATGTTAAACCAGCGGGTGTCGATACGCACGGAAGATCATGACAATAGACATGACTGCGTATCCAGTGATGACGACTATACCACCCGTCCAAACAGGAGAGGAGCGACGGGTTCCGCGATTTGGCCATACGACGTATAGCCGCTCAACTGAAAGTACTCAGGGAATGAAATAGTAGAGGGGATGAAACGAACCGAGCATGAGGTAGATCAAAATCTTTCCGAATGAGTAAACGAGAATGCAGGTGATAGGGACCGAGCGGCACACTCTTGCGTTCAATGACGTGCCAAGACCATTAATATAAATCCCGGCTTGTGAATTATTGGCATGAGGGACTATTGTGTGATGATACGTACAGCCGAGGAGAAAAATCCACCTGAGAAGGACTGAGTAAATCGCATGGCGACACGTACAGCGGACATACGAATCTACAAGAAGGAGTAGCATCAAGACCTTTAGAGGAGTCAATGCATGATAACCTTGGGACTTGAGCAGGTGGCGAGTTGTCATCGAGCGGCTCACCGACGCGTGAGAGGAGCCCCAACTTGATCATGCGGTGGGCAAAGCAGAAGCTGATTACAGAGAGGCCTGAATATTGGATTAAAGCAAGGTAACAACACGCCAAAGCACGCACCGAGAAACGTGATGATACACGAGAGCGTACGAAAGAGAACCTCGCGACCAGGTGGAAATACGCCTGAAAGCGAACCCGTGGGTACGTCGTCGAGTGCCATGACTGCGAATGCGGCTCTTCGCGCAGAAGAGCGGAGGGGTCAGGTTTGAGTCTGAGCCTTCCCGGGTCCTTGGTAGAAAAGGTCATCTGTTCGATTCCGATATGATATAATCGCAGTAGAAGCCGAATAGACGCTGAAATCATTTGACAAGGTTTCAGATGCCGGGCCGAGTTACTTGAGGAATAGGGCAGAGTTTGGTCTACTTTGGGCGCCGCGGCGGACTCAAACGTCCATCTTCTGGTCGAATCTATGGCGGGTGGGACTTGATGCTGGCAAGCCGACGATTTCGGCCCTGGTCCGTTGTTTCAACGTCAACAATTTCAGGGAATATCAAATGGATCAAGTTGGAGCCCTAACAAAGTCGATTACGAGAGCGCTCACTATGTTAATAGCCAGGAGACTTCTGCGCAATATTGACAAAGAACATACACGATACGATACAGACATGATGATACAGCAGAATAAGCAGAAAATTATAGATCACTGAAAGCCACCTTGGGCAAATCGCCTGCGTGCGTACCGCCCCTCACCCGCCGCGCACGTCCCTATCTCCGAATCGTCACATCTTGATCCTAGGTCAAACTGGAGCAGTCTCGTTCTATGAAGCTTGTCTTGTCCGTCGGGCGTCTGCAGCGCCGCAGCGATAATGAGGGTCCCTTCGCTTGCCGTCCCAGGTAGTCCGAGTGTGATACCGGCAACATCTAATGGACGATCCAGAAACTCCTCGTCATCGCTGTCATCGATGTGATACTTGGCAAACTCTCGCGGGTATGGACTGCGCGCCCCTATGGAAATTGGTGCGCCTCCATACGCACGACTTGAAAAAGGCTGAAGGCGAGCGCTGGTCGAGGACAAAAAGTTGTGGGTTGCAGCGTTGGATGGATCGACGGGGGGTCGAAGTAGATTTTGCACAACGCGAAGCCCTCCCGAGGTCGGTAGTGGTGATGGATTTGGCCAAAGACGGTCAAAAGTTCTTGTCTCTGACATCTCGTCTTGTCGACTTAGAGACATATCCTCTTCTTGCGGAGTTGGCGATGTTACATCTATCACCGGCGCGTCGGATGTTTCGACAAAGTCTGGCAGAGATTCGATCGACGGACTTTGCGCAACATCGACAATGTCAAAAGTATCAGGCCCTGTGGAAGAGCCCACGAGCCCCGGGAAAAGATCCATGAGAGGAATTCGGGGTGAATTCGAGTTCTCATCAGGCCAGATCCATCCGATATCGACCTCCTCGTCAGTGTGCGTCTGTCCCGCATCTTCTCTAGACGCGTCCCGAATCTGGGTTGGTTCGTTCTCGAAAAGTGGGTCCATCTCCATCTCCTCTTCCTCGTCCAGATCCGAACTCTCCTCCACGCCGACGGACAAGAGAGCATCTTGGACCGCTCGAAGTTCGGCGAGGCGCTCCGCGGCAGTGATACGCGGGTCGTTGAGTAGAGCGACGGGAGCTGGAGTTATATCTCTGCTTCTTTCAGATTGCGACAAGCCATCCAAAAGCGACGAGAGCCGTCTCGCCACCGCGCTTCGTCTCATACGCAAGGTAGAGAATTCGTCTCCCACAGAATTGTCTACCCTCAGGCCTCTCGGACTACGAGTGCCGAGTCGTCCGTGAAGGTCCAGCAGTACGTCGTCTATCGGGTTCCAATCGCGGGAATACCCTAGGGTCGCATCGTTGCGGGCACTTGAAGGTGTAGGCAGCACTGAGCGAGAAACACGAGCCCAGCGGTTTCTGAGAACGCTGACGTCACCCCCAAGCCGGAGTCCCTCGTACTCCTGAGCCGCATCATCTGCTAATCCCATTGCAAGGGATCGTCGCAACGCCGGGATCGTACTCTCCATGCGAGAGGTCTGCCCTCGTCGCTTGCGCTCGCCATCCCCGTCCACTTCACTTCCCCCTCGCTTGCGTTTCCTTCCTTGTCCGTCCACAGTTTGAGCCGCAAGACTGGCCTGTGTTGCATCGTATGCTGATATCGGATACTTTTTGACAATGTCAGGTAGATGCAAGGAGCGGAAAGAATCAGGGTCGGTGGAAAAGGTACGGGCGTCCACTAGATGAACAGAGGATTGATGCTCCGAAAAGACGAGCAGCTCGCGCCGTTCGCCGCCCAATCCATAGCTTGATGAGGATGCAAAGCGGAGCGAACGAATTCCCCAAAACTTGCCCAAACATCCGCGCCCTGGATCCACGTTACCCTCGTCTGGATACGGCTTGCTCCAGAACTGTCCAAAGTCAGACTCGGGCCCAGTCTTAAAGTGGGCGAGTCGTCGCTTCAGTGACCTTATGTCCCATACCTATTCGTTAATGAGCCCATCGAGCGGGAAAATCTGGAGATGTCTCACCTGGACAATGCCATCCTGACTTCCGGCAGCAACCTTGAGTCCGTCGGAAGAAAAAGCGGTTGAGAAGATTGCTTCTTGAGAAGACTGACCACCAACTCCGGCATGCCAATAGTCGACAGACGGATTGAGACCCGAGGTGGGGATAACGAATATAGGTTTTGGCTGATAAGAGCGTGTTTCCAAGAGGGTCCGTGTCTTCAACGTCGATAGACCCTCGGTGACGGACAAAAAGTCTGTTGAACCAAACGACGTGTAAGGGAGCGCGTGGAGATGCAAGTGCGGCGTATCTCCCGCGGTCAACAGTAACCGACCATCTGGTGAGACGGATGCTAAAACAGAATAAGAAATGGTGAGGTCTTCCAAGTTCTTACATACCATGGTTGATACAAGTATTATGGCGCGCGCAAGCCTCCTCCACCACGCGGATGTGGGTCGTGTTCCGGCCAACGACTTTGGTGAACAAGAGTCTGTAGACCCGGACTGTATAATCGTTGCTAGAGACGAGCAGCCTCCTCTGGGTCCTGTACATCTTGCTCGGATCGTTTTGCGCACCCATCGGAGCAAAAGAGACGGCATTGATAATAGACCGAGCGGACCTAAAGGTGATTTTGCCTTCTTCCAATTCAGTGTCTGTCGCCGTCTTGTATGGGTCGTAGTGGAGTGATGTCCGGTCATGGGCGAGTCTGTCGCGCTCGCGTGTCGTCGCATACGCATCGATAGCGAATACCGAAACTTCGCCTGAATGTCCACCAACAGCAACGGCACCGACATCGCCTCTACCCGTTGCAGGATCGTAGGCCAAGCTGGTGGGTGAAAAGGACAGACGACCAATCGTCTCTGATCGCTGTATCCAGTTCAACATGTCAGCGTACTCTTCTTGTCATGTATTCCAGGGCTATACCTCCTTCGAATGCACATTGTACCGAACGACGGCGTCTGACCGGACCGTGAGTACATCCCCTGGACGCTCCGTCGCATGGATCAGGTTCCTTAGTTGACTGGAAGACAGAATACATCAGCCTTGACGATTAACGGGTGCGAGAGATCAAGACGCTCACATACATATTATCAATATGAACCAGAGCACGCCTCTGGGCAATTGGACGATTGGCCATAATTGTCATGATTTACAGCGCTGACAATTTGACAAAGCCTTGAAGACGCTCCAGGCCCGTAAGCCGCAGTTGACCGCCAAGGTGGGGAGAAATGCCTGCTCTTGGACGTCGTATAGTAAAGATATCGATATTAGACTCTATTAAGAGTTGCTTAGAGTCAACAGGGTTCCGCTTTATCAAGGTTTGGTATTCGAGGCGGGTCCAGGTTCAGATGCCACCGTCACCAGCGGGTTCGGTAAAGAGTAAAGAAATAAAGTAGCATAATGATGTGTCATAGAAGACGCGGAACATAACTGAAGATAACTAAAGGTAGCTGAAAATAGCTGGAGAGAAGCGAGGATTGCAGTAGGCTCGTCAATGGAAAGGTAGAAGGTTCAGCGAGCACACATGGATATATACGACCAAACATGGGTCCATTATTGGGCTTTGGACGACTTTTTGGATTGTCGGTCTAAACAGTCTCAGTAGGTAGAACAGTGACACCCAGTGAGAGACACTTACAGTATCCCATACGATTCAACTTATCACGAGCTTGTATAGCTGCCAATCTTTTCGCCTCTTGTTTGCTTGTCGCCCGGGCAACACCGATCTCGTCTCCATTATAATAGTAGATGCACTCCCACATTGCGTTCGTATCGTTACCAACGTTATTATCGTCGTTAAAGGTCACATCAAGCTTGTTCTGGTTCTTGATCTCTTCTACCTCCTGGCGGGGGTCCTGGGCATTACTGCTTTCAGCGGGCATGGTGCTCGGGGAACTTGAAGTTGAATCAAGACGATGTGTGAGACGATGTAGTTTTCGATACGCGGTCTTCGTGTCCTTATATAAGTCTAGCCTGCCAGCTGAGAGTGCCGTGAACGCTGTTTGGGATGAATCATATGGCGCAGTCCTCGCGGGTCTTTTCTGATAGTTTGAATGTAACAAGGCGGGTTGGAGTCTTGTTGGGGCGGTACATGTTGGCCAGCGAGGAGGAATGGGCCAGAAGGGGAGACCTCGAGAGGCCGGTTCCGCCCATCAGGCGTCTTCGTGTCACTTGATCAGTTGCATTCCAGTCTGTTTTGGCTATCTAGCATTCAGTTTAAGCTCGAGGAGAGGCGTCGTCAGCCGTCGAGCAATCGCTGTGGCCTAGACGATGACTAGGTGGGAGCATCGCCGCTGGCACGAGCGAGAAATGCGAATAAAGAGCCGGCGAAGCGACTGGTTGTAGGAGGGCAGTCTCTTTGCCACACTGTTTTCTATCTAGACGCTCGGCAGTTGTTGTCGACTTGTGAACGACGTCTTCTGTGACGCTATTCGCGTCAGTTCAATACAATCTTCGTACACTGGCATCGTGGGAACCCCACTGACTTCTCACATCTGTATTTTGATCGAGACTCCGGTGCTTGTTGAGCACGACTGGGGCGGCTTGTTCGAACCGTTCTCTGCTGCCCGGCGGGGTAATCTTGTGAATCCGCTATGAACAATGTCATGGAGAGGTGTTGCGGGTCAAAGAGGGTCTCCGCTGTGAGAGGAACAGCGAGGACACCAGAGGTTGGGTCCTGTCGAAGGCATCTGCCGAGATGAACTGCCAATCCGGCACAGAGGCTAGTGTGCTTTTTTTGTGGGACAAATGTCTGAGAAATTTGTCAAGACGAGGGGAACATGGGGCGAGTACTGACTCTGCGTCTGACTGGAGATTCGGGGTCTCATCCAGCATGACCATGTCATCATTGCTGACGTGTATATCATGTGATCCGCGTCCAGAACGAGAAATAGAGGACGTGAGTATAGACCAGTCCTCTCCCAGCCGCTCCTCCGAACAGTCCTCTCGTGTCTTCGCGTCTCCCATCTTCTCTCCATCAAAAAATTAAACGGAAATTGCGGCTGTTAGGCACCAGCAGTCTGCCGGCTTGCCTTGTTTCTGATGATCGAAGCCAACAAGTCAAAGGTTGGACCCCAACAAATATGCGGCTGGTTCCACGGCTCCTCAGACAATCTGGAACACGTCTCAGAATACCTACATGGGCATATGATAATCGATTACAACATCCACCCCGCGCCCTCTTCTCTCAAACACCTCGCAACAAGTTTTCGTCCGAAGCCGAGAGCACAGATTCAGAGCTAGAAGACCCAGAGTTTGGAAACTATGAGATTATACTCCCCTCCAAACCAAGCTTATCACCAAAGAGTGCGTTTGTAAACGCAGTACCTCCGCATATCCCTCGGCCACCTTATATCGCAGATCCATCTGCAAAGTCGCTTTTACTTTCGAGTCGGTTAGAACTCGGGAGCGACGATGAAAGGAAGATGCGAGAGGCCTGCGCACTCGCAAAGCAGACACTCGACTTTGCAACCTCACTCGTAATGGTACACCTAGTGCCTCCATATCCATATAAGTACTCACTAGACCAAGGAAGGTGTGACAACCGCTCACATAGATGACATGGTTCATCAATTCTGCATCTTTCACGGGGCTTATCCCTCTCCGTTGGGCTACGACGGATTTCCAAAGTCTATCTGCACCAGCGTAAGTACTTTTGGCGCGTACAGAACTCGTATTAACTCATTCAGGTAAACAATGTCGTTTCGCATGGGATTCCAGACAAGTGAGCCCTTTCATTCTTTCAATCTCGGTTGATAAACTCTTTAAAGACGACCACTTCAAGACGGGGATATCGTGAATCTAGATATCACTGTCTATCTAGACGGGTTTCATGGAGATACCTCGCGAACTGTCACCGTCGGACAAGTCGTATGCGACTCGCTGCTCTCCATTCCAGTCTATTAACCCCTTTATCCAGGACGACAAAGGGTTGCATCTTTTAAAGACCGCCCAAGAGGCTCTCAAACTCGGCATCAGCGTATGCAGACCAGGCGTTCCATACCGCGGTATCGGGGCTGCGATCCACTCGTTCATTTACGGCGTACGTCTCGCCTTTTACTGTACTCCATACTCCAACACTCGTCTAGTCGGCAACAACGCCACGACCTCAGTGCGACGATGTCGTTTACACAATCTGTAATGCGTTTTCTGGACATGGCATTGGCAGAGCATTCCACACCCGGCCTTATATCGTTCATTCCTGTGAGCTCACTCTCAACTGCTCATTTTCCCGTACCAACGAGTTTAGACAATGAAGAACCGGGAATCATGGAACCAGGGGATTGCTTCACCATCGAGGTAGGCGTGTACTCCACCCCATATTCGAATGCTCATCATATCTAGCCCATCATACTCCAAACCGGTGTCGGCGAACGACCAAGGATTTGGATATGGCCTGATAATTGGACTGCTTCGACGGATAATGGCGCTCGAGGAGCAGTATTCGAACACACAGTCATGATCACCAATGACGGAGCAGACGTTCTGACAGCATAGATCATTTCGTCGAGTATGTTATATTAAACCTCAATATTGACACCCATTACGATAAATCAATCTCGACAATCTCTCCTCCATCCGTTTCACTATCTCTCCGGTTCATATCCACATTTGGCGGATTCGCAACATCAGGTGTCGGTGGCTCCGGCATCACGCGCGCAGTCGAGGGTGTGGGTGCCGGTTTCGGTGGCTCAACGATGCTGTCCTGAGCAGCATGTACAACAATGATAGGCGGGACAGGCGGGACAGGTGGTGGAGGGCTGATTCTCAGGTTTCCACTATTCTTCCCGCCTTCGGGTGGAAACTTGAACGCCTTGTTCATTGTCCCCGTCCTCGTTCGATTCTTTCCAGACGGAGTCGTCGGTTCTTCTTCGTCTTCTTCATCCCCATCGACAGACGGCAAGGATGGTTCGGGGACAGGTTGCGGCTTGTTCGAGGATGTAGAGCTGCGAGCAGGGATTGTTGGCGATGCAGAGTTGGGTACTGATTCGTCCCCTCCTTCGCGATGGATAAAGGCTTCTTTGCCCTTGGTTTTAGTCCCAACTGGTGGCGTGCTTGTGCTCGCCCTATTAGATGGTCCTCCGGAGACGCTCGAACGTGAATTTGATGTACTGGCTGCGGGACGCTTGGCTTGTGAACTCGAGGCAGAGGTCATGCTTGGAGGTGACGAAGGTGGTAGTGGTTGGTTCTGTCGAGAGATAGATTGCACGCGGTTGTGGCCTTGCAAAAGCGGCGGCACGGAGCTGCCGAGATAGTAAGGTGCTGTAGGCACCATTCTAGCACGTCACGTCAACGTTTGCTTCAAACTGCGGACATGAAAACTTACTTTTTACCATAGTAGCACGCAAGTACCCAGTCTGGTTGCACGATGGGAATGCTAAGTTGAACAGCCTTTTGGTACTCGACGCCGGGCTCCTCTGTCACTGCAGCTGTTTTTGGACCTCCACCTACAAACAATCAGATATGATCAGGGAGAAACGCCCTTTGCGCACCCTTGGCGATAGAAGAAAGGGATAACGAGGTCGTGCAGACGAAATGGGTGGTGTCGATCTGAATCGTCTCGCTGTATTTGGCTCCCATGGCAGTGAGGGCACGTTTGAGTTCCTCTTTTCGTCCAGCGGCGCTCTCTCCTACATGAAATCAGTGCATGCTTTCGGTATAAGGGGTAACTTGCCATCACCAACGTCGCTGTCCAAGATCGTTCCAAAGCAGACACTGATACCGCTCGTGTCCTCTATTGTGTGTGTTTTGACCTCGACGACATTGGAAGGATATGTTCCAGCCGATGTGCGCAGGATTAGTTGGAATGTGTATGGCGATGCCATTTGGAGGCCTTGGAACTGTTAGCTCAGTGAGGATGGGGCGTTATCCTCACCTGATACTTTGGTACTTGTGTTCCCTGTCGGGTTCGGAATAGTAGCAAGACGTTGTCCGGAACGATAAAGATCCAGCGACCGCAGCGAAGCCGTCGCTAGTTGTAGCGGTGGCCACTCGAGTGTGACCGAGGTTTGTGTAACGTTTCTCAGCTGAACTACGATTAGAACACGAATAGGCAAGACGGTGGAGTCACCTTGAGTATTGGTGTAACGGGAGTTTTGATGCCATACATCATATAAATATCGTTTTGAAGTTTCCAAAAGGACGATTTTTGATGTTCCTCCTCTGTTAGGCCACTATCAGTTGGAGAGAACGTTCAACGTCCCAAGTACAAACCTGCGACATTACGCTGGACGTTGATGTTGACTATTGACCCAACTGTGACGCCGTCGGGGAGTAGGATAGATGGAAATTCGATGAGATGTGCTCTAGAGCCTATGAGAATCTACAGCTCTCGTGTCAGCCAACCCTTGATCTGCCACCGCCGCGAAATTAACCACGTACTGCCATGCCGGCGTCTGATGAGATGGGCATCATTCGAGTCGTACAGAAAGATTAGATTCGGATGGTCATATGTGAGAAGGGTTGTCAGCCATCCAACGAGCTCGGCGACAAGGACACGACACACCAAGTTTCCCAACGGTAAAGGTAAAGCTCCCTCGATCCTTTTGAACTAGAGCTGGCATGATTGCTGTCAAATGTGCCAGAGATTACGGTGAAGGAGACGGGGATATGCCAAATTTTAAGTCGAAGAGTGCGTCGTACGTTAACCACAAGCTCTGCGACGAGTATAAATGTGGTTTGTATGAGATAAGAGTTGTCCGTTGATAATTGGAAATGCTCGTCCAACTGACTTTCCGCCAAAGGGCGACGTGGTGGATTCAAACTTGAACCCGCGCTCGATTCGCGCGCTCGACCAGTGGACAGACATCCACAACGGCGTTGTCCAATTTACGATAACACTCAGGATATATCTCCAACGTCGCGCTATTCGACGCAAAATACATTGTATACGAGTTGAACCTGTGACTGCATGTCAGAACGCGAGCAGGGTCAGTGTTTAAATGTTTACAAGGGATCTAAATGAGCTCATCAATGATTTAGGACCTCAATTCGAGTATGACAGTCCCATAGCAGAGTATTCAGAAGATGCATCCTCGGCAATCGGGCCAGTTCCAGAAACAGAGTCCTCACCAGCTCTAAACTATTCAAATAACGCGTCTACGCAGGATGTCTCGGTCGACTCGAGTCAAATCGGCCCAGTGCCAGAAAACTCTATGGATTCCGTCACTTCGGCGACATCTGCTGCCACAACAAGACATGTTCCCAAACGAGAGAGTGAGGATCAAAGTCAGGATGCTGATGAAGAGGATACAACGGAGAGTGAAGAAGAAGACGAGGATGAGGAGAGCGAGGACGGCGAGGAAGAGGAACCTGTTCTCAAGTACGAGAAGATTGGAAATGACTTGGTCGAGAAATTTGAGAAAGATGGTGCCAGTGCTATCGCAGTCGGTCCCAGCTACTTTGTAAGCATCATCAGATCGATTTCCCTCGTCTAACCTTTTCCTATAGGCTGTTGGGACACACAATGGCCTGGTTTACCTATTTTCCCTAAGCGGTACACTCCTCAGACGTTACCGACCGCACTCTGCTACCATCACCGACATTGCAATATCCAGTTCACTATCCGAGCCACCTCCGCAATCAGTAGCCATTCCTCAGCCTACCCTTCCCTCATTCTCCCTCTTCCCCACTAGCTTGCCCGGAACGCCACGGACATCAACGCCGCACAACGACGGATCGTCATCAGAAAAGAAAGCCCCGTCAGAGGCGCCTGCAGTTATATCTGATACCATTGCCACTGCCTCACTCGACGGCCAAGCGATCCTGCATTCGCTGGCTACAGGGACAACCACAGGACACAACTTTAAGCGTCCCCTCCGAACGATTGCGCTCGAGCCCACCTATTCGAGCTCGACAAGCAAGGCATATGTGTGCGGTGGGCTCGCTGGAGAACTAGTCCTCACCTCTAAATCCCACCTATCGCTCGGAGGTCTTGAGAATGTTTTCGGGGGTCTAGGACTAGGAGTCGGTGGCGGTACCCAGATCCAAAAGATCATTCATAGCGGCGAGGGTCCTATATGGACGACGCGATGGGACGGCGATATTGTCGCTTGGGCGAACGATTTGGGTGTTCGACTCTACTCCGTGTCAAGGGGCGAACGACTCGCCTTTATTGACCGACCAAGAGATAGTCCCCGTGCGGACTTGTTTCAATGCTCACTACGCTGGATACCCAACGCGCGCAGGGACTCGAGTGCTACAGCTCAAACCTCTTTCCACGACGAACAGCAACTCATTATAGGCTGGGCGGACCTGGTCAAGCTCGTCCGAATAAGTAGCCGACCTAGAGCCGCTCCCTCACAAAGTACCAGCAAGGAGACTGCCACGGGTAGTCTCGGCATTGTCGGAGCAGCTGGACTCGGTGCAATGGCTCCAGCTGTCCAAGGGACGGGAGTAGAGACGGTGGTCGAAGTCACCAAAGTTTTGCGACTGGACTGTATGATCGCAGGTGTCATGCCGTGGCCATTCGACGATGTCGTCGAAGAAAAGCACGAGAATAAAGAAGACGTAAAGCAGACTACCATCGTACCGACCAATGCGACCACGGCACCAATATCCAATACTGGGTCGACTTCCGCCCCCCAGCCACGCAATGCAGCAAAACCTTCGCGAGCCACGTCTTTCTTACTCCTTTCGTACCTTCCTCCAAAGGCGCTCCTTACATCGGAAAGTACCGCTTCGCGAGCGGATCAACGACGGCCCAATTCAAACCCTCCCGAGTTGCAGATTGTGACGAGCGATGGGGACGAAAGGAGTAGCGATGTTTTGGCTATGAAGGGATACGAACGGTGGGGCTGCACGGACTATCGAATCGTCGAGTCGTTTCCGCCCAAGCCCAGCCTGGCCACCATGAATAGAAAGGCCAAAGAACGTGCTGGATCCGCCCAATCGCTCAAAGAGAGGGATCATGGTGGTTGGCTCGTCATGTCTCCCAACGGTGTTGTTTGGGTTCGTAAGCGGGATAAGATGGATCGAGTTGCGTGGCTTGTGGAGCGGGAAAGGTACGAGGAAGCATTGGCAGAAATGGAAAGAATGGAAAAGGAGGGAGATTATCTCAAGTCGGCGTCCGGTAGGTCTAAGTTCTTGCCCACACCCCGCTGACACTCGTCCCAGGCGACGGAGAGGTGCAGATTATGAGCAAAGACGAAATTGGCCGAATGTATCTTTCACATCTCTTCAAACAAAGCAAGTACTAGCTAGCATTACGTCGATGCGATCTGACCGCCTACCAGAACAGTACGAAAAGGCCGCTAAATTATGTCCTACAGTCCTCGCAAGTGATGGAAAGGCCTGGGAGGATTGGATATTCAAGTTTCGATACGCAGAAGAACTCAGTGTAAGCAACGAGAAATTCTGCTTCCAAACCGACTAATCGTTTTCCAGGTCCTCGTTCCATACATTCCCTTCCAGACCCCAAGGCTTAGCAAGGTTGCTTATGGAGTTGTACTGGATTACTATCTTCGCCATGACGTTCCGGTTCGTATGTTTAAAGTATCTCAGAGCACCTATTTATCTCTCTCAGGCCCTCAGTCGCACCATCAAGGAGTGGCCGAGCGAAATCTACGACATTCCCGCTCTAATCAATGCGATACCTCAACCCCCACAGACAACAATGCTCATGGAATGTCTCGCCGACCTGTAAGCATGCTCGCGCTCTGGCTCAATCTCTCACAAAGGTCGCCAGATACATTAAGAATCGACAGCCTGGAAAGGCACTGCCCTACTTTCTTCGTCTCCGACGACCGAATGTATTCCAGCTCATCCGAGAGAACCACTTGTTTACAGACGTGCAAGACCAAGCTCTTTTGCTGGTGGAATTCGACCAGGAACTGCTCAAACAGAGGGAACACGTCAAGGCAACCCAACAAGCTGAAGCACCGACAAGGGCGAATACAGCTGCTACACAGTCAAAAGCCTCGTCTCCACCAGCGAAAGGAGCCCATCGGCGTGCAGCTACTGACTCGGTCGGAGGGAGTGGCGGAGGAGGACTGTTCCAGACCTTCTTCTCCGCTGCGGCTGCAGTACCTACTGGTGTATTTGGTGGTGGCGGGAGTGCAAAGCCAAGTGCTCCAGCTCCTCCTAAACCCGTGGCAGCGCAGCCAACGCGACCGGTGATGACACCACATACGCATAGCTCTGCGTGGACGTCGACTGCACCTGGGGATACATCTGACCAGACATATGTAGTCGCTCGTGGAGAAGCCATTCCGCTCCTTGTTGAATATTCACATTCTATACCGATACAAAAGGTTGTATCACAACTGGAGGAACGACCGTATTTCCTGTTCCTTTACCTGGACGCACTGTTTGACAAGGACCCCGAGCTCATTGCAAACTACTTGGAGAGGCAGGTCGCCCTATACGCAGAGTATCGCAAAGGACGGGTGATACGTCTGCTACAGAGTGCGCAAAACCTACAAATCATGCTGCCTTTTGAACGAGTATGCACTTTCGTAGCGACCATACATTGACTGACTAGGTGTAGATTTACAAGATTTGCGAGGACAAGGACATGGTGCCAGAGATGGTGTGGGTTCGAAGTCGGATGGGGGACAACAAGGGTGCTCTATTCCTCATCATCGACCGACTGGGCGACGTTTCCAGGGTACGTCTGGGCGTTCGCTCTGAGCCACTGACCGACGCCTATAGGCAATTGATTTTGCAAAAGAGCGCAAAGACGACGATCTATGGGAGGATCTTCTTCGGTACTCCGAGTCGCGGCCAGCGTTCATCAAGGGTCTGCTGGAAAACGTGAGCACAGAGATTGATTCTGATCCTGTCCGCATCATACGCCGAATCCGGAATGGCTTGGAGATCCCCGGACTCAAGCAGTCCATCATCAAGATTCTACAAGACTTGAACCTTCAGACGAGTTTGATGGAAGGGTGTGGGAACGTGTTGCAAAGCGACTGCGAGTATCTAGGCAGAAGACTACAAAGGGCTCAGGCTGGTGGTCTCGTGGGAGTTGGTGAGTGTTGTTACAAATGGTGCGACGGTCTCTGAGCAGGGTCTAGCAACCGGGGTGTGCCCCATCTGTACAAAGCCGCTTCACCAGGCTTCGCAGGACCTTGTGCTGGCATTCCTCTGTGGTCACGTCGTTCATGCTCATTGCACGAGTGGCGGCTCTGGTCTCCCAAAGCAAGCCGACAGCTCGCTGGTGGGGATTGGTCTAGGGGTGGAAAGAGATATCGGCGCAAAGCTGGCTTAGTATGTCCGCGCTCTCAACGCATGCGTTTTGCTGACGAGTATACAGTGCGGAGATGGTCAAACGCCGCCTGGATCACGGGTGTCCTGTGCACCAAAAGCTCGAGGAGGGCGAGTCGAGTATCCTCCAGCCACCCACATTGCAGTCGCATCACTCTCACCGTCACAAGTAAACTGTTGGATGTATTCTAATCTCGTGTTTCATAGAATTGTACTCTTCTAGGATGCGTCGCTGCCGGCGCACCGCCTCTTGACTGAGCTTCTCGACTCTACTTCCTCCATCTTTTTCTTCTTTCTCGTTTCTTTTTCTCATCTTTTGGACTCGTTGGGCGTCTCTGGTCCCTAAATCGCGTCTAATGGCCACCAATTTTGGTACTGGCAGCTCAAAGTCGCTGCCCACGATTGGGCGGCACGACGGCCACAATCACCAAGACGGCTTCTTCAACGGCGTAGCGCTGTGAGTACAACCATTTCAAGGTCTTTGGCCATTTGAGAGCACCGCTGACGGCTGGCTTTGCCTTCTTTTCGCTGTGGCCCACGACGACGACGGCCGTCTAGTCGCCACGGATGGTCCCGGACATTCTCCATCTCTCCTCAAGAGCTCGCAATTCTCGATTATGACACGCTCGAGGCCATTCTCGAGATCAACACGCTCAAACTGCGGCCAATGGGCGTCCGCGTCTTCGTAGAGAACCCGCCAGACTCAGGAAACTGGTCAAAGATTCGTCCATGGAAGCACGACGGATCTCTCCAAAGCGTTCTCGTCCAGCAATTCTTTGAGCGACGGCGCGTAGAGGGCATCATCACCCGTCTGGACATTCGAGATGGCGCCGACAGAGCAGCTGAAGGCGACGCGCTCAGCCTTCGAACAGTCGGCAGTCGCATCCTCAATCGACATGGTGACGACGCCAAAAGCACCACAAGTACCCGACAAGGTGGATGGTTTGGTCTGTCGAGAAACACATCGACAAAGAGCCGCAATACGCGTACAGCCAATAATACAGACGTAGAGGACGAGGAAATGCATACCGTTCAGCAGCCCCCTCAGCCACCGCCAAAGGTTCGTAGACTTCGCTTCGCCTCGATGCTCCTCTCGAGAAGCCGTGTGGACGTTAGCTCCTAAAGCGAGCGTGCCCCGTCAGGTATGCTCGTTTACGCCCTTGAGCTCTCGCATGTCTTCTTCTCTTAGCGTTGTCTATGCACTTTGAATTGACTGTGTCCTGTAGCCATCCTTCTTCTCGCTACTTCGACCACACCCTCAAGTTCCCGGACAGAAACCTCAGCGCAGATCCATTTTCGATTTTTTCCGTTCAAAGCTTTCCAATTCTAATTCAAACAAACGTACATCTACAAATACAGCGCAACCGTCAGACTCGAATGCCAACGATAGGGAAATGGAGGAACAACAGCTCCGAAAGCGCGGTTGGATCCCTCCAGGCCTCGCCCGTCGCCAGCGCTCGCTCAAAGAGCGACTTCGCACAGGCGACGGGGCTACGACAAGTCGCAATCCATTCTTTGGCAGCACCAAGAGTGTACTCAGCAGAGCTGAGCGTAAAAAGGCCGCAGCGGCGGCGATGGAGGATACGGATGGACAAGAAATGCTCGGAGGGGACGAAGATCCGTTTGGAGACGGAAATGGCGTCAACGCGCATGGCCCCGATGAACTTACCGAGCAAGACGTCGACGACTTCTTCGAGGTGGAGAGAGCGAGCGGCGTCGCTCAGACTGAAGAACGACAGGTGCGTTGCCCGCGTTTTGGCCTTGACTGCCGTTCACATTTGTGTAGGACCGCGCCTGGTCTCGATTCAAGCCAACAAAGGATCGCAAGAAGAAGAACAAGGCGCGCGATGTTCCGGCTCCTGTTGCGACCCCGGGTACGCTCGGAAGTGGTGCCGCCATTGTTCAAAAGCCTAGAGACGCGTTCCCAGATTCGCCTCATCACAAAGCCACTGAAGAAATCGACTAATCGTCTCCCATTCGTACCGACTATCTATTCGTCTCACGTCTCGGCCCTCTCTTCTCTATACACTCAGCTCCTTGGACTCTGACTCTTGGACTGATGATACCCCTTTCAATGCACCTCTATGCGACATTCTTATTCGGACTGCTCGCTCTATCTCACTAGGATTCATTTTACTATCTAGCTCAACTCTCCCCGCTCTTTATCAGTTTCTCTTTTTCGGGTCTGGACCGCACGCACTATACTCTACCCGGTCCCGACTTGTTTAGCCACCACGAACTATCACGATATATGCTCGCAACGATCTCTCGGTCCTCTTATTGTAGATAGCTGTAGAGTAGAATAAAACGCGGGCTTTCATGGTCATAGTTATCAAAGCACTTGGGTCCAAGTGAACATAATAATTCCTCCAAGATTGCGTCTCAGTTACAAGTTTGACACCCGTGTCCACGGGTCCGAAGGGCGAAGGCGCCAATTGATGAAGTCCCAATGGTCAAGTATATCATCCCAGAATGGGAGCTTTAACCTCGTAAGTGTCTTGCTAGCACTGAAATGAGGAACTACCCACAGTTCCAACACAAATAAACTTCATCAATTTGCTCCTCATGAACGAGGCATCTCGAAAAGGGTAGTTGAAGAAGTAATGGTCCCGATCAAGCCTCTTCAGCCATATAGTGTGCAATTTACGTCGTGGAATCGTTTTTCCATAGTCTGAAATTACTGCTAGTCAGGTGGCTGATTGTAAGTGGGTTCACGTACATCTTTGGCTGAGTGTTGTAGCAACAGCGTGATTGATAGGTAAAATGGGCGACTTGTTCAATAAGGACATCTGCTGGAAATAAGTAGACACCCAGCTTCACAACCTGGACTCAACGAAAAGATTAAATCCCATAAGTGGTATGTTATCAAAATAGTTGAGGCCATGGGCCGGCAGGCTGGTTACTTCGTATCCAAAGAGCTTGTGGAGCTACCAATCAATATCATAGTATGCCGCTGCAAGCAATACTCACTGGATAATTTACTACAATATCTTGACAGACAAGTACTGGCACGTCAGTTGCCATACCTCTGATACCAATATATGGGTAGCGAGACTGATGGCCATAGGGACTGGTATAGATTCGAGGAAGCAAGAGAGGATTTTGCAATTCTTCTTCGTAGAGGGCATGTAGCTTTCTGGGTGACAAAAGTCGGTCGAGTGTTGCGACTTGACTCTGGCAGCATGATGCAGATTTACTCAGGGCGACAGTTGCAGCACTGACAAAGCTGTTAGTCGGTGGATTGACCTATGTGGAAAGATGTACATTCTTTGCACAGTATATTTGATGACAAAGTCATGTGTCTGGTCGATCAGATTCTGGTGCTGTTTCAAAGTTGGCTAGACAGGTTTCAAATCAGTCAGAAAGGTCAGAGCTTAGTTCGTACGTGGAGGACATTTGTTATCCATCTCTTTGTTTCCGCGCATATTTGCTCGTGCTTGTGCAGAGTTTGTCGTAGGTCAGTATCTGTTGTCTGATTAGAATCTATTGTCAGAGACACCAGTGAAATTACCATCTTTCAGGCGTTGAAGTTGTGGAACTGTTAGGTTCTCAAAAGTGGAGTCGACATTCAGAGGTGAACCAGTAGGGTTTTCTTGCAATGTCTGAATGCGGTTGCATGCGATTTGGCAGTCTGTAAACAAAACAATCCCCTCGCCCTGAGCTCAAGGGATTTAGCGTGGATGCGCACCATGGCTACACTAATTATAGACGTATTACGCACCATTGTCTCCAGAATGACTTGATCAGCCGATTTTTCATGGGAGAGCTGTTGTAGACTTGCTTCGTGTGGTTGGTAATATTCTTCACTTATCTGAATTTCTACATGGAGTGCGTCAAATATTTCTTCAAAACATGACCTTGGCTGACCTCGTTTCAATTGGCTAGTTAATGGCTCCAGCAGAGGGTACAGAGTGTGGTCTTTGGGAATGGAACAATCGGCAAGAATGGCCCGGAGACCATCACGGCTATATTTTCTTATTATGTGACCCAAATCAAGTCAAGAAACATACTAATTCAACTCAAGCTGGATCCTTTGAGCACGTAAGCACTTGCACATGCATGGCCAAAGCAAGGCACAGACCTTCGGCTGATAATGCTTCTGATGATCTCGATATCACTCAGTTGCTCTTTCATTTCATCAAGGGTGGGAATTCTTGGTGTCTCTGGCATACTCGATGATAGTGGAGACAAAGTTGCAGTGGAGACTGCCTGGCGCTACTTATTATAACCACTTGAGGCCCTTGCCACGCTGCATCCTCATGATATCAACATGGACAGACGAGTTTATTATAGTTACATATGGCAGTATCTAAGGGATACACTCAAAGCTAAGGGAGATTCGCGGCCGTCAGAGTATAAATGTCATCCAGGAATGTCACACAAAACGCAGAGCCACCATCTTAATAGGTCAGAGGAAGGAGAGAGTGGAGGAGCTTCAGTCAGAAGCATGGTAGCACGTTCCGCCATCTGCTGTTCTGTGGCGTTATACTACTAGTGATTGTATAGGGGTGTATCTTAATACTTGTGGGCGTCAAGGGGATGGAGACTGGCTTGTGCTACTTGTAGCTACGTCGGACCTCGTATGCACTGCTTCCTCACGACATAAGGTGTACAAAAGACCCCTAATTGACGCCCATCATACAAGATATACGACCAGAAATGCATGTGTACAAGTCCATTCGAGATAATACAAACGTTAGAAACGCTTGTCCAGGAAACAAAAGCATACGATACATCTAGGGAGCGAAGCCAATTCAGTCAGAACGCGCCGCAGCACGTTTTGCCATTTCCTCATCCTTTTCGCGCCGAGTCTGCTTGCCAGTAAAGAAGACGACGAGGCAGGCAGTGGCTGCAATAAACGCTGCGTTGAATATGAGTGCATTGCGCATATTGAGTGGTGGGTTGGCTGTCTCTGGAGCACGCAGCGCATCCATTACTTCAAGGTGTGTGAGCGCTTTCGAGAAGAGTAGGGGTAGAGAGCTTACCGAGAACCCAAATAAAACTGACAAAGTTTCCACCGCTCCAAAGAACAGCTGTACTTGTCTCGGCATTGCGCGTAATCTCGACGCCTAGTTCCAGTCCGACGGGAAGTAGGATAAAGGAGATGGAAGCAATGAGGACGAGTACGGCATAGATGCCACCGAGGTTGTTTGGTTTGACTGGAGTAACGTCAGTTAGATCCCCACGAAACACTGAGACGTACCAGCAAATATGAGTCCAATCCACACGACACCTAGCGTCGGTAGAAGAACGTGTACAGTCCTCGCCAAATGGTGTACGAGGACGCGATCGAATATTGGCGCAGAGAGGATAGCCGCGACGAGCCCACTGAGCAAAAAGGCACCACCCATGATTCCACTGACCCCAGGTGAGTAGCCATATGGCTGGAATATTTGCGCAATAAAGACTGAAAAGCTCGACGTGCCGGCCACTAGTACGCCAAACACGAAAAAGAGGATGAAAAAGTCGACTCGTTCCGTCTTTGTGAGCACCTGCTCGCCTGGTCTAGCAAAGCCAAACGCGGCGCGGAGAGTCTGGGAGATTGGTGGAGAGATGAGCGAGCCAGAGTAGGTTGGCGGTTTGGGTGGTTGTGGGAGAACCGCAAAGGCGAGTGGAAATGCAATGGTTGTGGCAAGAGCGAGGACGAGGAGTCCAAAGCGCAGGTTTGTGAGAAAGGGTGCGATGATTTGGCCGAGGGCTGTGCCTAGTGGATCGGAGATGGCGACGATCATGGTCGTGGTGGCACGTCCTTTGAGGTCGAACCAGACCTCTGCGTAGCGAGGTCCGACGACTTGGAAGCACGGTGCTGTGACACCGACAAGTAGCTACCTGGAGGTTAGTGGTGGTTGGTTGTGAATTAGAAATCGTACCTGGGCTAGGAGCATTAGGCCGAACGAGCCTGTGGTATTGAGTGATCGTATAGTCCCACTGAAGCGGATCCAAGATGCGATGAGAAGAACAGACGCGCCAAATACACTCTAGGCTCCGTGAGCAACGAGTCTTGGAAATGGAGAGTACGCACCGACCAACGCAGACCCCATCGCCGCACGAGTATGGGAACACACCAGCTGAATAATAGATAGCTAATGTGTGGGATATTGCCAAACATATTGACTTGGCCGAGAGTAAATCCAAACTCTGCGGTCATGAGGTTCGCAATCGAGCCAAACCAGACCCAATTACATCCCTTTACGATATTTAAGAGGACCTAGATCAACAAATGAACAACATTTGTCAGCGAGCGTCGACTGTTTCGGGATAATGAATCTTACGAGCGCGACGACGCCGACCCATCTTCGTTTGTACAGCTGATACTCATGTACATCCTCGGGAATCGTATCCTTTGACGCGCCAGTATAGACTTCATCGACATCTAGCGTCTCTCGACTGATACCCGCGGTCGAGCTGCTGGCTTCAACGACGCGTACACCCGTCAGCGGCGTCTTGGGATCCGGAATATCATCCTGTTCATCTTCTCCATCGACCATTCCATCAATATCCGCCACGCGTTTCTTGTACGAGCGCAATCTCGGCGACGGCGCGCTGTCGTCGAGTGGTTGAGGAAAGTCGACGGTAAATGGTCGGTCGGGCAAGGACAATTGAAGTTCGTAGCTTTCGAATTTGCGATTTGTAGCCATTATAACGTGCTATATACAGAGTCGGGTGTCGTGGATGTGTCGAAGCGCATGAAGATCCCAGTCGCTTGAGTTCTCGGCGTGCGAAAATGGGCGCCTAGAGCGCAAAAGTGCCAGTACTGAGCTGTTGGAAGATTCGTTGGTTGGCTCAAAGACAATGGATAGTGGCGGTCAGGTCAAGAAATGCGGTGGCCGTGGCGCTACGATAAGCCCGGTCGGTCGGCCAGCGAAAGCCATCTTGTACAATGGAATGAATGCTACATGGATGTAAAGATAAAGCAATAGAAAGCAAATAATTCAGAGGAGACACCCTCAGATCGCATATCCCACACACATCTCTTCATTCGCCTCTTCTTCCATATACGTCGTCGTATTCACTGTAACCTGCACGCTGAGATCCCCTGCTGCTCGTCGGTCGCTCCGCTTGTGCCTCGTCGAGTCCATCGCCGCACGTGTACTAAAGCTTGTCCGACCAGCACTCGAGAGCGAGACCCGCGAAACCTTTCCAACCGAGTCACTTGTTGCAGAGTTTTGGTCATCAAGACTGGTATCACGCCCGAGAAGTCGTCCAAAGAACGAGGTTTGGCCCTCGTTTGTCGGAGGTTCGATGAATACGCCCACAGAGTGCCGCTTCTGGTTGGAAGTGGGTGATGAGACGTATAGTACAGCTGGAAGGGAGGTAAAGGGTATGGTCTGTCGAGTTTGATTAGGATCATCGTAGTGGCCCAAGGTCGAAAAGAATGGACGCGAGTCGGTCTCTTCGTGATTATACATCTTGGAGGTGTCGTTACATAGAGATGTGGTCGAGGGGCCAGTCGTTTCGTCTTCCTTTGCGAGCCCTTTGGCAGGCGCAAAGGTCACGCTCCGGGTCTTCGAACGGGTGTCTGGCTTGGACCTGACTTCGGTTCGAGTAACGCGCGTAAACTCGACTGGAGGTGTGATTGGGCTCCGCTGGCCAACAGAAGATGAATTGGTGGATGACTGAGGACGAGTGAGCCAGTAGAGTGAGACGGCATTGACGACGACATCTGTAGAGCAGGATGCCAGGCAAATAAACTAAGGAATCTCATCTTAGTAACAGATCGGTAAGAACAGGAAACCACATACCGCTAGCTCGTGTCCCTTGAGAGCAGTGAGGACAGCTAGATTGACGACGGAGACGGTTAGCGATACCATGGATGACCTATACAATATTGAGGCGACTATTTTGAAACTGACACCGGTCACTGACACCAGCGTCCTCGTCGCGACCCTCTTGATAGGGGGCGAGAGCAAGTTGGACCTCCACAGAGGCCAAAGGAACATGGCAGTTAACAAAATGTTGACAAAGAGATCCATCAAGAGCGCTGTGAGCGAGGCTGGCCTGTGAAGCCCAATAACGCATTGCCCATCCTCGCGGATAAAAGCGATCCGGCCTGTAATCATACTGACAAAGATGATTACGACTGCAGCGACGCCGGTGAAGCCTACTCGATACGCTGTAGACGAGAAACGGCGACCCTTGTGCGGCCAGACGATGTAAACTTTTTCCACTGCGACTGAGGTCAGTGGTGGGGGCGGGAGTCAAACAGGATGTCGTACGGAGAAAGAGGTAGATAAAGAGCTTGGAGGCGCAGTAGAATACAATGCATGAGACGATACCCATCGTACATGCACCAGCGCTGAGGGAGAGGCCAATGCCGTTGACGAGGACTGCGGCTGTCGCAGTATTGAGGCTGGAATACCAATAGGATCATAAAACGCACAGATAAAGACAAATAGCCACCTAGAATTATCAGAATATGAGCATGGCCACACATTTGTCGACTTACGAATCAAGGAAAAGTAAGAGGAGCAGCCACTTTGTCACGTTGATCGCTCTCATGCCGCTTAGTGTAAAGCGTACATTGTAGGAGCGTCCAGCGAAACAGTATCCGAGGACCGTCGTGCCTATTTCCAGTCGACCAAACTGAACAAACGGCCTACTCGGGCGACGAGCACTCACCGACAAGACCCAAAGTAACCGAGAGGGAGCGTAGAGCTTCCTCCATTCCAATCGGATACCGCACGCTTTCCGCTGGAGAGACGCCCATGACTGTCCAGACGTGGGGAGCGGCAAGTCGTAACCCGCACCAACATTAGGCCGATTTGTGACAGAGATGACCAGCCTCATCTCGGCATTTCCAATGTGGCACATGCCAAGCCATGTGCGCAGGTCGAACCCGACGATATTCATGGCATCTTGTACAAGGATATGAATACTACAAGAATGTAAAGCGAAAGCAAGGGGAAGTAAAATAAGGATGATGCTTCAGACCGTATACCCCACACGCCTCTCTTCTTCCATATACGTCGTCGTGTCCACGGTGACTTGTATACTGAGTTCTTCTGCTACTCGTCGATCACTCCGCTTTTGTCTCGTCGAGTCCATTGCCGCACGCGTGCTAAAGCTTGTCCGACCAGCACTCGGGAGCGAGACCCTCCCAACTGACTCGCTTGCCGCTGGATGGTCACCGTCCTGACCTTTATCACGTCCGAAAAGTCGTCCAAAGAATGAGGGTTGATCTTCATTTGCTGGTGGCTCAATGAATACGCCGACAGAGTGCCGCTTCTGGTCAGGAGTAGGTGAGGAACTACATGGTACAGCCGGAAGAGAGGTAAAGGGCATGGTTTGTCGTCCTTGATTAGGATCATCATGGTGGCCCAGAGTTGAAAAAAATGCGCGCGAGTTGGTCTCTTCGTGTATACATGTCTTGCAGCTGTCAGTATGTAGAGATACAATGGGGGGGATAACCCTGTCTTCTTCTTCTCCTTTGACCGTCTTGGCAGACGCAACGGTCACGCTGCGAGTTCTAGAACTACTTTCAGGGTTAGACCCGACTTCGGTGCGAGTAGTCCGTGTAAGCTCCATTGGTGACCTGATTCGATTCGGTGGGTCGACTTGGGGACAGTCGGCGGAGGCGTGAGGATGGGTGAGCCAATAAAGTGAGACGGCATTGACGACAACATCTGTTGAGCAAAAGGCAAGGCAAATAAACTGAGGAATGACGTCTTAGTAGCAAGTTGGTGGGTAACACAACAGGCGTACCGCCAACTCGTGTCCCTTGAGGGCAATCAGGACTGCCATATTGGCGACTGAGAAGGTTAGCGACACCATGGATGACCTATAGGATAATGAGGCCTGGTTCTTGAAACTCAGATGGACCACTCACACCAATGTTCTCGTCGCGACCCTCTTGATGTTGGGCGAGAGTAAGTTGGACCTCCATAGGGGCCAGAGAAACATGGAAGTCAATAAGATGTTGGCAAAGAGATCCATCAAAAGCGATGTGATCGATGCTAGTCTGTGAAGTCCGATAACACATTGCCCGTCCTCGCGGATAAACGTGATCCGGCCTGTAATCATACTGACAAAGATGATAACCAGCGCAACGACACCAGTGAGGCCTACTCGATACGCTCTAGACGAGAAACGGCTGCTCTTGTGTGGCCAGACGACGTAAATCTTTTCGACTGCCATGGACGGGTAAGTAGCCAAGACGGTATTCGAATGAAGCAACGTACGGAGAAAGAGGTATATAAAGAGCTTGGACGCACAGTAGAATACAATGCACAAGACGATACCCATTGTGCATGCGCTCGCGTTAAGGGAGAGACCAATGCCATTGACGAGGACCGCGGCTGTCAGAGTGTGAGGCCAAAACACCGAGATGGGAAATGACCGCACCGATAAAGACGAAGAGCCACCTAGGAAGGTGAGAATATGAGCATCGCGGCACGTTTGTTGACTTACGAATCGAGGAAAAGTAAGAGGAGGAGACACTTTGTCATGCTGATCCGCCTTAGGCCGCTTATTGTAAAGCGTACATTGTAGGAGCGTCCAGCGAAACAGTATCCGAGGACCGTCGTGCCTATTCCCGTCAACTGAATTGAACGAGAGACCATATCTGAGTGATGGCCACTCACCGACGAGACCCAAAGTAACTGAGAGGCAGCGTAGAGCTTCCTCCTTTCCAATCGGATACCGCACGCTATCCGCTAGAGGGACACCCATATGACTGTCCAGACGTAGGGAGCGGCAAGTCGTAATAACACCAAGACGCATCGAGTGAAGGAGATCGTTAGGCCGCTATGACAGAAATGGCCAACCCAGTTTCAGCATTTCCAATGTGTGGCGCATGCTGAGCCATGCACTCATGTCGACCGAAAAAAGAGGGCGATTCATATATTAACAAAATTTTATCGAAATGTTTAGATGTGTTGAAATCCGTTTGACAGGGAGGCCCGAGAGGACAATCAGTGTCATGGAGGCCGTATTCAATGACGAGCAGCTTCGTGGCAAAATGGAACAAGCCGGATTCGGACTGAATTAGCCTTAGGCCACTAGACTATAGCGTCCCTCTTCTTCTTCTAATGCGTTACACTTTCTATGTACATCCGTTAAGGTAATCCAGCGTGGTCGGCCGGGTTCTGACCTGTAAGATGAACCAATCCTTCCACAGATGCTAGGTTCACGATTGGAGCTTATCCGTACGAGGGCTTTGTGAGACCAAGTAAGTGCTATTTGGCGGGGGCGAGCAGATTCACCAGTCTAGACCCTTGTTATATTGATGGAGGGTGTAGATTAAGAAGTAATACAAGAGCTCTTCTCTAGTTGATCGTTGTACATATCATCGTATATTAAAGGGATAAACATTGGAACGGGGAAAAGCGATGAGAAAGCAAGGAGGGCTTAGGCGTGTGCTACTGCCTTCGTCACGAGGGTACATACTATGAAGACCGTAAGAAGAGGAATAATGAGATAGGTATAGTGCGGAATCGAGATGTCGCGGGTATGGCTTCGAGGTGCGTGGCGAGGAATCCTCGAACCTTAGAGAATCTGTGCTGCTGCCCTAATTTCGTCCAAGGCTCAATCATGCTCGAGAAATTAGATATCAAAGGGATGCACGTCACGGAGCAATCAAAGAAGGAACGAGGCGAGGGACCGAATCATGCGGCAAGACAGCCATCGCTGCTTGGGAGAGTTTGAACGGGGTTGAGCCTGGCGTAACCCGGGATTCAAACACGCTGGAGAAGGAATACTCTCAGACTCTGCGCAAAGATCCTCGGCTGTCAGTGGACATCTACCATGAGCACCACAGAGCTCCAGAGATTCAGGCCCTCTTCCGCTTGGGGCGCACCTCCCCGTCAATTTCATCGAACAAAGCTGTGCACTTGATTGTGTTGGAACAAGTAGCTGTCTAGCTGCGTACGACGACTTGTGCAAATATCGGCGAATCCGGTGGTTGCGTGACTTGAACCCATGCACCGGCGAGCCATTAGCCGGTCGACCCCGCGGCTGCAATAGCTTTTGACACTGCGTATATAAGACATTTCCCATAAACATCCTGGTCCACTTGGCGCCACAGACGACGTATCGTCGCGTGCAACATGTCAGCCTCAAAGGCACTCGCGAGCAGGAGGATTCAGGACTATCGATATTTTGTCGTATACCAAACAAACTGGTTCGTTTGGAATAATATCAGACCTCCGTAGGGTTCTGAAGCAGTTTTCCTGCAGGAACGACAACGACCAGTATAGCCACCTGAACAACTCGGTCTACAACTTTCTCTTCGACACTGTTATCAACAAATACCTCGTCGAACACGCCGGAATCGATCCGTCACCGGTGCGGGAGGGCAAACGAGGCGAGAGTCCCATTGGACTCGTCGTAGAATCTCACGCCGCTTTTTTCCGATCCCTCGGATTCCCAAATCGACTCTTATTGGCCATGAAGGTGGTAAAGATTGGCCAAAGTAGCGTACAATACGAAGTTGGCATCTTCGGACCGCTCAAAGCTGCCGCCTCTGGATTCGACAGGACTTCAAACCTAGTAATAGATCCGAGGGATGCGGAAGTCTGGGCGGATAGTCTAGACGAGCAGACGGTCGCCGTCGTAGGAGGGTTTACCCACGTCTTTGTGGACAAGGAGAAGAGAAAGTCACTCAAGCAGCTGCCGGAGAGCTTACGAGCAGCATTGGACCGACTGGTTGTTCAGCCGAGTCGGCAGGAAGCGCGACTGTAGCACCCCTGCTAAAGCACTATGACATCAAAATATCAACTTCTGACGGTCTTTCCTTTTATTCAGTCATCTCTACTCTCTGGCTATAGAAAAGTTCAACGGTTGGCCGCATACCCGAGAGCGGAAGCGGAAAGCGCCGACCAGTACTTCTTCCTGATTCCCACCTCTCCTAAGATGCCAGAGATACCAGCAATAAGTGAGATGAACGAGCAACATTCGGTGCTGACTATGGTCACAAACGTTGTCAGACGCAGGTGAGTATCTGCGTATGTACATACGCTTCTGCATAGATCTCTCACACCGGACAGAGCGAGACTCGAAGGAACATAGTATGTCCGTGAAATGCTAGAACCTTCAAGTAACCGCTTTTCAGTATTGATGGTTTACAATCTATCGTCAACGATTGCCTACGTTTGAACCAGGAGCAATCGGCTTATCCCCTTTTGAAACCGCTGGTTGATCAGATGATCCACGGTAGATACGCTGCATTCAGGTTCTAAGTAGTGATTTACGTTGCAGAGATTGACATACGAAAAAGATGCCGGGCGTCTATTTTTGAGGCGGCGCACCAACTTGACGAACACTGGAACACGATACAAGGACATAGGTCGAAAAATACAAGTCAGCTAAGGTATCTATGGATGTTGGTCGGTGTCCTGTTCCAACAACGTACATCCAGCGCTCATGTGACTCAGACTTGTGCTGAAGATGGATACAAGCGATTGCAAAAATGCAAAGAAAGTCACAAAGTCTATTCGAATTTACAATCCGCCAGCGCCGAGAGGAGGCTTCCCAACTCATGTACTCTTGCGGAGATGGGATCGGCTGAAATTGAGCACATGAAGTTGGGTGAGTGTACTGTAGCCTTCAAGGTAGTTTCCAATTCCCCAGATATGGAATTCCGCCGAGCCATAGGAAGGCATCGAAGAAATATAGCAGAGTACGAAGCCTGGGTTCAACACGATCTTAATGTTGTCCCTCCATCATTCAATACGACTCGCTTATGGTTTGGCGTAGGCGATGGTCACCGCGCATCAAGAGCTTCTTGAAAGCACGTTCACCCTGGTTGAGAGGGCGACAACACAGATGATGTATTTAAATGATTCTGGTGGTGTTGGAGGCTTTCCTGACTCAGATCAAGTGCCATAGGTACGGAAATAAGTAGGACTACGTCAATTTGCAAGAACGAAGTTGCATCTGTGGACAGAACCCGGCCTTTTGCAGTAATCGATAACCTTAAGGCCGCAGAGTTGGACCAAGAGGTAGTCATGGAGCCCATTTACACGAATCCGTATGGAGAAGTCTTTCGCGAAGTATCAATAGGCACTTTTGAGGATCAACTCGAAAGTGTAGAGATTATTGACCAGTACTTCCTAAAGCCAAATAGCGAGTCGCGGTTCAGAGACGTCACATACACTCCAGTACGTATACCCATCGTACCGACTTGTCGCTAATAAAAGGAGATTTCACTGTTATATCACTGGGAGGCGACAAGTCAGGCATACCAAACAGTTCGAGATGCGCTTAGGAGTACCGAGCACGAAAATTGGATCACGGAAGAAGAAAAGATGGAGAGAGAACGACTAGTCTGCTTTCAAGTTGTGGTACGTTCTAGGCCCAAAGCTCTCAGGGCAAGGAGAATGACGTTTGGTAGATGCTCCTTTTCGCATTTTCGCCTTTACTGCTTTTAAACATCGACATCGCCGAGCAACTACGTAAAAATTGTGAGAGGGAGACTGGATTCGCCTTCATACTCAATTCCGGATAGACAACAGCCGAAGCATATCCAGCAAGGATTTTCATAGAATGCTTGGAATTGATGGCAACAAGTTAACATTCGACAAATACGAGGTCGTTTACAGGAAATGGCCTGTCTGTGTATATGCATATTTACCACAGAAACTCGCAGCGCATATCTGCATTGGAATGGTAAGCTTTTCTGCTTCAATCTCTCAGCTGAATCACGATCGCAGGAAAATACATTCTGTTGGCAGGACCTTACTCGCAAATGGGACGTCTTAGAACATGGTTTATTTAGGCATCGCGAAAAACGAGGTTGGGATGTGCTCTTCGCACATATGACGGAGAATGTAGAGGCTGGCCGTTCATACGACTCACGTGACGGACTTAAGCCATGGCCTTGAGGTAGAAATCGTGCAGAAATCCCAATTAATGTGCCTGGTAAGGGCCTCTAAGACCCTTCCCTCCACTTCGCTGTGGTCAAGGGGTTTCATATGTACCTAGATTTCTACTTCTTCATCACGCTATGACATTTGGGCATGTAATTTACAACTTTGTTTATCCGCGTATCATACATTCCATTCCCTTTTGTCTAGATTGTATAACTATCCCAGTCGTCAGTCAAGTATAAACTAGGACGACGAGAGACGTACCGGAAGAGTGGACTAGCGTCACCCATGTCGCGGAACTTGGGTGCATGCGAATGGTCAATGCCCTCGCGGAGGCATTGTTCCTCCTTTTGCTTATTGAGTCGGTGATAGGTAAACATGGCGACCGAAGAGGAGATGATGCTGACGAGGCGTTAGAGTCGGAGTCACGACGGGTACAGAGATGACGTACGCAAGGAGCAAGCATCCAATGACGGTTCCGTGTCCAATGTAGAAGCGAGGAGCGTCCTTTGAACGATAGATAAACGACGAGCAAATACTAGACATGAGTGAGGAATTGTCTAGAAAAGGGTGCAATCCAACTCACCCTCCAAGATTCGCAATTCCAATCGTCATGGCAAGCGAGACACCACGCTTGATATCTCCACCGGCATTTCCTCCCGTCCAGGCCAGCACGACGGCAATACTAGGGAAGACACCACAGGCAGCGATGACCGTACCAGCGTAGCTTTGCCCAGGACGAGTATGCGGGGTAGCGTAGAGGATGGCGTATCCGATAATAGCGACGGTAGCGCATCCGATGACGATTGGGCCTCGGAGTTTGAGTTTGTCAGAGTAGATGCCGATGAGGACAGTGAAGAAGCAGCCGGCGATATACGGTGGCGTCGAGAGGAGTTGGGCGTCGGATGCGCGGTAGCCAAGTTCGTTGATAATCTAGGAGGGATGAGAATGGGTGACGTGAGAAGAGATGAACGTACGGTTGGGATGAAGAGCGAAAAGGCATAGACGGGGATGAGAACGCTGCCGAGGTGTTAGTATGATCCACCTTGGGCGCAGAAAGAAGGGTCGTACCCAAGGTAGATGACGACTTGCATCCAGCACTTCCAGTCGGTGAGCGCCTGGAAGACAAACTTTTTGTCATAGTGCGTTGCGAGGTCTGTCGAGTCGTGCTTGAGGCGCTCGACGACAAAGTCACGTTCACTTTGAGTCAGGAATGTTGCAGTGGAAGGGTACTGAGGACCAGGTCAGGTTCAGTAGCTGCGCAGAGAGAGAGATACGTACGTCGTGCATGTACCAGTAGGCGACAACGGCAACGAGAACGGTCAGGATACCTTCGAGGAGGAACTATGTCTGTCAGAAACAGGAAGTAGACAATCCATGAGTACTGACGATCCATTGCCACCCGTGGAGACCAGCGCGTCCATCGAGTTTTTCGATTCCGTATGCAAGAATGCCACCAAATGAACCTATATCGTCCATGAATAGGAGTCCAGTAGCAGATAGAAAGCGCACGTACCAGCGACTGTCGCAGCGGAGAAGAAGATGGCAACTCGCCTCGACTGCTCTGATCGTTTGTACCAGAGGGAGAGGTAGAATGTGACTCCAGGGAAGAGACCAGCTTCGGTGAGACCAAGGAAAATGCGAGCACTGTACATAAGCATTAGACATGGATTTCAAGGTCAAAGGTCGACGCACATGACAAGTCCGGTAAAGCTATTGACGAGACACATCAACGTCTAGAAGATATTAGACAATATTCTGAATCATTCTGACTGCATACCATGACAATTCCCCACGAAACCATAATCGAGGGAACTGCAGTCTGTTAGCCACTGCCGTCGATCACAACTTGGACACTGACTCCATCGCGATGGACGCAGCAACTTGAGGAGAATATTACTGGAAATATGCAGTAAGAATACGTTGCTCGTGTAGACGTCTAGAACACGCTCACCTGGGAATTTCTGCCGCGCAATAAAGCAGGAAAAAGACGGCTGCGGCGATATTGTACTGCAGACCAACGAGATGTAGATCTGTAGCCATGCCTGCAACACGCGCATTCCCAATATTCGAACGATCCCTGAGAATTCGTCAGTCAATCGACGAGTTAGCGGTCAGGTGGCGACGTACAGGAATGAAAGAAGGTAGAGAAGAGAGACAAAGGGTAGCAAGTGAACATCCAACTTTCTGAGAATGCGATGTTCGTGCTGAGCGTCGACGCCGTGTCGCCACTCTGCCTGGTCGCCAGATTCGATGGATCCCGTCCCGTCGCGTTGTTCAGATGCCTCGACCTGTGGCTTTTCGTCGATGGGATACTTTTCAGCAGACGCTGTTGATGCCATTTTTGTCGCAGTCGCCGGGTTTCTCTACCTACTGGATCCTTGGATGATGATGTCGTCCGTGCGGGGCACAAGGCGAGTGGAGATTTCGCTCCTCTGTGGTTCCATTGTATTTATAGCTACCCATATAGATCACCCAGAAGCGATGAGACATCAAAGAACCCCATCCTCTCTCCATACTCATATGCTCGGTTTGGTCAGAACTACCGCCGGCCAACGTCTTCGCGGGGCGCTGTATTCCCCCCCGTGATTCCCTCTCGGATCATTCATTCACCCACGAGCACATTCAATCCTAACAGTCCTCGCAATCGTCCAGACCCCGAGTCCATCGCGTTCTAGCCGCTTCGTCTTCATCGTTTTCCCCCGTGCGCATTCGGACCGGCCGCCAAGCTCGTCTACGTCGACAATCTGTCGCGTGAAAACGTCGAAACTAAATTACACATATCATTAATGCGCGTTTATTCGCTCTGGTCATATTCATTCATCTCCCGGACCGGGCCCCTCACCAAGCTCATGACCCGCATCGCCCCGGCTTGACAGGACGTCCTATCGCTGTTTGTGGGGTCGGTACTCATTCCGGGACCCGTTTCTTTATCTCAACAGGACCGCTCTGGTCGGCGAGGCGTGATGGATGATGAGCGAGACGGGACCAGAAATTGTCTACATTCATTTGTCCAATACAAACTGATATCGGTCATTTCCCTTTTTCCGCGGTTGAACTCTCTTCTTGAACCGGGAGGTCGTCTCTGTCTGTCAACCGTCGTATCGGCGGGTTCTTCTGTCCATCCGGAAGGGGACACCAGTTTTCAAAGTCCCATTTCTCTCGTAGATTCCTCCAGCAGAAGTCCTTCGCCTGAGATATCCGCACCTTGCCAGTGCCAACTGGATTGGGTCCATCGCTACTTGCACAGGCAAACACTACGACATCTTCTGCAAGATATTTCTCAATAAACTTGATGTTATATTTCGCCCGTTCATAGCCATTCTGGGAATCTCCGTAAAATAGCCCAGATAATTTACGCCGTGGTATGTTCTTGGGAAAGTCTGCGAGGGTATTGTGAGAGGAGTCTAAGATTACGCTGCCTTACATTGCCCATATAGCTCCTCTGCCATCTCCTCTCTCAGTCTAATGAGTGGCGCCCTTTCCAGAAAGAATAACTGCTAGTTATCAGCGGACCACTTAATAAATAGGATTGGTGACCAACTATCTCCCTGAAGCACACCCAAGAGGGATGACTCTCTGTCGATGTCATGTATGATGAGGATTTCAGACTGTTTGGGAGGTCGTCGGTTTGATTTGCATCGGCCTTGACGGTTTGATGTTGGTCGAAAAGCCGTCGAACCTCGGTGTGCTCGAGTTCAAACAATTTTGAAAGCTTCCAATATCTTAACAAGCATTTTACAGTGGCCAAAACCACTTACTGAGGTCTGCAGAACCTCCTTCAACGGCTCATGACGTTCTAAAGGCTCCTTTGTCGAAACCATCCAAGGGTGGAAGAACCTATTACAGACTGAAATGTCGGAAAGAGCGTAACCATACGGATTGATATACGTCTGAGAGCGGGTAATGGTTCGGTGAAGTTCCTGCTCTTGGAGTTTGTGGATTACTGCAGCTGGAGTGTACTTGTCAACGGAAGAGGTTTCTTTGTCGCAGAGCGACCCCAATCTGCGCATTTCTAAACTGGTTTCGCTCCAAACTTTCTCAGCCATAGTCGCCTCCACGTAGGCATATTTTGGCACATACATGAACTGGGAAATAAAACGTTGAATGATTTTGCATGTGTTTTCGACATCATCTTGGTGGGCCGTGATCATTGGCTGATCGTATCATTGTCAGTAGCCTCAAGTGATACTCAAGATTACCGACAGAGAGATTGGATTGAGCCCACGTCCTGAAACGAGTTACATAAATTTCTCGATCATGTAACTGGCTGCGATACTCTCTATCTGCGTGGGTCAGTGACTGTCAAATATGCGATGAAAATTATACCATCTACGAGCCGCTGTGCTACCTCAAGTGTGAGATTCCAGAGTGTGCAATCGATTTTGGGAGGCTCGAAGGACTCGTTGGGTGCGCAGCGAGATAACTCTATATAACTATTTAGGCACCCACGGATTAACCTATGGCCATTCTCTACTTCCTGAGAAAAGTTGGCCACAATTTGCTTTCTTCCAAGGAGCGGGCCTACCGTTCTGAAGTACATTGCCGTCGGTGGATTATCTACCTTCTTGGCCTTTCTCCACTCGATTTCTGAGCTCTTCAGAGATCATATCTTGGACAAAATAATCCCCAAACCTGATTTTAGTTGGTCGATCATCGGTTTCAATAGCGGATACAAGGTGTTATGCTCAGAGATGTACCGACAATCATCGAGGATTGATTTCAGTCCGCGGCAGCTGGAAGCGGTAAGTCACGGGGATAACAACCTGAAAACTCACTATTCTAGCTCGAGCTGAGCCCTAACGACCGAGCACGTGTCAGTGGCCAGAAGTTTAGATGGCGCGAAATCTCCCAACCTTCGATTGATGATGTTCCTGATCTGGTTGAGAACTTTTCTTTGTCTGCCTATCTCTTCCAAGGTCTCTACCCTTGCTTCCTCTGGCATGCCGGGGGTGCCCTGGTGCGGGGCTAGTCAAGAGGCTGGCGCAAACCTGAGGCAACACGCCACCCATGCGGCTGGCCAGGTAGAGAGTCACTTTAGGATGATTATCCATTCGATATTTGATAATAGCGCCAAGGTTAACTCTACATGTGCCGTGTCTCAGAGGGAATGATACCTCCCGGGCGCCCTCTCTTACCCACTGGAGGGCCTAATGCATAGCATAATAGCAAAATGGCGCTATCTGCGGCCCAAAGAAAGTCTATACCACATAGAATTTCTCATGACCCCGAAGACGGGATACACTCTGCACGCGGAGCGCTCGTCAGGAGGATATTGATAGAGTTTAATGACCACGAGCCGAAGTCGTGAGAGTCAGAGGACCCAGTCTTGGTGCTAATGTACGGTCTATGGTCAGCTTGCTGTCGACGTGCCTTGCTAGCGACTGTTGTTCTATCACGGAATTCTCACGACGCGTATTGTATTGTGATGTATGTCGAATTGTGAGTGGGCGGCAGGAAGAGGGCGACCTTGTGGACGGACCATATGAAGCCTAGGGATCTTGAACCCACGACTGTTGCGCCCTGTGCGCATAGTCGGGTATGTGACTTGTCGTATGTATTTGCGTTCTTTCCGCCATGTGGACTTGTCCCTGGCCAGCGTGCAACATCCACCACCCAATGCGTCGAAAAGACGGTAGAAGACCACATTCGATCTCAATTACAACACTATCGATCACTATAAAGCACAAGGCTTGGCTTTACCTCGTTCAGCCCTCCGCTCTCTTCGCCATCTCCCCCCGCCTCGAGCGTCTGTCGCTTTCGGCACGAGATCTCACATTCCTTTCTAAAGATCTTCAGAAGGCAGTGACAAGTCAAACCGTCGCTGCCCTACACAGCAACACTCCCTTCAATCTCGAATCGCCGACAGTAAAGCTATCAAACTCTTTCTTGGAATCATGGCTGGCTTCGCCCTCCTTCGTAGCCTCGTTACTGCTCTCGCTCTTGCGCGCTACTCTCTTGCGGACCAGGACAGTGTATTGGTCGAACGACAAAGTGATCCCTGCGCGGCTATTGCCAACCAGACCTATGTCGTCCCTTCCAAGCTCACCGCATGCCTAAAGTAAATCTATGTCTGTAGAATTCGTTACTTTCTCTGACGGCCATAGTTCCTTTGCGTTCAATGCGACGCTCCGAGATAACGTGCGTACATTCTTCATCTGCTGAATAGATTCTCATGGCGAGTAGATTGTCGACGTCGTTAGCAAGACGCTCAACTTTCACGCTTCGACAAATTACCAAATCTGGGCTCCTCCACCATTCTTCGATGTACACGTCGACGTTCAGTCAGAGTTGAAGCGCATCAAGCGTACCTCGTACTCGAGTGACTGTACGTTTTAACATTACCCTACTTGTCATCACTGACATGTCTGTAGTCGAGTTGCATAAAGAGTGAGTAGGTTATACCGGCCATGGACGTGGACTTAATCATTACCTGCATAAAGTGTATCTGCTCAGGGTATGCGCACCCTCCTGCTTGACTATCCCCGCTGACCCGCGATCAGTCAAACGTCTCTTTGACGGACATTGCACCTATATCAGTATGTCCTTCATAACGATCACTTTCTCTTCTAATTCTTTGCAGACTATTGCTGTACGTGTGAATATAGCAGAGGTGTACACATTATTGACCGATTGGACTGTAGACGACAGCTTATTTGTACGTCTTTCCCGATAATTAGTCCCACTCGAGTTAACTGCTCGCCTAGGTCACTTATCTCCCCTTTCCCCTTGTTAACCTCAACTCTGGCTGGCAGAATTGGGTCCAAGACATCTATATCGCCCCCGAAGCCTACAATGTCGTCTCCAAGGAGTTTGCCCCCTTTGTCGCGGAATGGCAAAAATTGCAGGATACAACTTTACCAAGGTTTGTTTCTGCATCTCGACGGTAATTCGATCTAACCTCGCATAGTATGCTGGTGCCAAAGTCATTGCTATTGACGACTTTGACCCGTGGTACGCCGTCGACCAATCGGCTTCGGTCATTGGTGCATGGCAAGGCCGCTCCCAGCGCCAAAATTCCTTCTTCTCGTCCTATATCCGCGCAGCAACAGAATGGTCGTACCGCATGGGGATTTCGCTGCTCGCAGCCTCCCACCGGCCAAAGACTATGTCAAGATGACGGTCATCCCAGTCAACTCGACGCGTTGGGAGACGATTAAAGTTCCCTTCATCTCGCGTATCGCTACGGGTACGGTGCCATTTACGAATGCTGCCGATCTTTGGAAAGGCAACTGTTTGGCGAAGAGTACGACGAATGGTGTCGATTATTTCGCAACTGCCAAGACTGCCGACAAGATGCTCAAGGGTGCAGAGGAAGGAGACTCGAAGACGGCCGAACTCGTCGACCCGTCTCCACCAAAGTTTGCCGAGCCCATTGCTCCAGAGGACCGCAGGCACCCCATTTCTTCGCTCGTTGATGTTACTGCTCTTGCAGATGTGGCACTTCCACCGGAACTCAACCCACCTACGCCTGTATCCGGCAGTGGTACAGCGCAGTTCTATCTACAAGGCAAAGTCGGCATCTTCATGCTTGGAAGTTTCTCCACGGGAGCTGGATATGCGCAGTGGTTCCAGATTATCAAGGATGGACTCACATCGCTCAAGGCTCAAGGTGCTACGCATCTTATTGTGGATGTGACGAACAACGGAGGTGGATACATCTGCGTCGCCAACTATCTCCACCGCTTCGTACGTTATCTCTCTCATAAGGTGTTCAAGGGCTGACCATCTGCGTAGTTGGCCGGACCATCTCCGCGCACCGAGCCCAATGCAGGTTTCGATACCAAGGCGCGATACAATGCACTCGCATCCAATATCACCAATGTAATCACCGCAGGAGGCGTACCTGAGCGTGCATATCTCCTTTACGATCCAGTCAACTGGCGCTACGCAAACTCGTCTGCCTACTTCCCCGAAAGCTACAACTGGCTCGAGCCACCCGTGAAGACGGTCGTAAATGGTCGGCAAGATGCGTTTAGTCAAAAGTTGGGCGACGAGTGCCAGCCTTTCCCGCTTGATGTGCCGAGCGAGCCGCTGTTCCCAATGGAGAACATTGGAATCGTCAACAATGGTCGTTGTGCTAGCTCTTGTGCCATTTTCACGGTGCGTCTAGTTATGATGTTGATAGAGGTGAAACTAAACCAGTCGTTTTGTAGATTACGATGGCCAAGAAGGAAAAGGTGCGCGTGGCGGTCGTTGGGGGTAGGCAGTTCACCCCGCAGCAATACACGGGCACCGTTGGAGGCCAGTCTACGAGCTTTACGGTTATCGACTCGGAGATCAAGTCGACGCATCTCAAGAACAATTCCCTCGCTCCGCCAGATTTCATCGGCAATGCCTATCAGGGTCTGACGTGGAGACTAGGATTTGGGTTCGATAATCCAAAGGAGCCAGAGGAATGGCAAAACCACCAGGCGGATGATACATTCCCTCTCACTCTTGAAACGTGAGTCCGCTGCCTGACCTTCTGAAGTGGGAAGCTGATGTAATACGTAGCGTCAATCGACCAGAAGCTCTCTGGAAGGATCTGACAAAGAGGTGGTGGCCTAATCTATAGTAATCGCCGAAATATGATGGCGAGGGGCTTGTGCCCGTCCATTCATTGCTTCTATCGCTCTTTTGAATCACAGTCGTTGCACAATTCTCAGATTTTTCTTTGTTCACTGGCATAAGTCTCGGTCTCTTCCATCCTTTGGCGCTCGTCCATGAATTCTACCACATCCAATGGTCTGCTCAAGTTGTCGACTCTGTGATAATTACTGACGCAGGATGCGTAGATAGAGATGGAATCGCATTGTATCATCGAATACGAGCACAGGAAGAGCCTGATCCAAGACTGACGACGGAGCTGAACGCAATTATCAGCACCCGACTTGCGACCTGCTCGACACAAAACAAGGGGCACTACATAAACAGACTCCCGCTAGAGCTGCTTAGCCTCATATTCCAAAAAGCAGCAGAGGACGACCCAGCGACGCCACTGATTCTCTTCTTGGTGTCGCAAACGTGGCGAAGACTTGCAGAGCAAGAGCCACGACTATGGTCCACCATCATCCTCGACGATAGTCAGCCAGATTTCGTCGAAGTCGCTGCCGTGCGCGTCCATTTTTCCAAACGGGCGCCCTTGGCCGTAAAGATTACGAATGGGAGATTGAGATTATTACATGTCATCGATCATCTCTTCGAGGATCACTTGGACCGAATCGAGGACTTTGAGTGGACGAGTTCGCGGTCCGGCGCGGGAAATATGGGCGTGCCGCGCTTGGTCGCCCGTATGATCAATTTGCGGCACCTGTCATTGGATTATCCAGAGGGGATGCTACCAGAACTGCTGCAAAATACTCGATCTTTGCGTTCGCTGGTGATTACAATCACCTCGCGTCAGGAGTTGGACAGCGTATTGGGTGCTATAGCAAGCATACCAACCATGCGCGCGCTGCAGCTGCTTCTTGGCCATGCGATGGAAGATAAGGGACCATTGGATACTCCACTGATGCAGGCCTTGTCGCTGGAAAAGGTCATCATCAACGGATCCACCTTTCGCGTCGTCGGCATTGCAATGGATCAGTGGGTAAGGACGCTCCTGAAAATTCCCCGACTCCACCATCTGGAGATAAATGTGACTACCCGACCGTCCATCCTGTCCCCGGTACAACGAATACGACTAGATGCGACAACCCACCTTCAATCTCTAATCCTCTCGACAGGACTGCCAACACGCTTGATCGAGGCCATGATCGCATCCGCCACAGCTACGCTCTCTACCCTTGTCCTGATGAGGGAGATGGACTACCCCGCGCTCTTCCAACTCCTCCAGCTCCTTGCCACTTGCAGTCGTCTCAAGGTGCTCAAATGGACAGGTCTCTGCACCACTACCCGCGTAAATTCGCCCTCAGCAGCCGACAGAGTCATTACACTGCAACGTCTGGAAAGCCTCCATTTTACATCCCGAAGTATCACCCAACTACGCCTCTTCCTCTCAATGTCCACGCCAAACCTGATGGAGCTTTGGGGGAAATGTTCACGAGGGTACTGTCATCATCGAAACGGAGGAGCTACGCAAATTTCTTCGCAGGGCACCTCTCGTCCGGGCGGTTTACGTACCAGGCATCTTTTGGCCATACAGTCGAGACGTTCTTCCTCCTGTTCAACTCCCGAATATCGAAAAGCTTGTGGTCACAACCCATACTCTGGCGTCCTTGGACGGCATTATACCTTTGGAGGATCAGAGACTAAACTTGGTGGTATACCTAATGAACCGTATCGACTCTACATTTCTCAACGCATACACCATGCCGAGTGGACTGTTCGCGTGCCTCGATACGCTCACCATCGAGGTCAGAGAACTCTTCTATGGGAGGCGCATGGCACGAATGGAGGGATTTGAGGAGATGTTGCCATTTGTTACTAACCTTCGCGTTATTCGACTCCCTATAGGTGGAGACGTCATTCACCTCGATATTCTCTGTCGGGCCATGCTGAACGGCGCAATTTGTCCGAAATTGGAAGAGATTTACAGTATGCAGTATCCGGATTGGAATCTGCTCCTCAATATTTTAATGATGCGCAACATACCGCATGTCCTCGATCCAACAGCACAGGGTCCCGTGGCTCTCAAACTCCTCGCTTTTCCGCGCCAGCTTCACCCGGCAGTCCACAACGCCATCCAAGCCGCCCTCAAAGGATATTGGGTCCCGCCTCTTGCACCATGGGTATTACCCGAGGATATGTAAGTCGCGTCTCGTCACCGTTCAAGATCTGCTGACGTGAGTAGGCAGGTACAGAGGTGCGAAGGATGTCTCCGGGCGCGAATCCACAACTGCCTGTGGTCCGAGCATTCCAAGGCTCCTCAGCTCAGGCCACCGAAGGGCTACTGCAATAATCACCGTGGCGAAACAAGGGCGTCTATTACCAAAGACGCGCCGATTCTCCACTAAGTCATCCACATGTACCTAGCCTTCTCTTCTCCTCCTTTCTCTGTTAGCACGGCCTTCTCGGGTTCGCAAGGCTTAGCAATGCGCTCCATTCTTCATAGGAATGTGGATTCGGCTAGAAAGAATTTTCGAATTTGATATCAGTCGTTGTGGAATTTCCTCGGTTCACACCATCTGCACTTTTAATCCACGTCTACGTCCATGAATCCTACCACGTCCGACGGTCCGCTCCAATTGTCAGTATCCTAATGATGACTAATATGAGAATGCGTAGCTCTTGTATTGTATCACCACATACGAGGACAACAAAGGCCTGATAAGAGGCTTACGGTTCAGCTAAACTCCATTATAAACAGTCTAATCACAAGTCGCGAGTCCCAAGATGGATCAGTTTACATAAATAGACTCCCAGCAGAGCTTCTTGCCTTCATATTCCAAAAAGCAGTCGAGGACGACCCAGCAATGCCACTGATTCCTCCTCGTTTCACAAACATGGCGGCGTGTCGCAGAGCAGGAGCCAAAACTATGGTCGAATATTATTCTTGCTGGATATCAGCCGGGGTTCTTCGAACTCGCCGCTGTACGGGTCCACTACTCCAAACGTGCTCCTCTAACCATCAAGGTTGCCAGAGAGAGAAATACGCTCCTTCATATAGTTGAATTTCTCTTCTTGGAGCATCTGGACCGAGTCGAGAACTTTGAGTGGACGGGCTTGCGCTCGGCAACGGAGATTTTGGGTATACGGTCTTTGATCTCCCGTATGCCAAATTTGCGGCGCCTATCCTTGAATTACTTTGAGGAGAAGCTGCTAGAACTACTTAAAGGTATGCGGTTTCTCCACTCGCTGGTGGCCTACTTTCGTGAAGACTTGGACAATCTTTGGCAGGTGACATCAGGTCTTCCAGCCCTACGCTCGATGAATCTCTCTCTTGGGCCTCTATTAGAGGATCATATCCCCTTGGATACCGCTCTGATGCAGACTTTGTCGCTAGAGACCATGATCATCCGTGGGTACACAAAATGCAGGGACGGTACTGCAGTGGATCACTGGGCAAAATCGCTCCTACATATTCCTAGACTTCGTCACCTAGAGCTTAATGTACGGGAATGGCCAGGCAATTCATCTCTGGTACGGCGAGTACGACTAGGAACAGTACACCATGTACAGTCCTTGGTCCTGTCGTCTGCTTTACCTATTAGCTCCATGGAGGAAATAATCGCATCCGCAAGAGCTACACTCACCAAGGTGGTGCTGAAGACACCGATGTATCACCCCTCACTCTTCCAAAGTCTTACCACATGCGAAAGTTTCAAGGTGCTGGAGTGGACGGAAGTCCACAAAATAAACGACGAGATATCACTCTCTCCTGTGAGACATCTCATCACACTCCCATATGTGGAGAGGCTTCATTTGACAGCGTTCAGCTCGAGAGAACTTTGTTTCCTCCTCTCGATACGTGCACCCCGATTGGTGCAGCTCAGGATTGGAAGTCATCCTGAAGGGAGTTTCCATATCGAGACGGAGCAATTACGCAAGTTTCTCGAAGGCGCTCCTCGGATTCGAGAACTATACTTGCTAGGCATCTTCTGGCCATGCACTCTAGACGGCTTACCTCCATTTCGACTCCTACATATTGAGCGACTTTGCATGACAACTCATACTCTAACCTCCCTGGGCGGCATCATACTCTCAACAAACCAGAGAGTGAATTTAGTTGTACATCTTATGATGCGCCATGATTTGGTGCCTCTCAAAATGCATAAAATGCCGACTGAATCTCTTGCATGTCTCGATACGCTCGTCATCGAGGTCCGGGAGCTCAAGGACGGGAGGCGGATGATAGGAATAGAGGGCTTGCAGGAAATAATTCCATTTCTCGACAACCTTCGCGTCCTTCGACTACCTAGTGTGCACGGAGAAGTGTCTGAACTCGACAACCTGTGCCAGTCGATGCTGGGGGGTGCAATTTGTCCCAAACTCCAAGAGATTTATAGCATGCAGTATCCAGATTGGTGCTTGTTTCTCGAGCTCATCATGTCGCGCAACATACCGCGCAGCATCTATCCAGACGCAAACGGTCCTGTCGCTCTCAAACTCGTCGCTTTTCCGCGCACGCTTCATCCGACGATTCACTGTGCCATCCAGGATGCACTCAAAGGATATTGGGTACCACCTCTAGAGCCATGGGTACTCCCCGACGACATGTAGGTCAACTCTCGTACATAAGCCTAGCTCCACTGACACGAGCAGGCAAGAACGTCGATGTGATGGATGCTTAAGCGCACGGGTTTACAACTGCGATCTGTCTGAAGACTATAAATGCCACGGACACCTACCGTCCAACGGCTACTGCGAGAAGCACCGAGGCGAGGCAACAGTCTCCATCACCAAAGACGCGCCTATTCTCCATTAACTCGTTATTTACCTGCCCTTCGCTTCGCCCTTCTCTTTTCCTTTTCCTCCTTTCTCTGCTCCGCACGCTCACTCTCGAGCCCTGCAAACGCCTTTGCCATGCGAGCTTTATACTCTTGATCCTTCTTCTCCTGCCGTTCCTGCTGGACACCCGCAAGGAACCGATTATCCTTGCGCAACTCGCGCATCGCGCCCTTTTTCTCTTTGCGATGCTGCGCTTTTAGCTTGGCCAGTTGGGCCCGTTCCGCGTCTGGGTCGTGGTTGCGGATATACGAGGAGCTGTGGGCGTCGAATTTGGGGATGTAGGTTGCAATCGGGATTGGTTTGTGGTCTTGGAGGAAGAGGGGCCTTCTAGCTTGACGAGCAAATTTGAGTAGTCTAGATACGTGGTCGACTACGGCGTCGAGCCTACTTTGGGTCGTGTCCGATAAGCGGCTCCTGCAGTTGCTTTGGATGGAATGGAGAATTTGCAGAATGGGGTCGTAGAGTTCGATGAATCCATCGAGTGGCTTGTACATTTCTGCACACCATTTGAGCAGTTCGAGCGTCATTGAGAAAAGATCGAGTTTATCTTGCTCCGAAAACGTGACTTGGTCCAACAACTCGAAAATCTTTGGCGCACGTGGCGTCAGACTCCCTACTTTCTTCGGTTTGATGCGGAGTTTCGACTCCAGAAGATCAAAATCTGGAAGAGGGAAATATCCAGGGACCTTTCGTGCATTCGGATAGGCAGATGGAACGAGGAGTAAAAGAGATTGAACAAGAAAATTGATCGCCTCGGGGACATAGCGCTTGGAGAGCTGTTCGTACTACAGGTGCGCGTCAGAATGCGGTACACCAACAAGTTGGAGGTACGCACGTGCATAAATAGAGAGCATAAGTATAAACCGCTGACAACGTCCGTCATACTCCGCACACGGCTGAGGCCGAGATAGGCACCCATGAGGTACTTTGCAGGACTGACGACGGGATGCTTCATATCGCTCGTCGACCACGTCGCGCCGAGAATGCGGAGAAGCACGAGTTCTGGAGCACCAGGAAACGTCTTGCTAGCCTCATCGAGCGGGTTTTGGAGTCCTCGCGTGAGGTTCTTTTGCATCAGGTTGAGCTTGGAGACGAAGAACTCTGCAGAGGGGATGGGATAGGTTTTGGTGAGGCTATATGTGTGCGATGCGATGGCGTCTAGAATCGTCGCCGACGGTGAATCCCCGCTGGCAACGTACAGAGCATGATCAAGGAGAACACCTATGAGTGCCTAATGGAAGATGAGCTGAGATGTAACATGGATTGATCATAAACTGTACCTGCAACTTGGTTTTGTTATCTGGATGTAGACTGGGATGATGCAACTTGCGTATTCGTTCAATGACTGTCGGGAAATGCGAGTCGTCGATGCCGTCGAGAATCTGCAAGAGCTCGTCGTGTGTAGTTGGGCAGGGAAAGGTAAATGGAATCTCCTTGCTGCGTTTGGTTTTGACCTTTATCTTGGCTTGAGTAGGAGCGAGCGCTTCGACGGACCCTTCTTCTGCTTCCTCACCCTCGTCGGAGGGACCGTAGTCCTCTTCGTCTCCTTCACTCTCCTCTTCGTCCGAGCCGCTCTCCGAGTCGGGACCATCCTCTCCGGAATCGACTTCCTCGTCTTCGTCGTCGTCATTGTCTTCGTCCTTTGGCTGAGCTAACCCCGCTCCAAGACCCTCGAGCGTATCCTCGTCAAGCAAAAAGTCGTCGTCTAAATCATCTCCACCTCTCTTCCGCTTACCCCTCCCTTCATCCTCATCGTCGCTCTCCCGCATCCCCATCATTCGCCTCAGTCGCTTCTTCTCCGCAAGCTCGAGTGCTTCTTTTTCTTCCAAAGCCAGCTCTTCCTCGGTCTTTGTACGGTCCTTTGGCTGTGCGCGACGGTCCATCGCGAGCTCGTGCACAAATGCGTCGTAGTCCTTGTCGGTAGCAGGCTTTTGTACGGGGACACTATTCAGAGCTGAGGAAGCAGTCGTGGATGGGATAGGTGGGGGTGAGATCCGGTCGGGAGCTTGCGAGAATAGGATGCCTCGTATCGAATCAAAGTCTTCGTCGAGGAGATGACGCGTGTTTTCGTCTTGTTCTCGTTGCATTTGTCGAGCATACTGCTCTATGTTAGCGTCAGAAGGCGTTCATAATGGAGAGCAGACCTTGTGCTCTTTGCTCTTTGCAATGACCTCTGCCATGACCTCGGCTTTGGTCTTTTTGCGGGGTGGCTAGAGCTTGTTAGAAAGAGGAATACACTTTATGAGGTACTCACCCCGTCCTCATGGTCACCGTCTTCTTCGTCGCTAAACCCCTGGAAGTGGGTGGCTCGGACGGTGGCGGCATCGATTTGCCCTATATCTATGAGAATCAGGTCGAACGGAGATATGAGACCATACCAGCATCATCTTCCTCGTCTTCGTCCAGCTGCAGACCGACATTGTCAAAGTCGTCTAGTTTTGAGAGGCTTTGACCATAATGCGTGAGCTCGTCGTCGTCTTCGAGATTGAACATGGTTCCTTTTGACGATCTCTGTCTCTCCTTTGTAAAACGAGCGAGCATTCGTTCCTCCAAGGACATTGTCGGGTCATTTTCGCCAAACCGTCTGTCGACGAGCGCGCCCGCTTTGTCCTTTTTCTCATATTCTACGAGTAGAGTCTTTTTCCTCTACCATTAAATGTTGCATTAGCCATCTGTATCCATCTACAAGTTGTAGACATTCACCTGCTCGATGCCTGCTTGCTTTGCCTGGCCTGGACGTCCCACAGTACCCTTTATCCGTCTTCCTCCAATGTCATGCTTTAGTTTTTCGACCTTTGTATCGAATGGATTGAAGCGTTCATGGAGTGCTTGCAGTTTTTCTGCGCGTTTGTCGCGTCGCTCGAGGACGGCGCCCGTAGATGAGCCCCGTTTCCGTTTTTTGGAGGATTGAGAGGACGGCTGGGAGAGTCCAGAGGCGGCAATGGCAGACTTGAGTTGCTTGAGTTGGGAGCCACCCATAATATGGCCAAATCCAAGTTATGCTAGCCACTACCCATTCTCATTACTCGGTAGCCTAGACTTGTAGCATAATTCTTTTAGCGTCATTTTAGGCGTTCGGATGTCCCCACAGACCCTGTCACGTTGCGACGTCGGAACCCCCGAGTTTGCAAATTGCCGCGAGGAGACCCTGAAATCCCGTCCGGGTCTTGTTACCTGTCTCCTCAACTTCTTTTGTCTCTGCTGCCTCTGCAGACCGCATTCGTTGCCCACTGGTCTTCACGAGTAACCTGCTTGGGACTTATTCAAGTGCCTATCAAATGGCAGGAAGCTCTATCACAGGCGTTGAATCCTTTGAACAGGTCGTATACCAATACATTATGTAACGGCTGAACGTCTGGGAAGCGCTGTGGATGCTGACGTTATTGTGTAACGCAGATGCAAGTATATGGCCTTGGTTGCACTCACTCTATGGTCCTACGACATCCTCCTCACGATCGCCGACGAGCTCGAACTCCTGTGGTCGAGAAACGGCGCACTCGTCAAGACCTTGTACCTCATCGTACGACCCTTCTACATACTCTGCTTTATATAACTCGTTGTCCATAGTGTCGCTATCTGCCCATCGTCGGGGCATCCATCTTTGGAGCGGGTTCGTACGGCGGTAACAGACTTTTGCTCAGTGCTGACGCGCTGTAGCCTTGCTTCCTACATGGCAACGTCCTTATACTCAGAATGAGTGGGTACTTTCTGATATACAGTCTTTGATGCTTATGACCGCAGATGCCAAATTACTTGGACAATTCTCGACATATGCATGCTCATCCAGTATATTGTCTCTCCTAGTAAGAGTTGGTATCTTGAACCCTGGCGACGGCTGATCCCTGGCAAGCCATTTTCATCCTGCGCCTCTGCGCAATCTACTGCATGTCACCGCGTGTACGACAGTTGCTCCTTCTATGTTTGGGAATCCACATTGTTGCGAGTATCATCGTTTATACTAGCTTCCAGATCACTGTCAACCGTAAGTCGCTCATGGCCCATTTAGCCAGTTTGGGCTTACCACTTTGTAGCGCTCATGAGATGGAACATTCTCGCTCGCGTCTGTGTTCTCCCTCATTTCAAGCAATGGTCCACCGTGGGCTTGTACATTGTCCCTGTACGTCGGCGATAGAGAAAGGCCACCTTGACTGACGACCTGTAGCTCTTCATCGAAGTTGTCATCCTCGTCGCGGTCATCGCACACGCACTCGGCTTTGGACGTAGCCTCAGGACGTTGAATCGCTCCGCCACTGGAGGCATCCTTCAAACCCTCTACGTCGATGGCATGATCTACTACTTGGGCATCATTTGCATCCACGTCGCAGAGGTCATCACTTTCTACGTCGCACCACTCGGATTGCAAGTTTTACTCACCTATTTCGAGTATCTCCTCTGCAGCACGCTCACCTCGCGCTTCTTCCTCCACTTTCGCCGCAAGGTTCTCCAATCCCAGGCGGGATCTCACAGAACTGGGTTTATCACCAGCGAAATGGAAGTGGCTGGCGGTGGCGAGACGACGGGAAAAGCCGGGAGATGGACGCTCGCCAATGCCTTTCGACGGCATGCTCCTGAACACACAGAAGAGATGCAAAACTCGTACCAAATGACTGCCACCTCGTCTGCGTCAGGAGGCGCTGGTCCTATTAGGACTCGCATGACTGAACAGCCAATCGCGTTTACCATACATGAGCGCTCGACGGAGACCATGAGCCCGAGGTGTACCCTGAGGACCCGGATCCCACTCGTTCACAGAGGCGGGCTGTTTCTCTTGCACCGTCGGTGCCCTCGATGAGGGAAGACGGTCTCGCTGAATCGTTGGTACAATCAACAGATTGAGACGGATATGTCTAGACCACTCACGGTTTGAGATTCGTTCTTGGTACGCTATATTTAGGAGGGAATTTATGTACGATAGAATCGCCTCTAAAACTGTAGAGGTGACCTATAGCTAGAGCCATCTCCCAGCCCACCCGAATTAGGACTTTATGAAGATGGAGTGCTTCTCATAACGACAGTGTTTATCAATATGCTGGGAGAAGGGCTAAAGTCGACGGCACGGGAGTCATGACGGCGAATGAAAGAACGTAACAGTGTTCAAAATAGGATCCGTTACCTCCTCTGGTATATCTCCGATGCTTGATTGGCGTTGAGAATGACCAATTGCTGTCAGAACGCGACGGTGAGACTATGAGCTAGCAGGCAATAGAATTGGCCACTAAATCGGCTCAAAACGAGAGAAAATCTCTCCAGTAATCGATAAGCAAAGTGAATCTGGCTATTTGCTAGCTGCCAACCCCCTGCTGCAGCATATCGCATCGCGCAGCTCAAGGAGTCGGATTCAGGGAATTAAATTGATCAAATTGTGTGCCCTTGCATGCAATCATATTCACCAAGCATACTTCTTGAGTCCACGACCGCATTTAAACGCCCATGGCATGATAAATGTCCGGTGCGTTCGCCAAAAGAAACGTCTCGGTGATTCATGGATGATACACATTAAATCCAAGGATTGGAGTACAGGTTTCATAGCGTCCTGTCAGAGCGCCGTGGTCAAAGGTTGGCAACAGGAGCAAACCACGCTTGGGCCCTGCGCCCACCAGCTGCCGAATTCGATGGAGGGAGACATCTACTCAACAGCTTATTCTTGGTGCTAATCGGTTTGCATGTCCACGTAAGCCCACCCAATCCTCGATCCATCTCTTGGCCCGTCCAGCGAAACAGAGCCGCATGTTGAGCGGGTGGCCCTCCTAATCTATACATGAATGTCACGCAAGAGCGACGTTCACAAACTGGCGATCTTGAGGTGCGGTCGAATCAACGACCAAGGACTACACTGTCTGATTCACTCGAGTTGGAGGGAGACAATGGACCGCCTTCCCCCTTTTTCTGTCTGATTTTCTGAGTTGAGAACAAGATAAGCGGTATTCAAGACGACGGCACGATATCAACTCGACTTATAAATGGCCCTTCAAGAGGACGGCTGTCCGACATTCCATCCCACTGCTTGGCCCGTCTTCATTAGGCAACCTCACCTATCATGCCAACGGCTCTCTTCAGGCGCCGTTACACGTCCGATTTTGCTGATAACACAACTAGGGGTCTGGACCGGCTCTTGTAAACGCCAGAGGTCGGCTCGGACGCGTATTAAATCCAGCTCGTCTGGGATCTCCTTTCTCCATTTTTACCATGAACAAACGTCGCCGTTCCTCATCTGTCTCGAGTTTCACCTCGGTTGGCCCTATTCAGACGCACCAAATCGATGCCGTCACAGAGATCGCGCGTCCTGAAGTTCTCTTCTTCCTGGAAAATATCGTCGTGAAATCTGTTGAGAACTTTATGCAGGATGTGGAGAACGATGTGAGGATTCGATCTTTCGATAACTCGGAGGTCGGATTCCCCTTCGGGAATGTTCCAATCAAAGCCAAAGGAAAGGACGTTACAGAAAATATGATGTATCCAGAACTGGTCTGTAAATACTCGCTCAGTGGAATTGTACTGACAGCCCTTCAGGAAAAAGGATTCCAGAGCTGTATAAGGGCGAACTGGGATTCCAAATTATTATCCCTGGATACCCACAATGCACGCCAACCCCTTAACACAGACTTGGGCTTTGATATCTCTGGGGCTCCAGATCTGTTCCTTACCTTCGACAACGGCGTGGGAAGTAACGTCAAATGGGGGCCCAGTCTATTCTACTATCCAGGAATCATTGTCGAAGTCAAACGCTCCAAAGACGACAACTTACCCATAGAATCGTTCCTCAAAGATAGTATCAAATACAATGAGAGGCATATCGAACTCTGCAATCAGCTCTATCGCTACATCGGCCTTGGACTATTCCCAAACAATCCATATCGCCACCTCTATTCCATCACTGTGACGGGTCCATTTATGCGACTGTGGAAGTGGACCGCAAGTGGAGTTATAGTCAGTGATTCGCTCTCATACACAAAAAATGCCGAGCCTCTGGTCCGGTTCTTCCATATGATTGGAAACCGACATGCCCTTGGGCTCAACGTTCGCAAATGGGTAGACGACGATGGAACAGAAAGGGTATTTGAGGCACATATGCAATTTACTGAATACGAGGGAAACGGCCACTTCAAAAATAATTTGCTCACAATTCTCAACACGCACGACAAGTTGACAAACCCCCGATCAGACAGTGGACAGTCCCAGGATACAAAGAATAGCTTTATGTGGCAGTTTGCATTCAAGGACCCTCTGAAGAATAAGAGGGAAAACTACCTTGTTCTCAAGCATCCCATCTGGCGTGCAGCCGGCATATTTGGCCGCGGAGCAAGAATGTACCTCTGCGTTGAGAGGGAGTTCTTCGAAACCATGCACACTCAGAGCCCTAGCCAAGAACAAATTTTGGACAACATCAAGATGTTGAAAACCAGCTGGCCCATTGCCAGTCATACTCACGAGGCTGAATTCGTTAACAAAGCCAAAAAAGCCAAAGAAGCCAAACCCTCTCTCGGTCAGATCTACCTACCCAGACTCTTAGCGCATGGCAACCCGCCCGAGGCTGCGCAATGTCTTGGGGAATTTATGACCACGGAGAGACTTGACACGCTGAAGGCTATGGAAAACGGCAGCACTTTTGCTGGCGGACGAGTTGGTCGCTGGTTGCTCTTCAATGACTTAGGGACGCCGATCACCAACATCAAGTCAACCAGGGAGCTTTTCACTGTTCTTCGCGATTGTCTTCAAAGTGAGTCACATGTCGCTACCTCTATCGCATGTCTGAAAATTTTATAGCCCACGCTATGCTGTACTTGGAAGCCGGGATCCTACATCGTGATATCTCGGTGAACAGTGTCCTCATCAAGATCCGATCATCCACACCACGACGTGGCATGCTTATCGATTTTGATTTGGCAAGGGATATTAAAACCTTCGAGATCGACTATGATATCATGGAAAATGTAAAGCTAGTCGGCGGACTGGCAAAAAGCGTTAAAGAAGTCCCGGAGCCTGAGATGACTGTATGTGCTCACACCTGGATAACGCACTTCTGACAAGCTGCCAGGGTACCATCCGCTTCATGGCCATTGCACTTGATCATCGACCACTGCACCGTGTTTGGCACGACTATGAATCCTTTTACTGGATACTCATTTACTGCGTCGTCCGTCATGCCAAAAACGTCACACTTGTTTGGTCCCATTTAAAAGGCTCTCTGAAGCTCAATGGCGAAAACAACAAGAATCGCAAACGGGCACTCACCGCGATCTTCCGTGACAACAATGCAACAGATTCGACGGCAAGCAGATCCAGTGCTGAGGGGAAACTTGATTTCCTCCTAAACTGCACGCTCCTTGTTCCAGATAATGCCAAGCTCCAACAACTCATCTCCACACTCACGCTCATCCTGCGCCAAGTGTACATAGCCATCCTGGCTGTGGCACGTGCGCAAGAGGCGATTATATATGCACATACCATTTTTCGGGACTACTTGGGGGATATTAATGGACTCTACTTTGAGTATGCTAGTCCATACGCGGTGGTGAGCATTGAGGATCTCAAGGGATATAATAAATCCCTGGGTCCCGCAATGGAAAATGCGAAAAAAACACTGCTCAAAGCGATCGAACCCGAACCCAAAACAGGGGTAACAGATCCCCCGAAGGAAGCAACCCCTCCCACGAAACCAACCCCCCCAAAGAAACTAGATCCAAGTCTCGTTCCATTGATTCAAACCCTAGTCACCTACATGGTTACGGAATACGAGGCAGCTAAGCTTCATACGGCAAGCCTCACGGTCTTTCCCGACTTCGGCACCTTTGTTAACGCATTTTCTGTCGAGAATGAACCAGCTTCTGCTGACGATGTGGTACCTTACAATCCAAACACGGAGAAGGATCCAGAGGATTCAGAGGATTCAGAGGATTCAGAGGATTCGGAGGATTCGGAGATGGAAGTGTCCCACAAGCGTTTGAAGACGGACAACTAAGGTCGATCGTAACGTACTTCTGTAGTTTGCCTATGTTGACACCAAGCCTCGTATGCAATGTTTTTGCCATATTGTACTGCTAAGAATTGATCAATAAAACTGAACAGATAAAGAGCGCGGACGCTCCTGAACCTGAATGTCCTTGTGCTCATAGCATCACCGGCGTCTCTAGGATGCAGCACTACGTGATAGGGGGCAGATTGAGTATGAATACTATTAGATAAGGCTCGAATGATTTCTTCTTCTGTATCTCTCTTCAAAGACTTTGTGATCAGTAGCTAAGTCTTAAGACCATTCCACAGGCTCTTAGAAACCCGCGTCGACACGATGGTCGGTCGCATTAAGGCCGTTAACAAATACTCAGTACACCAAATCTGGTCAAGCCAGGTCATCGTAGATCTCCAAACGGCGGTCAAGAAGCTCATTGAAAATGCGTTGGGCGTGAATGCAGCGTTGGCGTTCTATTCACGAGGAAGAGTAGAAGCTACTTTCAACGACTTGGTTGGAGACCGAAGGTCTCTCCGTGCTGCGAGAGGCAGGCGAAGGACAAATAGCATTACATATGATAGACAATATTGCGATTTATTGGGCCAAAGGGCCTACATACAGGAGAAAGTAAAGAGCAGGTGGCAAGGCTCCGCCACAGCGGCGACGCACGAACATTGCGCGCTAGTAGAGCCATCGCGTCAATGAAAAAGACCGTTATATTCTTCAACCTGCCCACAACGCCCTAGGCAATGTTCGGTAGGCGAAGGCCGGAGTCGTGGGCCCACTGACATCTCACCCATCGCCTGCCTCGCCTATTAGCCCCCCAATCAGAGTAAGCCGAGGATGAGGGCACAAATGGGCAGGGAAGTATCCCAAAACGATTCACCTAGGCTACAAGGACGAGACGCCAAAGCAGCACGGTCTCGCTGCATAGAAGTCGTCGACAATGGAACCACAATCTTGGATCAGAGGGTCGTAGATCCTCAAAGTGCTATAGCGAGGAGGAAAAATGGCGGCAAGTGCGTCTGCTGCCTCGGTGGCAAACACTTTTGTACCCGAGCACGTCCGTCGCCACCGCGCCGACGCACTCTCCCCGCCTATACAATCATTCCTTTGCCATCTCACCCCCCCTACTATGCAACACTCGTGCATCCAGAACTCGTCACTTCAGCCAACGCGATTCCGGCATGCAAACTACCATACGCCTATGCGCTACATTGAACTGATGATTATAGCATAGCCGCCAGAGGATTACGACGCGGCTGGTGCGCAATTTCTAAGTTATGAGCACTACCTTCTCAATTGAATCATGTCTAGCCCTGAGAAAGGCCGCCTCAACTGACAACCTGTAGCTCTTTATCGAAGTTGTCACCCTCGTCACCATTACCGCAAACGCAGTCGGATTTAGACGCAATCTCAGGACGTTGAATCGTTCCGCTAACGGAGGCATCATTCACGCGCTCTGCGTCGACGGTATGATCTTCTACCTGGGCATCATCTGCATTCACGTCGCAGAGGTCACCACTTTCTGCGTCGCACCACTTTGATTGCAAGTTCTGCTCACCTATTTCGCGTACCTCCCCTGTAGCACGCTCGTCTTGCGTTTCTTCCTCCACTTTCGCCGCAAGATTCTCCAATCACAGCCGGTCGTTGAAGGAGCTGGAATTATCACCAGTGATATAAAGGCAAACAAACTCCAAGGCGGTAACGAGAAGAAGGGAAAAACCAGGAGATGGACGCTCGCCAATGCCTTTCGATGGCATGCCCCCGAAGACACAGAAATGCAAACCAGGTACCAAATGGCCACAAAATTTTCTGCTTGGGGAACAGCTGGTCCTATTAGGACTTGCATGACTGATCAGCCAATCGTGTTCACCATACATGAACGTTCGACGGAGACCATGAGCCCCGAGACGTCTTCCAAGGGCACAGCTCTCACTTGTTTGCAGATGTGATCCATCTCATCTGCGCCTTCAGTGCCCTCGAGGAGGGTAGGCTGTTTCGCTGAATCTTCGGGAGGGGGGTGTTGGGAAACCAAGGCGGGGATGTATAGGGCACTCAGAGTTTGAGATTCGTTCTCGGTACCTTATACATACTATACAATATATTTGTAGCTTGGGGTGATTATTAAGTGCCATTCACTTTGGAGTGACTAATTGACGTCGTCTCTGCCCACCCCGAGCCACTGCCCGAGCTCTCAAGCTCAACTGGCAGGGGAGTTACAGCAGGGTCTACGAATCTGTTTAATCGGATTCCCGTAGAACGAGAGTGTATGGTCGTAGACGCCGACTCTATCTTGGAGCCAACCGCATCCACGATATCGTTCGCAATGGCAGAGCATCGCGGCAATGCTGCGGTTTATCAGCCATATTCCTTGTCCTCAGCCGGATCCTCCTCAAGATGAGAGTCGTGTACAACGGATGGCCACTTCCAGCCTCAACTTGGCGAAGGAATCCGAAGGGATGGATATACTTTCTCCTCTCAAGGAAGCACTTAAGGCAACAACATCAATTCTCGAAGGTATCCAAGTGAGTTGCCAAAGTTTACATACCCTCGGCTAATGAGCATACCAGGCCATCGACGATAATCAAGAAGAGTGGAACGACTTAGCGCAGTGTCTAGTTCAATATATGACTGCAATTGAGAATCAAGTCGCCTATCTCGAGAAATATCCCGAAGGAGAAAGGGCGGTAGACGAGACGCTCAGTCGGCCACTCACTCGCTATGTGGAGTATGTGCGCATTCCAATCTTATTTTGATACACTAACTTTTCAGGTTACTCGAGGATTTCCATGGGAAGATTACCAATCATAGGCGTAGGCGCAGTCGCCTCGCATTTACTGCTATGACTAAAGTAAAGCTTGATGCGGGAGTGGTTCGTAAATTCAATCATGACGTCGAGCATCAGCACAATCAATTCATGGTGAGTTCTCTGTCGGCGACTGTGTTCGTATCTCATTACCATTACAGCACTCATTGTGTCTTTTCACCGGGCAACGCGTTCAAATGATTGGACGAAGCACCAAAGCGTCGTCGAGTGACGGTATGCAAGTTCTTGAGTATGAGAAATCGCCAACTCGCTAATCAGCGCAGATTGACATAAATTCCATCCTTCAGCTACCAATGGTAGCATTCGTCGCATCTTCGGTCCACAGGACATGTTTGCCCGGCACGCGTCAGGCGATACTTCAGGTGATATCAAATTGGGCCGCGGAAGATATCTCAAGGACGCCGATATTCTGGCTTTGTGACATAGCGGGGTCTGGCAAATCCACAGTCGCAATGTCCGCATCGGAATTCTGGCAGGCACAGCGAGTCTTAGGAGCCCAGTTCTTCTTCTCCTTAGACAGCAGCGAGTGTTCTAGCACAGAGAAATTCTGGTCCACTATAGCCAGAGAACTTGTGCAACGAATGCCCGAGCTAGCGCCACATATTGCTGATGCCGTGAAACGCAATCCTGCTATTATGCGGAGCCCCTTTCACGACCAGCTCCAAGAACTCGTCATCAATCCACTTCGACATCGAAAAAATCGCGTTATTCTCGTCATCGATGCCGTTGACGAATGCAAGTCCGAAATGCAGAGAAAGGAGCTTATGGAAAGTGTCATTATGGCCGTTCGTGGGAGTCAAACCCTCAAAATACTCATCACCAGTCGGCCAGATCCCATCATTGAAGCCACCCTCGGGCCGTTCATGACCAAGGTGAAGATGAAAGACCGCCTCCACGACATAGAACATCGCGATAACATTGACGACATTGCGAACTATGTACACCAATCACTGGAAGGTGTGTTATCGCCCGAGAAGAGGAGACGATTGGTCCAAAAAGCCAATGGACTGTTCATCTGGGCTAGCACTGCATGTCGAATGCTCAAGAGCACAACCTCGTGGGAGAAACCTGAGAGCACATACAGCCGTCTGATCTCGGCCGATCAACCTGGAGACATTGATGATGTATACGCTCTTATCTTTGAGCGTACAGATCCAAAGTTCTACACAACCATGTGTAGCACGCTTGCTCTACTCCTTGCGACGTTCGAGCCACTCACAGTCGGCGAATTAGATGACCTTCTAAGGGATATAGGGATCCGCGGGAGTGCCGAGGCGTTGGTACGCAACCTGGGAAGTGTAATCACCCAGGATCCGAGTACAAATTTGGTCTACTTCCGCCATCCCACCTTCGTCGAGTACCTTCGGCGTTGCTGCATTCCTTCCGCATTCGATAATGGGAGCAATATCTATATCGACATAGCAAAAGCACATGGTCAACTGGCGTGGTGGTCTTTCAAATACCTCAAGTCGCGGACCGAAGGACTCAGGTTCAACATATGTGAAATCGAGTCGTCCTTCCACCGGAATAGCGATATCCCGGACCTCGAGGACAGAGTTTCGAAGTCTATCTCGAGAGAACTTCGATATGCGAGCCACCATTGGACGTTCCATGTGGCCAGAACCGACGACAAATGGAAACGTAACCTGAAGAACGAACTCCAGCACATCAGTAAAGCTCCATATGCGCTGTACTGGATGGAGATTCTGAGTTTTACTAAGGCGTTAGCCCGAGGGATAGCCGGCCTTCGAGCTGTTGCACATTGTACAGCCGTGAGTAGTTTTATGCGTCATTGATCCCTGATTATTCACGTCCGTTGAAGATTGAAGAGGAGACGAAAGATCGCTTGATCGATGTTCGTCGATTTATGATGGCCTTTTCAACACCCATCTGTGATAGTACTCCACATATCTACTTATCGGCCCTGCCATTCAGCCCTATCAAATCCATGCTGCATATAGAGGGCCTCAAGCAGTTCCAAAATACTCTCAGCGTTATCAAAGGTCTGGAAGAGCAGTACCGTGAACTACCAGAGGCTCTTGAAGGACACCAAGGACCGGTTTTGGCCACCATATTATCACCAGACAACTCCATGATCGTTTCTTCTTCGGGAGACAAGACTATTCGGATGTGGGATGCTGACACTGGCCTGCCATTAGGAGAACCGCTCCGAGGTCATGAACGCTGGATCAGAAGCATCGCAATCTCACCTGACGGGTCTCGAATTATCTCCGGTTCAGATGACAGTACGATACGATTGTGGAATGCAAACACTGGCCAGCTGTTGGGGGAGCCACTTCGGGGCCATGAGCTCGCAGTCAATGCCGTGGCATTCTCTCCAGACGGCTCTCGAGTCGCCTCTGGCTCATCTGACACAACTATAAGACTGTGGGATGCGGGCTCTGGCCTGCAGTTGGGGGAGCCACTTCGAGGCCACCAAGCGTGGGTCAATGCGGTCGCATTCTCGCCGGACGGCACCCAAATTATTTCTATCGCAGACAACGGAAGGATGCTAATGTGGGATGCGGACTCTGGTCGACTGCTAGGAGAATTACCCCAAGCTCCCAACACTCGTGGCATCACAGTAGCTGTATTCTCACCAGACGGCTCTCATATTGCTTGTGGCTTGGGGGATGCGACGATACAATTGTGGAATACGTGTACTGTTCAATCATCGGGACAGCTCTTCCCCCGAGGGCACAAAGATCCCATCAAGGCAATTGCATTCTCGCCGGACGGCTCTTGGATTGTTTCGGGTGACCGCATGGGGACAATACGATTGTGGAATGTAGATACTGGCCAGATGCTGGGAGAGGCACACCGATGTCTCGGCTGTTCCATTACCCGCGCAGTTTTCGATGGGAATCACGCTCACGTACAAGAGCTCCCATTCCACGGTCACAGAGCTATTATAAATGCCATTGCTTTCTCATCAGACGGCTCACGTGTTGTCTCTGGTTCAGGGGACCAGACGATTCGAATCTGGAATGCGGACAATGGCCGAGCTCTAGGAAAGCCACTCCTAGGTCACAAATCGTCGATCTGTGCCCTTGGATTCTCGTCCGACGGGTCGAAGATTGTTACTAGTTCCTACGGCTGCACAGTTCAGCTGTGGGATGCACATACCGGTCAACCGCTAGGAGACGCGCTTCGCGGCCAACCGTTAGAAGACCCTCTTCGAGAGCAACCCCTAGCGCAACAACTTCGCGAACGCCAGGGCCGTGTCGAAACATTGGTTTGCTTGGAAAATGGCACGATATTATTTCCTGACTTGAGTGACGAAGCAACTCAAATCCGGGATTTATACACTGGCGAGCCATTAGGACAGCCCCTCCGAGACCATACACGTTGGAGTTATCTCATAGCATCTTCCCCAGATGGTCGATACATCATCTCTAGGTCTCTTGGTAATGCGATTCGAGTGTGGGACGTATATACTGGCTTCCCATTCGGGGTACCAGTGCCAGATCCCGAGCGGTCGATTAAAGCAGTCGCAGTTTCAAAAGATGGCTCAAAACTTGCACTTTGCCTGGGTAATGGCACGATTCGGCTCCAGTATGTCCGCACTGGTCAGCAGCTAGGCGCGCTTCTCCAAGTGCCCAACGCTCGGATGACCGCTGTCGCATTTTCAGCGGATAGTTCGCGCATAGTCTCTGGCTCATCTGACCGGACTATCAGACTTTGGGATGCGGATACTGGTCGGGCGCTGGGAAAGCCGATCCGAGGCCACCAGGCGTGGATCGATGCCGTGGCGTTCTCTCCAGATGGCCTTCGAATCGCTTCTAGTGCAAGGGACCATACGGTTCGGATCTGGGACGTGGAGAATGGTGAGTATTGTCACCTTGTGGTCTCTTATACGCTGAAGAGAGGTGACAACGACTGATAGATGTGAGCTCAAACGAGACCAGCATGCAATGGAGTGATTCAAATATCATTTCGACCTCGCCAGATACTCCGTTTAGAATCTCCGTACCTGGATTCGAAGAATGTTCACTTTCGCAGGACGGCTGGGTTCAATCATCCGGGAAGCTTCTCTTCTGGGTACCTCCTGACAACCGGCACGGATTAAAGTATTCACATCGTTTGACCATACCGACTTGGAGTTGTTACCGTGCGACCGCACTGGATTTAACCACCTTTCAGTGTGGGGCGTCTTGGACCGAAATCAGGAGAGGCGTTGAGTAGCAGTGCGTTATGAGGAGTTTCAGAGTTGATATACCATGGTATCAAGCGCGATATCCAATGAGTGAGCGAGAATGACCATTTCTAGTCGTTGCATCCTCTCTGAATCGCAGCGTTATATAGTAATTTAAATCAAATAGGCCGTTCTTCTTGTTCTTCTCGAATCGCTTCATTGGTTGGCGTCTTTACACCGCGATTGTCTAAGAGCCACATGTTTTTGTTACTCTTGTAAAGTCCCAATGTGAAGATGAAACCATCAATTTCTTCTTGTAAACGTTGAATGAATAGACGTTGCCAAGATATGTGGGCATTGTAATGCAAATTATGATGTTGTCTGTATTAACCGTATGAATTAGGTGGGGAACGATCTACCTGTCCGACGGTTCGCCTCTGGTCTCTTTGTCTTGGACCTGACGTCGACCACGATGGCCGGTCGTATCAAGGCCATCGACAAGTCATCTGTACACCGGATAACGTCCAGCCAGGTTGTCGTAGATCTTCAAACGGCGGTCAAAGAGCTCGTTGAAAACGCGTTGGACGCGCATGCGACGTCGATAGGTCTGGACTAGGGCATGCCTTGACCCTCTATTTACCCGTAAGAGCAGAAGTCAGATTCAAGGAGTACGGTCTCGCTGCGATAGAGGTCATCGACAATGGAACAGGAATTTCGCCAGAGGATTACGAGGTCGTCGGTGCGTAATTTCGAGTTATGAGTACTATTTTCTCAATTTAATTATGTCTAGCTCTGAAACATCATACTTCAAAGCTCTCCAAATTTGAGGATCTCACAACGGTTGACACATTTGGCTTCCGCGGAGAGGCCCTAGCGTCCCTTTGTGCACTTTGTGATCATGTTACGATCACAACGGCCACGGAAGACTCTGCTCCAATGGGAACAGTTCTCCAACTTGACCGTCAAGGACGGGTAGTCGATCGCAGTGGGCGTATGGCTCGGCAACGGGGAACGACGGTCGCCCTCTCAGGCCTCTTCATGCCTCTCCCAGTCAGGAGAAAAGAGTTAGAGCGCCATGTGAAGAGAGAATATGGCAAAGCACTCAATCTTCTGAGCGCGTATGCGCTCTTCCCCAGTCTTGGGAAACACGGGATCAAGCTGTCAGTTTTTCATATATCAGAGAACGGGTAAGGGTCAACAAGTGTCGGTTTTACAAAGAGTCAACTTTTGGTTAGAAAGCGACAAAGTCAGATTCAAACAGACGGCTCGAACAGCCTTCGGAACGCCATTTCTTCTCTATGGGGATCCAAAGGTTCGGAAAACACCGTGGCCCTCTCTCTTGACCTCCTCGTGGCGCAAGATGCCGCGACTCTGAAGAAACGGGGCCTACCGATGGAGTAAGTTGTATCTTCTCGAGACTTTTACACCCATTTCAACTCTCAGAGAGCTCAAGATCAACGTCTCTGGGATCGTCTCCAAGTTTGCCGTCGGATGTGGCCGTTCTAGTAGTGACCGCCAATACTTCTTTGTCAATCGACGACCATGCAACCTTAGCAAGGTACATTGATCTCCAATATTATCGAATTCTGACACGTCTAGGTCCAAAAAGCGGTTAACGAAGTCTATAAAACGTTCAACGCGACACAGAGCCCTCTTCTCATTCTCGACTTTACAGTACCCACTGGTATGTCCGACACCTGAAGAAGTTTCAAACCCTGAAACGCCCAGCCGCCTGCGATATCAATGTCAGTCCTGATAAACGCACAATCTTTGTTCATGGTGAGCAGAATCTGATAGAGTCACTCAAGGTAAATTGTTAGGTCGGCTTTATGACCCATCATCTGATCTTCATCTATAGGTGGCACTCTCGGATCACTTCCAGCCTAGTCGCTCTACCTTTTCAGTCGCTGAGTTACCTGAAAGCAACATAAATAGGCGTTCCTTGACGACGAAACATCTCGAAGCGACACTCGCTCCTTCGTCTAGTCCAGAACGATCAATCTCGTCTGATCTCATACCTCAGACACAGCCCAATCCCTTTCCTCTTCCCCAGTCCGACTCTGACCCTATTGCGATCACCGAACACGAGGCACCGAAACCAAACCCGTCAAAATATGAAGATGACGAGGTCCTAGCCAGCAACCACACCACATTTCCATCAACATCGAGACAAGGTTCTGCCCCAGAAGCTGGCCGGCACAGCAAGCTCGCAGGGACAAGGTCTCGCTCCCAATCTCCTGAAGCCGAAGTGGTTTCCGAGAAGCGCACGGTACAAATGGTTCTTGACACGACCGGTGCCTCCTGGTCTATGAAAAAGACTGCCCCCCGTGGTCCCAAGAACGGGGTAGTTGGCCAACCATTCAGACATTTGTCGAAGCGAGCTAGCAACCTGGGGGATCAACCGCGCGAAACTACTCTGGAAGTAGAGGAAGAACAACCTCTTCCTGAAATAGCCAGTTTAAAGCCATTAACCACGGACTCAACTAAAGTGGTCGCCGGCAGGCTAGTTCTATCCAGCGACGAAGAAGTGTCTATTGAGTACACCCGACCCCAACGCCTGAAGCGACGACGCTCGAGTGCAATGTCGACCTCTTCCGATGCCAGCCTGAAGAAGTCTACAGCTCCCAATAAAGTTACTAGTGTAACACTCCCGCATCCTATGGGATCGAAGTTAGGCCCTGTGGAAAAAAGCGGAGGTGAAGAGGATATAGTTGTGGCCGAGGAAGTCGTAAAAACATCGAATACGGTCGCACTCTCTATATCTGTCGACATAGAGCGGATAGCCAATCTATGGGGCTCACCAACCAAGGTCTCGCGCGGCGAGCGAGAAGATGGGCCGACCTCTCGAATGGACGTCGACTCTATCACTCAATCGGCGGAGACGAATCCAAGTAACGAAGAAGAGTTGCTCTCCCGGGTCATCAACAAGGCAGACTTTGGTCGGATGGAGATACTTGGCCAATTCAATCTCGGCTTCATCGTTGTTCGTGCGCGAAGAATGGAAGATTCGATGGACGACTTGTTCATTGTCGACCAGCACGCTGCGGACGAAAAATACAACTTTGAGACGCTACAGATGACAACTCGAATTGAGTCCCAGCGTTTGCTCAGGTGTGTTTGATGATTTCCCTGAACAAATCGCTGATGGCATCCCTCAGACCGAGGCCTTTGGAGCTATCTGCGGCTGACAAGATCGTCGCCCTTGAGAACCTTGATATCTTGCAGAGTAACGGTTTTGAGGTAGTGGCCCAGAGTGGGTCAGAGGAAGTGATCAACAGCGATTTACTACTCGTGTCGCAGCCTGTCAGCAAGTCAACAGTCTTTGACCTGTCTGGTGAGCTGGTCATTCCATACATAGGCTGTACTGATTAGCGACCAGATTTATCAGAGTTGCTTCATCTGATGCAAGACATACCAAAAGGAACGATGGTGCGATGTACCAAGGCGCGAGCCATGTTCGCGTCTCGCGCATGCCGGAAAAGCATCATGATCGGTGATCCCCTCACCATCCCACAGATGACTGCTGTTTGTTTCTCACACGACGCTTGAATAGTGGCCAACTGACTACTGCAGGTTGTTCGACATATGGGTACCATGGATCAGCCTTGGAATTGCCCTCATGGGAGGCCAACGATGCGGCATATGTACCGCATGGACTCTGCGAAGAAGACACTAGGCGTCAAAAGGGAGAGACGAGTAAACTGGTCAAAGTTACAATGAGGACACCTTCCATAGTTTACATTTCTGGCTATATCCATCATTCAATTTACCCTTCTCGATAATACCATGGTTGCGGTCCGATGTCTTTGGCCGATGCTTGCCGTTTCAATGAGATGTGTTCGTTATAGATCAAGAATGATATCCAAAGGAGAGACTGTATACACTGGAGATGATTTTGACTAATCGCCTAGCATGATCCAACGTTGGAGTAGATGCAAGACGTAGAGTCAGAGCCGCTATAGGTCACTCAGTACCACGCTGATCTATCAGACAGAACCACGTACCACGAAAGTTTGGTCGGCTCGTTTCCTGGGGTTGTTCCCTGGTACTTGCAGCAAATGTCTGTGAAAGATCGTTAGTCTTATATCATGTATTCGAAAAACGACGCACTGGCAAGGGTTGGCTTTCCTGTGGTGCACACGTTGCTGATCTTGGCCGTGTCTCCAAAGTTGGTATTGATACCAACACCAGCGCTGCCGCTATCAAGCTTGGCGTTGTTTACAATAACGTGGCGCTCATAAGACTTGTCACAGTTGCCGCACGCGCGGTAGAGTTTGCCAAAGTCGCTCGCATAGAAGTTGGAGATGGAGACAGTTCCGGCACCATTGTGTTGGAAGCTGGAATAGGCCATTGTTATCAGAAGATCTTAACAGAATGAGCAAGAACTCACATCTTGTCCTGTGCGTGGAAAGCACCACCACCGATAATATACGAAACGTCACCGGAGCCGGTCTGCTTGAAGGTAGCAGCATCCTCGCATACGTCTTGCCACCAAATATTGACGAGCTTACATGGTCCACGACAGTGCTAACAATTACAATATCAGTAAGAGAAATGTGTATAAACAGAGCACTCACGATACCCTCAGCCTGGTCAGCACCAATGATCACGTTGGAGATAGTTGCTCCAGATTCGAGAATGAACACGGCATCTGCTTCACCTGTCTCTGATTGACCTTGGCATGCACCCGCTACGCGAAGTTAGTATGTGAGACCAAAGTGAGAGGATACATACAGGAGCCAGCACGATCGAAGCGCTTCATGCCACCATCAAATGAGCCCGAGATGACAGAGGCAGTTGGGAGTGCGACGTAGCCCGACGAGGCGGGGAGCGTCGAGGTGATGGCGGTCGGGGTGACGACAGCAGTCGCGCTCTTGGTAGACGACGTTTTGGTGCTGCTGCTGGATGTTTTGGTGCTGCTCGACTTTGTCGTGCTGGTACTCTTCGTCGAAGAAGACGTCTTAGTCGACGAAGTGGCCTTTACTGAGGAGCTGGATGTGAGACATTGCGAATACCATTCATCTATCGAGTGTGAATATTCAATTCCTCGACGCTCTAAGGGCCAGCTTACTCGAGTAAACGCAGGTCGCGCCAGAGACGCAAGTGGTCTCACCGGTATAGCCGGAGCCACCACACTGGCCTATCCATAGAGTTAGTATACAGATGTTGTATGATCTGATAAGTAGTCTAACCGTAGAGTGGCTAGGAAGGACGGGTCAGTCAGGTATAGCAACACCCGCCGATCAAAATAGGGCGCACCACTGCGGCCTTTACAAGAAGAGGCGCAAGAATAGCAAGAGCAGCGAGCGTTCGAGACATATCCAAAGATAGCGAGTGGGTAAACTGGGAATTGCGAGCCAATGTTAGAACCAAGGACAGTGTCTGTCGCTATAAATATGTGAAAATTTCTCTTCTCGACTATTAGCGGACCGCTGAATTCATCAAGGAGATGGTAACTACTGAATAGGCGGGCCGTTGGACGACGTGAGAAGCGTTGGTGGTGGGGCTGAAATGGATGAATTATACCGAAGTGGCCAACTAACCGGGGAAAGTGGCATAATTGTTCATGTGAGAGGGACCCTGGCTTGGCCAGCCTCGGCTAAGATGCGGGGTAACGCGCGCAGCGACGGCTTCCTTTTGATCTGGTCGGCCTCTTGTCGCGTCCTAGTTGCCTTCCGATAGGATGTAACGAGAGATGCGAGAAATATGCTTGTCGTGAGAAACGCTTAGTACTGGTTCGGTAACACTGCCAAGGGATTAGGTATAGGATTCACGAGTACTCGCCTCTTCTGAACCATAGCAGCAAGGGAGTACGTGAGGCTAGATACAAGGTGGTTGCTAGCTATGAACTCTCGCAACTGACCAGGGACGGGGGTAATCCGAGGCAGTAGTCAAGTAAGAAAGGTCTGAGACATTGATACCGGCCTCCAAGAAGCATTCTTGGGACTGACGATGCATCGGTGATTCCGTAACATTAGCAGGGATCTTCCTCGCGTGCGTCGGCCCGCCAAATGACACTCCGTTGCTATTTGATCCGCGTAGAGCTATCAGTTATATGCGTGTGATCCCAACCGTCCTCTAGGAATCTGTGGAAGGGGCCTGAGGGCGGCATCAGGCGGTCCGTCCTCTTCTCGGTAGCGAGATTATCGGATAGTAAAAGCTTGTGCATAGCCCAGTCTTTTTCCGCAGCACAGGCCAAACTCCGAAGCGACCATGTTGTGGTGGTGGTCAGAGGTCAGAGACAACATAGGACTCGACCACCACCAATCGTTCTTTTGGATTCCCGCGTTCTATCGTACATTTGAAATCCGATAATAACATGTTGCCGGCAGCAAGCAGTTCGGGTTTGGAATCATTCTCTGCATCAAGGCTTCTATTCATGGTGGCTCACTAGATTTCTACGTAGTTTCCTTGGGTGCGCCGTCCAGAAACATATATCTATATCTAAATCGCTAGCTTTCCCCATACAGGCTCCACCTCATTTACCATGGGAGGGTTCTAGCGACGTATGCTGTTTCTTGGTTTGGAGCCCTTCGCTGAAGGCTCGCGTGCGTGTCCCTGATCCGATTTTGACTCCCCATGCGCGTTGCTGTGACCCGCATCGGAACTACTTTCAGACCATCTCGACAGCCTTCGAACGCCATTATTATGATGTGCCTGAATCGGCTGGACCTGAGCAGCTGGAACTGGTTGAGGGGGATGATTTTGGGCATTTGTAGCTGGCTGATTGTGCTGGGTGGCCTGAGCTTGGCTTTGTTGGACGTGACTGTTGTTGGCTGGCTGTTGCCCTCCCGTTCCTCCGTTTGTATCTGATCTAGCGTGTAGCACAGGGTTTTAAGAGCCTTGGGACGAGCCGGAAACCGATCGCTCATAGTTTGTTGGAACAGGGGCAGCGGCAACGGTAAGAGCCGCGATGAGGACGAAGCCAAGGTTGACGAAGCTCTTCATTATGATGGTCTGAAAACATTAGCACCGTAGATTGGCTTCCATCTACGACTCACAAAATAGGCACCGGGCCGTTGAAGGAAAGAAGATGGAGTACGGAAAGGTAGAGCAAGGCACCTGGCCAATCGAATGATGTTCTCTCTTGGAATACGACGGCTTTTATGGGCTTTGCTCTGAGCCCAGCTATGAGAATGTTGCAAACAATCACGCGCACAGCGCGAGAACAATAAACTAGAGTAAGTCTATGTGTGGTGACGAGGCGTACCCTTGATGGCTGACGGTAGGTGACCGCTGGACCGCATCGTCATATGTTTGCAACTTTGCTTCCCACCTTCACAGATGGCTATGAATGGCATGATGCACTTGATCGACTGAGTTCAAGCTGCGCAACGTGTTTGTACTCGTCGAGATGCTGTGTCCCACCTGCACGGCGAGCACGCCTCGCGACGGCACATTACTCGGATGAGAGTTACATTGTCAGTAAATTCGAGCACTGAAACCAAATATTGGAGTTGTGGATTCTGTCTTTCCTTCTCTAAATGGCACTAGCTTCTATATCTAGGCAACCCATTTGTCTCTAGCCGCGGATAAATGGACGTAAAGAGAGTCATATATGAAGCTATTTGAGTCTCTCGTCTCTCTCTGACTGCAAACTCTCACGATATCCCTAATAAGTACCAAAAGTGTCAACGGGTGTTCTGTTCGGAATGTTCAAGGTGTAGAAAGACCATAATGCGCTCATATCTCGACGTTTGAATTCATTTTGGCCACACTGGAGCGCCGGAGGCACCTGATATGTACAAGGATGTACCGTTTGAGTCTACTGCTTTCGGGTTTTGCGGAATATGACTCCAGTAAGGAAGTCGAGAAATTGAATTTCTCGTCGGGAAACTGATGGCTGACTCGAGTTAGATCATTGGATGGGAGCGAGCAGCTTCTAGAGACACATTAGCAGGAATGAAGGCCCATTCTGATGAGCAACATATGTCTCACATATCTATATGTGAATTTTTGTGCCATAGAAACCTCATAGTCCACCAGTACTCATTCTTAACGCGCTTGACGCGCTTTAGAACTCCGCTCAAATACTCGCAACACGTTTGATTGCCATGGTTCTCCTTCGACTTCGCTTGAATATCGACAAAGTATACAAGACTAATATCACGAGCGTACAATAGACTCAGTCATAGACCTTAGTTAACACGTCGTGTTTCTTGGGACCGACACGAGCAACCAAGCATCTTCGATGTAAAGAGCCTTCGGAATTAAATCGAAATTTTATAAGAGCTGCTATAGAATTTGCTATATCGCGTATACTGAACTTCTCCTTTATAGAGAACTATGTCTGGGGTAGATAATACACCTCCCCAGCGACAAAGAACTCTCAAAGAGGACACTAGCATAGATTGGGTATGATTATAGACCGGAAAACACAGGGAAAATCGGAAAACAGCGACGCGAGAAGAACACGAGCATGGTTCGCTGGTCAGAACGTCGAAAAACATTCGTGTGAGACTATGAGAAGAGGTCAGAAGTGAAAGGAGAGTGAAAACAGATCAATAGGAGTTCGCGGCGTCAGAAAGCGAGCGCCGACTCCAAAAATGTGGCAGAATGGGATCCTTTGTGCAAACAGCTGTCAGACTGAGATTACGCGGTTTTATCGTCATATTATGCGATATAAAGCAGAAATACAGCATCTGCACCAGGTTCTGCCAGGTTTCTTTCGGTCAGCGACCAACAAGCACGAGTGAACAATCGTGCACGCTCACGAAAGGCAACATGAGCACACGCAAACGGGTCCAATGCAGATATAAATGCCTCTAGATAGAGCTACACACCATTCAGAGAGAGTTTCCGTCTGCACCCCGACGTGGTGGAAATGACGAGTTGAGCCACATCCGGAGCCTAGGGCGACCAGCCCACAAAATTGCCTTGATCTGCACCTATCTGAGCAGCTAAACCTCTGAGAGGTAGATAGCATCCATCCGACATGAGCTAGGTACCTCCAGGTCAGGGGATCAGGCAATCGGCGCGACCCAGCAGGTGGCTTGGATCACGTGTCTCGCAAAACGAGTTCAAACCCCGCTTTAGCGCGTTACTATAAAGAGGCTACGACGCACCTCTGGCCGGCCACACTTCTTGTCCTCGCCCCACGACGCGTTGCCCATCCGTTGCCCACCAACGCGTGTACAAGACCGGTATCGGCGCATACATCACACATGGAGACCTACAGTGTCTATGAGGACATCATTGGAGAGTCGCAGAGGAATCCTACCGATGAAACCTTTGACGAGGACGTGTTCCCTGACTTTATCCTGTGGAACGGGAGTGACTGGGAAAAGTAGTGAGCTAAATAACACGGACCTTGAGATGCGCTGACGCCTTTCGCAACCAGCTTGAAAACTCATCTGGCCTTTCCCGGAGATTCAGATCTGCTGTTCGTACTATGTCAACATCGCGGACATCTGCTAACTTTCTGTGTTAGGTTGGATGACAGGGCGACGAGCACGGCATCATCGGAGCTCTATGCGACTTCGGTGTGTTCGAACGACTTGGACGGTCGTTCGGACAGACAGTCGTCGTTTGGAGGAGACCCACCCGAGTCTGATGACGATACAGGACCCGTTGGAGTAGAATGGGATGCTGAGATCGAGTTTGAGGATGATGAGAATAGGTACGCATCCTTGCATGAAAGGTCTGATCAGTATTGATCATCGCCATAGACCCATTCAACTTTTGGTCCATGACAGTGACACGTCCCCGGATACGGGGCGCGCGTCGAAGTCTGACACAGAAGCGGCCCCATCATCCGCTTCGACTTCCGCCGGTGGGGATCGTCCTGCCGGCGGACAGATACTAAACAACGAGAGTCACGGCACTGCTAGTTCGGAAGGCCGTGACAAAGTCGTCGAGAACCCCTCCGCCGACAAAGGTTTGTCCCAAATTGCATCGTCCTCGCTGCCTTTTGACGTTCCCACCCAGGCAAGAAGGCTCGGCCTCGCAAATCGCGTAAAACTGTGAAGGCAGACGACGTCAATTTTGGTTTGTAATGTCCTTTAGACAAGATTCTCTGACTAATAATCAACAGAAAAGGACTCGATGGGCTATGCCTGCCCGATTGAAATCCTTGAATACCTTCATCAGACCGAAGGAAAACTTGAAACCGCGGCATTTGACAAGGTGTTTTTCCTAACTGAGCAGGCAGCGACGGTCGATGAGAAAGGGAGGTACCAGTGCGCGGTACGTGGGCGAGTCGCGGGTGAGGGGATCGCCAGGTGGGTGGAGACGGACCACGAGCCTTGTGGCAGATCCGTGGGAACGAATGATTCCTACCGGCGACACATCCTCGAGGCACACCTTGGTATCCCGCGCGCCCGAAGGCAGGACCAAGAGGATCGACTCGGTAAGTCCTTGGAATGGCGTTCACGAGCGGAATCTGAGCTGATCTCTCTCTACAGGGAAGCGAATCAAGCAGCACTATGTTGCTAAGGGAATGGTGAGGAAGAGAAAGGCAGTAGACGAGGATAGCGAGTACGAAGATGGCGAGCAGCACCGCCGAAAAAGAGTGAGAAAGCAAGCCTCTAGCCTGGACCGAGTCTCGAAGGTGAAATAGTGTAAATTATAACCTTCTATCCTCAATCTGAGCACATTCTGGTGGCATAATACATGTGCCACATCGAGACGACACTCAAGGTCCAGTAAGGTGATATCGAGTCGAAGTAGAAATGATGTATCCAAAACTTTGAGGGTCGAGGCACAACCTCTAAGGGATTGCGGACGCGATGGGCAGGTCGAAGATGGGGATCCGACCATCTGGACCCAACGTCGACTTGGCTTCCAAGTGACCATGTAGCCACACACATAAAGTCAAATTTTAGGAGCCCTCAAGCCCAACGAATGCAATTCGTACATCTTGGATTCCGATATAATTTGCCCCACCATCAAACACCAGCTGTCGATGGAGCGCTCACCCAACGCAGTAGAAGTCGAGAACTAACTGTCAGACTTTAATCTTCGCCTTTTTTCATATTGGCTGAAATCGCTAGCGCGTTTTCCCTCAAACTCGAACCGTCCGACCGATGCCACGGCCCAAGCGACCACTGATATATTGAAATGACACCACCCTCTCATCACTTGTCATAGGTCTCATCTACACACAGTTCGATTTCTACTGATCCCGTTCGTGGCGTCTTCGGGGATGCCGGATTTACCGGTACAACATCTTATCCACATGGTTGGATGCATCCGATGCGAGGTGCCCTATCTCTACTTAGCTCCCCTGCTACAGTGTATTCGCCGCTTGTAAAACCCCAGCGCTGATACCAATTATTTCATCTACTTAGTCGTACAGTATACACACCACGAATGCAAGTACCAGAGTAAAATTCTTATGAACTTCGCTGCGGTGTTCCACTTGCAAGTAGGCCACGGGAGGCCACCGGGTTCCAAGTTCAGAGGCTCTGCCTCCTCGGTAGTGCTGCGGCCTTGTCTTATGAGACAGTATAAATATACTATGAGGTGTATTGGAGTCCTGTTGGTGTCGTAGTTCTTCCTCTCGGGCTACTGCGTCGCGTGTGCGGGAATGGTTGGCTGAATATGAACGTTCCGCAGAGCCGAGATGACTTCATGGAACTTGTCTAAAACAGAGACAATGGTTGGAGGTGGGATGTATGCACTTGCAAACCTGATCGAATAAACGCCAATTCTGTAATTTCTGACGTTCTGACCGGTACTGGATGTCCTCTGTCCGCTTGGATCCCATGGCCAACTGTCACTCAAGCTCCTTGCCTAATCATCTCCAGACTCGAACCAGTAGGCCTCGGCTTCGGTCCCTGCTTACAAGAGTTCATTGCTTGAACCAGCTCAGGGGAGGGCTCTCTAAGATGCAAGAATAATAAAGAGTGATTGTCCGGTCAAAGCAGATATACGACCTCATTCAAGCACAACATTGATTGCGTCTCCCTCTCCCTTTGTCCGCGGCCGATTGGGTGGATCCTTACTTCCCCACCTTCTTCTTCTCATCAATCAAAGGAGCTTCCCATGCCTGTTGAGGGGGAGCAACAACTGTCTCTGCGTCCCCGTCGTCTCTTGCCCATCCCTCGGGGCGGTTCACCCACGCAGACTGATTATTGGGGACAGCAGCAGCAGCGCGACGGGCTTTATAGCGCTTGTAGATGAAGAATGCCTAGAGAAATATCAGAATGGTAGTATACGACTGGGGGGGGGGAAAGACATACTCCCACGAGCACGAGTAATCCGAGGAAGGAGACAAGAATGGACAAGGCTATAATCACCTTCTTGTCCCCATCACTATTCCTATAAGATAGCAGCCAAAGAGGAGTAATGAGCACCCAGAGATCTCAAAGTCATAGCATTTTCGTACTGATTGTCGCCTGACGACGCTACAGGGACTGCAGTGCCGACCGCAGTGTCTAGTAGCGACCTCGTGGACGGTTGGATGGTTGACGTGGGCACTACCGTACCCGCGAGTCCATCTCCACCCTGCGCAAGAGCATCAAGAGCTGAAAAAAACACGAATCCGAGGATCGGAGAGAGCTTCATCGCGACTGGAAACCAACGAGTGGATGTGGGTTGGGCCGAGAAGCCAAACAGAAGTGAACACGAGACTATATATACGCAACGTGCGGCTATGCTCAACCAACGGACATAGTGGCTTTCGCCATTGTACAGTATTGACACTCTCGCGGCGTTCGTAGATGGGCAATATACCGAATAAATATCAGATACCCCTTACCTTGGCAGGATCAGCTTCGATTAAGGCACATTCATGACGAAGCAAACGTAAACATAGGGAATCATTATCAGTCACTTTAGCAAAATACGAGGACGGTGGCCCAGCGAGCAGAACAATCTCGTACGAACGAACGTAAAACATGTAGAAAAGATGGACCCGATGACCGGAAATAGCATCATCACAATTGGGGAACGGTTGGGTGGTAAGCAGCGGCGAGGCGAGGACGGCTAAGCGCCACACACAGAAGGTTGCCTTCAATGAACGGACGCAGTGACTTATTTGTACCCCGGGTATCATCTTGACGTGCCCGATGCATGTACCGCGGAAGGTCCAGATCTCTCCCGACAAGGTGTCAATCTATGGCCAGGCCAAAAGGCAAAGCGTCTATTCATTACTATCTGATAGTCCAGGGAAAATAAGGCGAAGCAGAACTTCATTATGCTCCAAGCTCCTCCCACAGGATAGAGTCGACCGGGCCAATGTTCTCAAGGTGACGTGCTATTTCGACACAGCACATATGCTACGACCAGAATAGGTTCACAACTCTGATCAACTCTTTACGTGTCCATCGTTCATCTAGACGTGAGTGGCAGGAGCAGTTTCTGCATCTCCGCCATCCTTTGCCCACCCGCCTGGGCGGTTCACCCATGCATGCTTATCAGTAGCAGCAACACGGCGGGTTCTGTAACACTTGTAGGTAAAGAACGCCTAGAGCACCTTTAATGTGGTTTAACGTGGCAGTGGTACATACTCCCGCAAGCACAACCCCTCCAACGATGGAAATAACAATGGCTATAACTATAGTAATAGATCCACGAGGTGTTCTGAAAATTTGTCACAAGAACTGCCATCAGCGCTCACTATTCCAAATTTACAGAAAATTCATAACACGTACGGATCAGGGTAAACCGTTGGAGCGGGAGGCGAGGGATATGGCATAACCGTCGAGATGGGAGGTGACGGATTGGGTGTAACCGTCGTAGCAGAGACAGAATGCTCACCCACGACCTGGATATCCGCTATAGTAGTCAAGCTGCCCCTGACATGAGTACCCACTGCCCCCACGCAAGAGAGCCGATAACAGCAAGGCGCACGAACCTGACGACTGGAAAAAGTTTCATCGCAACTAGAGACCAATAGGCGGATGTTGGATTGGTGCAAGCTGCGACAAGGGGAGCGAACTATAAAAGCGCCATGGCATATGAAAGGCTATGGTCGATTAGCGGACATAGTGGCTCGTGCCAGAGTCCTCCGGCTATAGTCTTGATAGGCCCGTAGTCCTGATCCGACGGGGTGCAATCGCTTGTCGGCGAAGCACCATCTATATCCGTACAGCCAGATAAAGATAGGCGCTAAGCAACAATGCCTTATCGGTGAGGAACAAACTGACTTAACCGCGTCCCTTATATCCTTTACATCCGCAGAACGAAGACTTTGTAATGAATCGATTCAAGTTGCCTCTTCAAGTCAAGATATCAATCTAGAACCGCACCATGTCGTTGTTTTGCACGTGGGCATCCAGGGACCGGCGCCGGCGTAGATGTTCTTCTGAGCCAATAAGCACAGTTTCGTGGCAATAACGGCCACCTGCGTTAGAAACACTTCTCTATGGACATTATTGATCATTAGAGTATGGGTGAAGTGCTCGCCGTTGTTGCCTGAGCATGACCGCAAGAACATATATCAATCTCTTTGTTGTTTCAACAGAATATTGTTTCTTCGTGTGCTGTAGTATCTCAAATAGAGTCCTGATAGGTCCGATGCGCGTACTGCGGTGGGTGTCAATGACCAGGTCATTAGCCAAAAAGCCGAGATATAGATCCTACACGAGGGAAAGGATGAAATGGAGCAAGCTTCCATTATATGATAGGTTCCTCTTAGGGAACAGAGTTTAAACAGGTCAAACCCTCTCAAGATAAAGAAGGCGCCATCTCGACAGTGTACAAACGCTATGAAACGATTCGATCAACAAACCATAACTCCTCTGTCTTTTTGTGGTAACCATTGTCTACCTCTGAGGGGCAACAGCGGCTTCTGCGTTCCCGCCATCGTTTGCCCATCCAGCTGGGCGGTTCACCCATGCATGTTTGTCGGCAGCAGCCACGCTGCGAGCTTGATAACGCTTGTAGCAAAGGAATGCCTAGATTAAATTCAATACAGTGTAGCGCCACTTGTACAAGGATACATACTCGTACAATCACAATCACTCCGACGACGGAGATGACGACGACCATAACCAGAGTGAAGTACCTGTACGGTGGCCTGAGAATAATGCCGCACGCGCCACCATCAGCGGCCAAGCTTTCGAATTCACAGGAAATTATGAAACGAACGGAGGGCTAGGGAAACATCCCGTTCCAACGGGCTGAGGCCTCATAGTGGATGTGCTGGATGTAGGGCAAGGCGATGTCTCAGTTATAATCGTTGGAGGAGGGAAAGGACGCTGGCCCATGGCCTGGATGTCCGCCACCCCACTCAAACTGCCTTCGAGGGAAGTATCTAGACTCTGCGCCATAGACCCACGAGCGCAATGCACGCAAATTCGACGATATGAAAGATTTTCATCGCAACTGGGGGCCAAAAGACGGACGTGGGGAGGCGCAAGATGCAAAAAGGGAGAAAAGGGAGAAGACGCTACGGAGGTCTATGCTCGATTAATAGACATAACGAATCAAAAGACATTTATTCGTGTATAGTCTTGATAGGCCCGTCCTACTGACAAGAGAATCCGACGCTGCGCATCCACTTTTGGGCGAAACGCGCGGCTGCGATCATCTCGCCACGCAAATATGGTCGTTCAACAACAATGCATGTGCAGGATTGAACGAACCGACGTGTAACATCCTCATAGGTTGCAATCTATTATGGCGAACCAGTCCGTATCATGCACAGAGTCTTCCCATGGCTGAACTCAATTCTACATTCTTCCGAGACGCATTCAAAAATCGTGCTAGTTCTTTGCTGTACGCAGTTCTACTAGAGAGCCGTATTCGTATTCTCCGAGCCAAGAACACTCATGATTATCGCCCGAGCATGGTCGTAAGAATTCACATCAAGCAGCCCTCAATATGCGCGGATAAAAGCGGATCACTGTTCGATAGTGTACACTTGCTACGGCCAATCTGAAACATTGCGTTGATCGTCCCTCTTCCTTTGTCCATCGTTGATCTAGTATTTGGCTGTAGACGCCGTCTCTGCGTTTGCACCATCCTTTGCCCATCCACCAGGACGATTCACCCACGCGTGCTTGTCGGCAGCAGCAGCACGACGAGCGCGGTAGCGCTTGTAGGTAAAGAACGCCTAGTATAAGATCAGACGGGTTTAGTGCACCTAGGAAAATGATACATACCCCCACAAGTGCAAGCAAGCCAACGAGGGAGACGACGATGGGCAAGGCAATGGTGATAGCTTTGTTGGGCGAATTCGGCGCGGCTTGTGCCCTATAGTAGTATTAGATGCGCCATTATGCGTACTGTGTCTCTTACAAAGGCGACCACATGGTTCCACCGCCCTGAGAGTAGACTTGGTAGCAAGAGTATCCAGCGGGGACGAGTCCATTCACGATAGTTGGCCTGTGTGTATTGTAAATTCTCAATCTCAAGGCTATACAAGTAGATCTTACTGCGCGCTAACTGTAGACGACGCGCCACCGCTCTCGACCACCTGGTAGCAGACTGTCTGAGTGGGCGAGCTATAAACAATCACAAGAGGAGCGATAAGCCTGGAACACACTTCTGATAACATAGAAATTACGTACGCTGCATCACTCATCGTCCATGAGCCAATAACGCTGACCTCTGGCGCGCCGTTGACAGTGTTGGTAGCAGCGATGGAGTGTCCACCGACGACACTAACATCTGGTACAACTCCCACAGCAGCACTAGCACTCGCCGGTACACTCGTCGCTCCAACGACGTTGATGTCGGGGCCACCAGCTGCAACGCTCGACGCGCCGACGACGTTGATGTCGACATTCTGCGCTAGAGCACCCAGAACAGACACGCAGATGAATCCAAGGATTGCAGAGACCTTCATCGTGACTGGGAGAGACCAACGAGTCGAATGTGGGCGGCGACAAGCAGCAACGGAGTGCTGGGCAGAGAGGGAACGCACGCGCAATTAGAGACGGGGTATGGTTACGCCATAATGCCTCAATAGACTCTGTAGCCACGCCCAGCCTCACACCAACGTCATGCCGATAACGGACTCCGCAGCAGATACTCTGTATGTGCCTCTCGACCAAGACCAAAGTTCTATTATCACGTCGCATCCACGACAGCGCAAGGGTAGCATAGAATGTTAGCAGCAATAAATGTTAGGAAAAGTCTAGAAGAACTATGTGTCCATATCGAATAACGAGTGTCCAACCAATCGACAAAACGCGACTCCATCATGCGTCCGATAGAATCTTTTCGATGGATTGATTCAAAAAGTCCTTCTTCGAGGACAAGTCTGCCTTCGGGAAGCGGGCCATGACTGCCTCGCGCGCAGTTCTACCAGAAATTTGTCAGCAGACGTCTTTCATAGAGGACCAAGAAACCCACTTTTTCGTGACAGTCATCAGATCCTGCGTGCTCAAATACATTCTGAGCACGCTAAGCAACTCTTCATCCGTCGGGTTGGGATTCTGGCTAGGCGCACTCATGAGCGGATTGATGCTCGTCGCCATACTAAACGTCGACATGGGTCGCTGTTGTTGTCCAAACGCCGAGGGGAAAGACGACGGAGGTCCTCCGCCCCCACCCGGCATTGTCGCCCCAAACCCGCCGCTCGTACCCGTTCCAAACATGTTCAAGTTGGTCATGACGCTGTTCCTGGGCGCCGCTGGACCCGTTCCACCGTATGCACTACCGGCATAGGCCGATCCAGCGTACGGAAGTGTTCCAAATTCACCCGGTCCACCCATCATACCAAAGCCTGCCATCGGCATAGGCATCGTGCCCATGCTCATGGCACCAAAGCTGCCCGTCCGCATGTGTCCTTGCTCCGACGCCGCAGGTCCGCTGAATGGCATGGATGGGAGTTGAGGCATGCCCATCGACGACGCACTACGATGCGATTGTGCAGCCAGGCGCAGATTCGGGTTCGACGAGCTGTTGTGCATCACATTCGTGTCGCGATAATAGTCCCCGCCTGGACTTGGCGATGCGGCGCGGGATCCGGGACGTGAGTGGGATTGGTATGGCGGAGCCACCGAACGAGCACGCGATTCGGGGCGTGATCCGCCAGAAACCGATTTGTGTTCATCAAATTCGATCGCTTCCGCTTGGTACTCTGCACTCGTCGTCAGAGAATTACTCTCCATCATTGGTTCTACTTACCGCTAAACTTCTTGAGTGGAATAACGCTTTCATCGAATCCTTCGTCGTCTTGAAGAATGACCTTCTTGTCCTTTCCTTCTCCGACAACGATACGTGTGTTACCCCAGCTAAAGTCGTCCATGCTCCAGAACGAGTAGATGGGCAAGAAGAACGAATAGACGGGATATCTGCGCCATTGTGAGCGCCTACGTCCCTGAACCGTATTATACGTACGCAAGAATGTAAATGATCATCCAGCCAATGAGCATAAACTCGCGCTTGAGAAGGAAGATGACCGCTTGCAGACCGTAGACGGCACCAATCATCGCGAGTGAGATGATGGGAATAGGCGCCTGTTTCGTCGCGACAACCACAATGAGGTAGACCAAATAGACTGCAGTGGCGGGCAGGATCTGCAGGCCATTAGCAAACGAAAATCGCCAGGAAGCCGACGTACCAAAGTACCGAGCAGATCAACAAACACGATGAAACGCATCGAGAAGCAGCAGAAGCCACAGAGTTCGCCAAGACCAATCAGCTCGAGAAGGTTGTGAATAGTCGAGTTGATCCATCGACGACGCTGAGAGAGCAGCACACTCCAGCGGTCAGGAGCGACTGTATGAGCAATGGCGTCTGGCGTAAACTTCATCTTGAACAGCGGGAAGTGCTTCATCATAATCGTCGTGAGATATCGATCCTCTCCGAGCTGAAGGAGATTCTTCTTGTGCAAAGTATCGACATTGCACTCTGAATATTCGTCGATGATGCGGTTGGAAATGATAAGCGGTCGTCCCTTGTCTGCCGTTCGGATACGGTACATGGAGAAACATCCTGGCAAACAAGTGACAGAGCCGAAGAGAGACTCAAAGGCCTTGGCGAGGTGGTGCGAAATGTAGTATTCGTACACTTGGATCATTGTCCACCAAGAGCCGTCCTCATTGTCGAGTTTGGTCTCTCCACAGACGGCAATAACCTTGGAGTCATCCGAGGTCACGGCAACTAGTCGATTGAGCGAATCGGGCGTCACTGTCGTATCGGCGTCGACCATGAAAATGTACTCGTAGAACGCCGGGTCGATACCGATGATGTTGTGCATCTGGTGATACATTTCCAGCTCGAGCGGATACATGGGAGCATCAAAGTGGACGCGGTTGAGGTAGTGGAGAAGAAGGATTTGAGAGTCTCGCTTGCCACGATTGCCCGGACGCTGACGTTCGCTGGGCTTTCCGACTTTGACGACGACCATGTATCTAAGAGTTGTAAGCTATCGTATTCAGAGAACCCAAAAGAAACGTACGGGACGACGTGACCTTCAAACTCGTAGAGACCAGAGTAGACCTTGCCATAGTTGAGCTGCTTGGACCCCTCACCGATACTCCTGAACATGAGAGGCTCCGGGTCCAGACTTGGATCTACACCAAGAATATCGAGCACGATACGAGGCGTCGGTCGATCGTTACCAGAACCGACGATATTCCCGTCGCATATGATGAACAAAAGCTTGCGCTTGTCGTCATACTTGAGACCAGCAAGCGAATCAATGGTTCGGCGAAGAGATTCTTCTCCTTCGGTGTAGCAAGGGACTTGGCAGATGATAAACTTGTCCAGCAGTTCTGGCGTGCGCTTCGACGTGAGTTGCAAAGCGGCAAGGACTAAAAGGGAAGTTAGCGTGATAACCACCACTACTCACCCATATGGACTCACACTTGATCAGAATGGTGACCGCGATGATGGCAGAGAAGGTGACGAGAAGGTAGCCTTGAACTGTGCATCTGGCATCCTTGCGGAAGTCGGTACGGCCAATGTAGAAGCGGTTATTGAGGCACGCTTTGTTGGCCGCTCGTTGATGGTCATCCAATCCGTCCAAAATAGCTTTGACATTCTTTGTGATATCTTGACCGACTTGCTGCTTGAAGAGTGCGACAATGTCCGAGTTTAGATAGTCGTATCCACCTTGGCCATGGGTGTCCTCGTACGTCTGGAGATAGTCGGACAAGTCGTACAACTTTTGGTCAATAATGGCGACAAAGCTGTCCATCCATCAGTTGGGAAACCCAGAAAACCCTATTGGATCATACCGTCCATCATTCACAGCAGAATGGATCAACTTGGGTCCCCAGACGAGTGGGCCCTTGTAGAATTGCTTCATCTTTGGAAGAAATCGGTCCGTATACCACGTCGGACTAGTGAGTCTTGTTCCCTATGAGTCGTTAGCACTTGTGAGATATAACATTCCGTCGGCTTACCTCTAGGGTTTGGAGAGCACCGCTAGTGTGGATAGCATACGCGGGGATCGGTGCAGAAGTCGCATTAGCCCAGCGCATCTCGAGCAAATGGCTCGTGACGAGACCAGCACAAGCCAAGTCCAATGGTGGAGGGAAATACGTCGTGAGGTCGGTACCGGCATAGGGCATTGTGACGTCCGGGGTCATGGGTCGACCAGGGACAGAGTGATCACCCTGGATAAAGTTGGTGATATCATAGACACTTCCAGCGATAGACACCCAAAAGTTGTCCTCGCTGTCGTGACCCTTGAGATCATTGGCATCCCAGGCGTGGTCGAATTCCGGACAAAGCAGCTTGCCGAAAAAGATGACATAGAAGATGATCGACGCGCATAGCCCAAAGATGAGCATGCAAATCGTCACCTTTTCGCGCCACGCCATGCGAATATCCGAGCGCTTCATGCCGCCAACCCAGGAGAGCAAGAAGGATGGTATCCACCATGTGCACATCCACACAAAGCGGACCCACCACCGACGAGCACGCGTCGTTGGGATCACCTCGACAGGCTTGGAGGCCATCTTGCCCTTTTCCTTGGTAGCCAATGCAGCAGTCGAGCCATCCCCACCAGGCAAGTTTGCATAGCCATGCTTACCCGCGGGCTGCGACATTTCGATGGCACCCTTATTCTTCTTGTCAGCCGCTGGAGGCGTATACCCATCGGCACTCCCTTTATCCCACTCGTTGGAGCCGTTCCATCCAGGGTTGTAATTGTTGCCTCCCTCGACGTTGAAGTTTTGCGTCGGATCGGCTGAAAGAAGTCCGCCTCCACCATAGAGCAGATCTTCATGCGAAGCTCCAAACGCCATGCTTCCGATACTGCGTCGTCCAACCGTGCCTCGACCCCACCCATGCAATTCGCTCGGAGCACCACCTTCTGCGCTCATATCATCGTCATCATCTCCATGGGCCCTCGAGGGTGAAGTAGCGCGCATGCCCTCTTCCGTAACTCGCGCACGGTCGTCGACATCTCGCCAGGCATTCCAGTTGACCCAAACTTTGGTCTTGCCAAAGACGAAATCGACACCCTCAACCCATCGTTCGCCACTTGCAAAGGCGCGGATGCCATCCTCGGGACCACCGACGATGCTTCCAGAGTGCATTCCGACGGCATGAAGGAACTCCTGGGTGGTATAGCCATGGACCCAAACGTTTTGCTTGCGTCCCACGAGATCTGCGAGCCCCAGACTTTGCAGCTAAACCATCGTTAGATACATACATCAAAATCATTGAAACGCACCTGCGCTCGCACACGTCGCTTGTCAAAGCTGTTGCTCAAGCCGGAGTCGTTTGGTCGGATGCATAAAGCAGTCCAGACACGAGCGGCTGATCGCTCGAGCTGAGAAAGAAGATAGGACAAGACCGAGTTTTGCTGAGTGGTGATCGGATACGCCTTGCTGGGATCCAACGAAAATGCTTTATCTAAGCCCGGTGAGTATGAGTCCAATTCTGGCATGATCTGCGTACCCTTCTCGTCGTCTTGGGAACCAGCCAGCAAGGTGGGAGTGCGGATTGGCCTAATGGAGACCTGGGCACGAACGACAATGCTAGGATCGTTGACGTGCGACTCGGACGCAATACCGGGACCAGAAACGAGCCTAAGGGGACGATTAGTATACGAGCCATTGCAAGAAGTACGACATACCTCTTGACAAATCCTTCACCACTCGAACGCAATGCGCGCACAAACCCAGCATCCCAATTATCCGCATCATTCTCCACCCAATCATGAACACCATACGTAATCGGACCAGAGTAATGATTGATACCAAAATTGGCAAAGCGTCGAGAAGCCGGCGGTGCACCCGACGACCCAAAGCTGGCCGTAGACGCAAATGGATCCGCAGTCGGCTGAATGAATCCGGGGCTCCCACCAAAACTACCCACGAGCTCTTGTACCATATCTTCTCCAGAAACGACGCTGCCTTTACGCGCACTTGTCGCTGCCTTGTTCATCACACCCAACACGCCTCCAACGCGCTTGCCCATGACACTCCTCGGATCACCAGTGACGGGTGCACCACGCAAGAGTTCAATGACGGAGAGGTTGTCCATAATTGTCATCGTAGGGAGGTGAACGCCGTCGTGGAGAATATCGGATGAAGGCGGTACGTCGTCGTCAAAGTTGTGACGCAAAAGGAATGACTGGAGTATTTCGTCTTGGAAATTGGTAACGAATTCTGGGAACCCGTTTCCTCCGCTGGCGGCAGAGATGAGTGTGCCGGTTCCCTGAGATGCGCGTGTCGTAAAGCCTGGAATATCCAGAAGGATAATGGGCGCGGGAGTGTATGAGCGTCCAGATGCCGGCGGCGTGAGACCAGGACTGAGTTTGTGATTCGCAGTCTCGACAATGTAGCTGAAAAGAAGGGTGTAGAGACCAGATACGAGAGAATCTCGTTGCGCCCTGGCACCTTGAGCCTCGAGATAGACGCTCAGGACTTCCTTGCGAACATAACTGCTCTTCACGGTGAGAATCTCCCTCAGCGAGTCGGGCGTGATCCCAAGCAATCGCGCAGCTCGGTCGAGCATCAACGGGTTGGTGATGCGGACTTCTTCTTGACCATCAACGACGTTTCCTCCAAGGCCGTTGGCACCACCCATGTATCCGGCCTGTACGTCTCGCTTGCTCAGTGGCTCGTCGAAATCAATGTTTCCGAGCGTGAGCATCGCGCTAAGCAATCTCCATATACTTTCTCGGTGCCGCTCCTTGAAGCCAAGAATGTTCATGGCTTCCTGGACTAGACCAAACTGGGCCGAGTCGTCACTAAACGGACCTGACGGAAGACGATAGCATCCCGAAGACGCGAGTAGCGCATAGTCAGATGCATCTTCCAGGCCGAATGACTCGTGTAGAGCCGACGGCAGGCCGGACAAGAGTTGGTAGAAGATGTGGAACGTGCGTTCGTCTTGTCGGAGGCGGCTCAGCCTCGACTTGTCGATTCCCCAAGTGAGAATCTTTGCTCCAACGATGACACCGGAGCCTGGACTTGCCTCTCCTTGGTCATTTGTCGAATAGGAGAAATGGAGTTCGGTGTAGCTAGAATACCGGCTCGCGTCTGGGTTGGCCTGAGTCTTTGATCGACCAAACGACGACAAGAGGGTATTAAAGGCATTGATTTGAGATGTAATTTTCTGGGCTTTTCGTGCAGATGTGGATGAGATGGAGGTGAACGAGGTGGATGAGGAAAGGTGAAGCAGTTGGCGTGTGATGAGACTTGACGTGTGCGACTTGCCGGAGCCTGTGATTCCCCTGTAAAAGTATACTTGTCATCAGCGATGGGTTCCGAAGAAGAGGGTACCCCCCCAAAACAACAACAGGGATGGCCAGACCGATTGGCGGTGACAGAGCCACCGGGATTCGTGGGCAACAGAGGGTAAAGCAGCTACTCACCGAAATACGACAAGTTGAGGTTGATGCCATCGTCTGCTTGCAAGATAGATCCGCGTCGCAAATTCATACGCATGCGCCTGCAGGCCACCATCCTTGCGCCAACGGCCGCTCATGTCCCACGCCTTTTCTGCAATTTCGCGCATAGAGGCTTCATTATCCGCTGGGATCAGCTTGCTGGGATTCACCGCGACGAGAGCGGACGAGCCAATGCGCGTAAAAGGCAAGTCGTGACGAAAGCGGGCATGGAGCAGCGACAGCAGCGAGTCGTCGTTGGGATAGATTGTAATAGGCTTTGTAGACGTTGAACCGAGCGGTGTAGACGATGTGATGAGCGAGACGAGATCATGGACCGTTCGGGGATCCTTTTGCTCCTTGGAAGCCGGGTTTGTAGACGCCATTGGAGCCTACAAATGACGGGAATAGATCTAGAATACGTTCAACTCCCGTTACGAGCGTGCAGATCAAATTGCTGAAGAATTCGAATTCAGCGGAACAGGAGAATCACGCCAGAAGGATTAGAGAAACGAAGGTAAACAAGCAAATGCGAGAATAGTAAGAGTCCGAGTATGTGCGCGAGTATTTTCGTCGAATTTCGTGGTCGCTGGACGTGGCGACGACGAGGCGGATGCCAAAACTGAGAGGCGTTGCTTTGTGTCTGCCGAGTGTCGCAGCCACAAATATCAAACATTTGAGAGTAATCAGAATTAGAGATATTGTGACTTAGACCTTGTCATACGGCAGGCAGACTCAAGTCGTGGATGGGATTCCCAAAGAAAAGCACTGTTAATACCAAGGATAGTATACATTGGAAAGCTGGTGTACATTCGTGATAGATACTCGAAAATCTAGGCATTCGCGTCTGTTCGAACGTTGGTCCAGGAAGAACCACATTGGAAACGACTAAAATCTATCTTGGTTGCCCGGAATGAACTCGTCGTCGGCATAGTCAGGAGGAGGTCGGGATGTAATAGTCCATGTCGATTGTCTGGAGGTACCCAGAAGAGACGTTTGCCGGAGGAGTGCACCCATCCATCATGCGAAAGTGAGCATTGCTTGAACCCAGGGATGCGGATCCACAGGTAGTACCCTCCAAGGTCCCCTGTGAGACTCGAAGATTCAGACTCTTCGTCATGCTGACTGGAGTTATTGTCACCTATTGGGACTCGTTAGGTAACATCATGCAACCAACTAAAATTGGGAGTAGAGATAATACTCACTTCGCCTCGCATCCCAGAGGCGGATCGTTCCATCCCCTGAGCAAGACACAACTCGTAACCCATCTGGCAGGAATGAAACGCCATTTACCCTGGCTTGGTGACCTCGAAGGAATTCTACCACGGGTTCACCAGAATCTACATGCCACAGTCCAATTGCCTCGTCGTACGAGCCAGAGACGACTCGTGTCCCGTCTGGCGAAAATCCGATGGAGGTAATCACGCCTTGGTGACCTTGACGTGGCTCTCCCAAAGGTTGACCAGTGTCTACATCCCACAGTCGAATTGTCCAGTCCTCCGAGCCGGAGGCGATTCGTGACCCATCTGGCGAGAAAGCGACGGCACAGACCGTGTCTCGATGGCCTCTGAGAGGTTCTCCCACAGCTCTACTGGTTTCTAGATCCCACAGTCGTATCGTCTCATCGCCTGAGCCGGAGGCCATTAGTGACCCGTCTGGTGAGAATGCGACGGCACAGACCGCGCTGCGGTGACCCCGAAGTGGCTCTCCTATGGGCTCACGAGTGTCTGCGTCCCATAGTTGAATCGTACTGTCCTGAAAGCCTGCGACGATTTGTGACCCGTTCGGCGAGAATCGCACGGTCCATACAGAATCTTGGGGACCTAGTAGCGGCCCGCCGACCTGTTCACCAGTTTCTACATCCCACAATCGAACCGTGGAGTCGAGAGAGCCAGAGACGATTCGTGATCCATCTGGCGAGAATGTAACGGCCCAGACCACTTCTTCGTGACCTTGAAGCGGCTCTCCCACAGGCTGACCAGTGCTCGCGTCCCACAATCGAATCGTCTTGTCGTCCGATCCTGAGACAATTCGCGATCCGTCTGGCGAGATTCCAACGCCCCGAACCCAGCCTCCGTGACCTGGAACTGGTTCTCCAACAGGCTGACCCGTCTCCACATCCCACATTCTAATTGTCCAGTCGGACGAGCCAGAGACAATTCTGGACCCGTCTGGTGAGAATTCAACAGCGTTGACCGAATCACGATGACCACAGAGTGGCTCACCCACGGAGTGGCCGGTGGTTGCATCCCACAAACGAATCATGTTATCGGACGAGCCGGAGACGATTTTTGATCCATCTGGAGAGAATTTGGCTGTGAGAACTTGGCCTAGATGACCCCGGAGAGGCTCCCCTACGGCTTGACCAGTCTCTACGTCCCACAGTTGAATAGTGGAGTCGAGCGAGCCAGAGACGATCCGGGATCCATCTGGAGAGAATCCTACAGCATAGATCCAGTCAGTGTGACTTAGAAGTGGCTTTCCCACAGGGTGACCAGTATCTACATCCCACAGCCGAATTGTACGGTCATCTGAGCCAGAGACGACTCGCGATCCATCTGGCGAGAATCCTACAGTGTTAACCGAACCTTGGTGGCCACTGAATGGTTCCCCCACAGGCTCACCAGTTTCTACATCCCATATTCTAATTGTCCAGTCACGCGAGCCAGAGACAACTCGTGACCCGTCTGGCGAAAATGCGACAACCCAGACCGAGTTTTGGTGACCTCGGAGGGGCTCTCCATCAGGCTGACCGGTGTCCACATGCCAAAATCGAATTGTATTGTCGTGTGAACCGGAGACTATTCGTGAGCCGTCTGGCGAGAATTCGACAGCACAGACTCCGTCCCCGTGACCTTGGAGTGGTTCTCCGACAGCCTGACCGGTGTCCACATCCCAGAGTCGAATCGTACAGTCATCAGAGCCGGAGACGATTCGCGACCCGTCTGGTGAGAATCCGACGGACCGAACCCGCAGCTTGTGACCTCGAAGACTATTTGGAAGCCCAGGATACGTCTCCTCCAGTCCTTGAGTCACATTTAGAGTGTTTTCATACTGCTTCATACTTTGAAGATGCAGCATTGACTTTTTAGGAGTAAAAGCAAGTGCTGAAAGGTAGATGTGTGGAGCACTGTCCTGGATCGGCACTGCAAAGGCGATCATAAACCGTCGTATTTCGTTGATCCTGCTTGCAGTTCCCACATCAAGCTATGTCTCATTTGAGATATTGTGAATCGTTGGGATGAACCACTCACCCCTGTGTGGCGTGCAATAGCCCGAAGACCGGCTATCGCTCGTGGCACTCCTCCGGTCAAGCCCAGAACCTCCATCCAGTATAACACATATGGACATTGAGTAGCGTATTCAAGCTCTTTTTTGAGCTTGGATCGCCAGTTATCGTTGGTTTCCGCAACGTGGAAGGGCCAATGGGGACTCGCATATCGAAGCTTTCTTGGGATAAGCCTTGATATCCTGGCATCAAGGTCAGGAATCTCCCTATTTAGATTAAAGGATGACTCGATTTGGCATATGTTAAACTTGAGACCCTCGGTCGGCGACTTGAGGCGTTGGAAACACCACGACGCTGCTTGTCCATGGGCATTGGCAAGGTCGATATAGATTCGGTGGTGGCTATCGGCGGCAGGGGCAATGCAGCGACGTCGAAGGTACTCGACGAGGGTGGGGTGACGAAACTGAACCAGATTCGTAGCTGGATCTTCCAGAAGTACACTTCCTAGATTCCGTACTAATGCCTTGGCATTGCCGTTTACTGCGTTATGCTTAGAGAGGTCGTCCAAATCATTTATGGTGAGAGGCTCATATGCTGCAAGTAGTAGAGCGAGCATACTACACATTGTCACGCGAGACTTGGGGTCTGTGCGTTGGAAGACGAGGTCGTATACGTCGTCTATATCCCCAGCCTGGTCGACTGAGATTAGACGTTCGTATATAACTTCTGGTGTATCGAATGTGGCTTCGTTGGTGAGCATTCGGCAAGCAGTGCTCGCCCAAATAAACAGCCCAGAGGCCTTTGCCGTCAACTGCTGTCTCTTTTCCAGCGATAGCACGTCACCTAGTGATTGATGAACATAGGTCGCAATGTCATCAAGATTGTCGTGGTGATTGACGTCGTGGAGGCGGTCCTTCAGCTCTGCTTTGATTGAGAGCGGCCGCAGAACCGTTTCGATGACTGGGTCTGGGCGACTCGTGATAAATAGCTTGAGGTTATTCGTTTCTCGAGCAGCCATAGTGATCGTATCAAGAAGCTCCTTTCGCTGCGCTCCAGATTTGCATTCGTCGACAGCGTCGATCACTAGAATTACCCGTTGCTGTCGCTGACGGAGTGGATTGATGACCAGTGTTTGCAGCTGTTCCTGCAACGAACTTCGCATAATCGCAGGATTTTGCTCCACGGCCTTTGCTATATATGGTTTAAGCTCGGGCACTTGCTGAGCAAGTTCTCTGGCTATGGTCGAGCAGAACTTTTCGGTCGTGGATCCTTCGTTGCTGATCAAAGAGAAGAAGAATTGGCCGCCATATATTCCTTTTTTTCGCCACATCTGCGCTACGGACATCGCCACTGTAGATTTTCCCGAACCAGCAATGTCGCAAAGCCAAAAGATCGGTTTTTGAGATATTTCGTCCTCGGCCCACGAGCATATCGTCCGAAGAACGACCTCACGTGTTCCTTGCAAGCAAGTACTGTGAACCGAGGACGCGTTGAAGGCTACCATTGGTAGCTGAAGTATAGCAGAGGTATCCACTAACATTTTAAGCCGATATATCATCAAAAAATTCCATCTTACCACCCGTCACAATTTTCTCCACCCAGGCCTTGGTGGCCTCTACGTTGATTTGAGTGGATTCTACTTTGTTCTTTGTAACATTGATATTCTCTTTCACAACTTGAACATGGAACGCGGTGAAAATAGCCAACGCCTCCTGTGTCAGAGGTCAACCTCTGAATAAGACTAATGTAGCTCGCACCATGAACTGTTTATGTCGATCTTCGATGTTTCTATTGAGTTTATGAATCTCTTCTGCATCGACCTTTGCTTTGGTCATCGATTTAAAGACGCCGAATTTGTTGCGCTTGCGTTTCGTCGTTAGATTGACGACCACATCATGCGTTTCCTCGAGGAATCTGCACTTGTTAATCGACTAAAGCTGGGCAGAATTGTTCACTCACTCCACATAGTGGAGGATTGGCCGCCTAAATGCCTCATCCACAACCCTCTCCCCTAGAGAATAGGTTTCAAACAGGGCAATTTGCCCCTCAAGTGCAGACATGAATTCCTTCAGTCGGCGCGTAAGATCAGTCCACTCTGCTTGGTTATTTTCTATCGCCTTGTCGTACTCGTCAGTTGAAGCTGTGATATAGCGTTTCGCCAACTAACCTGCATAACTTCAAGGATAGACTTTGTTGCCCTACAGGCTGCTTTCAGGGGTGCGAGTATATCTGAGCCCTCGGCTACATTGGCCGCAACGTCGAGGCCGACGATGAGCGTGTCATACACTTGATCCTTCTTGCTCGTTGAAGGACTAGCGGAAGACGAGGGTCCCGGCGCATTATCAGCCTTGTGGTGTTTCTCGGGCTTGACGGATCGAGACATCATAAACTTGGATGGATCCAAGATGAGATCCACCTCACGCCTCCCGTCCTACCACACGTGCCAGATCAATGGGGTAAATGTATCGTACGGTAATGATGGAAATTCCCGAATAACTACCTCGTCTTCGTGCACTCGCCAAACTACGCCGTATCAACTCTCTCTCCGCAACTGAAGAACCTTACTTGCGGACCGCTGTCATACTTGTAAATATACACTCAAGTGATAGTAACAGATTAAGATTGATGATTATCAGTGAGGAGTTGGTTCATCTATTGTATCGTGTCTGTTCAGAGATGCCCCTCACAAATATCAAACATTCTAGAATAATCATGCTTACGGCAATTATGACTCATACCTTGTCATACAGCAGGGAGACGAAAGTCGGCGATTAAGCTGAGACCGACTACGCAAGAAGACAGCATCCTAGGAAGAATGGTATAAATTGATGGTAAAATCTACACATTTACGTCCGTTCGAACCTTTGTCCAGTTGGCGCCGCATTGAAAATGTGTGAAATCAACTTTGGTCGCGCGCAGAGGACTCGTCGTCGGCATGGTCAGAAGAGAACGTGGGTATTGTAGTCCATGCCGATTGTCTGGCGGTACCCAGAAAAGGTGTTTATCGGAGGATTTCATCCAGCCATCCTCCGAAAGTGAGCACTGTCCGAATCCAGATACAACGACTTTGGGGGTTTCCCATCTACTCAAATATGTTGGCTCCTCGGCATTCTGATTGGAATCATTCGTGTTCATATCTTATATCATTTGTCAGATTATGTCAAACAATCAGCCAGAAGTCTAGGCTTTACACACCTATTTCTGCGTCCCATAACCGAATTGTCCCGTCAAGTGAGCCAGAGGCGATTCGTGAGCCGTCTGGAGAGAATGCGACGGACCAGACTCCCTTTGTCTGCCCTAAGAATGGTTCTCCCAATGACTGGCCTGTTTCTGTATCCCACAGCCGAACCGTTCCGTCTGGGGAACCAGACACGATTCGCGAACCATTTGGTGAGAACGCGACAGCCACGACCCCACTTTTGTGGCCTCGGAGTGGGTCTCCCAGTGGGAGACCAGTCTCCGCATCCCAAAACCGTATCGTCTTGTCATCCGAGCCGGAGACAATACGGGAGCCATCTGGAGAGAATACAACCGTGTTGATTGACCCTTGGTGACCCCGAAGTGGCTCCCCCAGTGGTTGACCACTGTATGCGTCCCATAGTTGAATCGTACAATCGGACGATCCTGAGACAATCTGTGAACCGTCTGGTGAGAATGCAACGGTTTTGATGGAATTTTGGTGGCCTCGAAGTGGTTCTCCCTGTGGTTGACCTGTTTCTGCATCCCACAGTCGGATTGTGTGGCCTGATGGGCCAGAATACAACTGGGAAGAAGCGGAGACGATGCGCGAGCCGTCTGGAGAGAAGCAAACAGCGTTGATCTGGGCCATGTCAACTCGGAGTGGCTCTCCTAACGCCCGACCTGTTTCTCCATCCCATATTCGAATAGTATTATCCCAGGAGCCAGACAAGATTCGTGAGCCATCTGGAGAGAATACTGCGGCCGTGACCGCGGAGTCGTGACCCTGAAGCGGTTCTCCCAGTGGCTGCCCCGTGGTTGCATTCCACAGTCGAACTGTATTGTCGTACGAACAGGAGACAATTCGTGACCCATCCGGCGAGAAGTTGACGGCGTGAACACTGTTCTGGTGACCTCGGAGTGGTGGCAATACACTCTCAACATCCCACAATCGAACTCCATCCAAAAAAACAGAGACAATTCGTGAAACGTCGGGCGAGATTGCCACGGCATAGACTGAGTCCTCGTGACCTTGGAGTGGTTTTCTTAGGAGTTGACCGGTGTATGCATCCCACACTCGAAATTTATGTTTACTCGAGGCGGAGACGATTTCTGAGCCATCTGACGAGAATCGAATGGCCCTTACATCATCTGTGTCGTCTTCTTGAAGTGGATCTCCCAGCGGCTGCCCTGTTTTGACATCCCATTGTCGAATTGTGTAGTCCCACGCGCCGGATGTAATCCCTGAGGACCCGGAGACGATTGTCAGTCCGTCTGGAGAGAACGCGACAGCTCTGATCGCTGAACGGTGACCTCGAAGTGGCTCGCCAAGGGGATGACCAGTATCACTATCCCACAGTCGCAAAGTCCTATCCCAAGAACTAGAGACGATGCAGGATCCATCTGGCGAGAATGCAACGACTGTGACCGTGGAATCGTGACCCTGAAGCGGCTCTCCGAGTTGCTGGCCAGTGTCTGCATTCCATAGTCGGACTGTAGAGTCGTACGAGCCGGAGACAACCCGGGATCCATCTGGTGAGAATGCAACTGCTACGACTTCCCTTTCGTGACCCCGTAGCGGGCTCCCCAATGACTGACCAGAGTCAACATTCCAGACTCTAATAGTCATATCACGCGAACCAGAGACAATTCGCGAGCCATCTGAGGAGAATGCGATGGCTGTGATCCAATCTTCATGACCTCGGAGTGGGCCTCCCAGGGGCTGACCGGTTTGTCCATCCCACAGCCTAAGTGTATTGTCGCACGAGCCAGAAGCAATTTGCGATCCATCCGGGGAGAATGATACGACCGTTACTGTGTTATTATGACCTCGGAGCATGCTCGGGCGCCCAGGGTAAGTTTCCTCAACCCCTTGAGTCACGCTCAATGTATTCTTGTGCTTTTTGAGACCTTCCAGATGAATTATTGACCTCACGGGAGTAAAGGGGAGTGCTGAAATGTAAATATGTGGAGCGCTCTCCTGAATCGGCACAGAGAACGCTACTAAGAACTGTCTGATTTCTTTCAGACGATTTCTAGTCTCCTCTGCAAGCTTTCGTTGTATAAGCGGTTTACTTAGGTGACTGAAGTCGAGCACTCACTTCTTTATGTCCTGCAATAGCTCGGAGGCCGGCTATTGCCCGCGGCAGTCCAGCGATGAAACTCAGAATCTCCACCCAAGAGAGCGCGTATGAAACTTGCAAAATGTCTTGGAGTTCTTTCTCGAGCCTTCGTCTCCAATCGACGCCAGTTTCTGCGAGATGAAATAGCCAATGGGAGCTGGCATATCGGAGACCTTTTGAAATGAATTTCGATATTCTAGCGTCAAGGTCTGGGATCTCTCGATTTAGATGAAAGGAGGACTCGATTTGACATATATTGAACTTGAGACCTTCAGATCGCGACTTGAAGCGTTTGAAGCACCACGATGCCGCTTGGCCATGGGCGTTGGAGATGTCGATAAGGATTTGGCGGTGATTATGGGGAATACAACAACGTCGAAGGTATTCAACGAAGGTGGGATGACGAAACTGAATTAGCTTTGTGGCTGGATCCTCCAACAACACACTTCCTAGGTTCCGTACCAATGCTTTGGCATTGCCATGTACTCCATTATGCTTGAAAAGGTCGTCCAAATCGCCCATTGTGAGTGGCTCGAATGCTGCAAGCAATATAGCGAGCATACTACACATAGTAGCGTGGGACTTGGGGTCTGCGCGCTGGAAGACGAGGTCGTATACATCGTCTATATCTCCAGTCTGATCAACAGATATCAGACGTTCATATATGATCTCCGGTGTATCGAATGTGGCCTCACTAGTGAGCATCCGGCACGCAGTGCTCGCCCAGATAAACAGTCCAGAGGCCTTTATGATCAGTCGCTGTCTCTTGTCCAGCGATAAAACGTCACATAGGTATTGATGGACATATGCCGCAATGTCATCAATGTTATCGGGGTGATTGACGCCGTGGAGGCGGTCCTTCAACTCTGCTTTGATCGAGAGCGGCCCCAAAGCCGTTTCGATGACGGGATCTGGACGACTCGTAATAAATAATTTGAGGTTTGGGGCTTCTCGAGCGGCCACAGTAATGGTGTCAAGAAGTTCCTTTCGCTGCGCTCCGGATTTGCACTCGTCGATAGCGTCAATGACTAAAATTACACGCTGTTGCCGGTGACGAAGTGGGTCAATGATCAATGCTTGGAGCTGTTCTTGCAATGGACTTCGCATGATCGCAGGGTTTTGCTCCACGGCCCTTGCTATGTGTGGTTTGAGCTCCGGCATTCGCTGGGCGAGTTCTCTGGCTATGGTCGACCAGAATTTTTCGGTGGTGGATCCTTCACTGCTGGTCAAAGAGAAGAAGAACTGTCCACCAAAGATTCCCTCCGTCCGCCAAATCTGCGCCGCGGACATAGCAACCGTAGATTTTCCTGAGCCAGCTATATCACAGAGCCAGAATATCGGTTCTGGAGATTTGTCGTCGTGGGCCCAGACTCTGATCGTCTGAAGGACAGCCTCACGTGTTCCTTGTAGACAGGTTCTGTGAACGGAGGACGCGACAAATGCGACCATCGGCAACTGAAGTATAGCAGATGCATCAACTAAGGATACTAAGTAAGCTTCTTATGCGCAGATCCGGCTTACCACCCGTCACAATCTTCTCCACATGGGCCTTGGTGGCCTCCACGTTGACTTTGGTAATCTCTACCTTGACTTGAGTATCTTCCACCGTGTCCTTTGTAACCTGGACGTTCTCTTTGACGATTTGAACATGTGATGCAGTGAAAAGAGCCAATGCTTCCTGTGACCGAGGTCAATTGATGAACAAGACCAAGGTGGCTCTTACCATAAACTGCATATGCCGATCATTTATGCTTCCATTGAGCCTGATGATCTCCCCGGCATCGATTTTGACTTTTGTGAATGATTTCAAGAAGCCGAATTTGCTGCGGCTGCGTTTTGCTATCCGTTCAGCAACCGCATCATGCGTCTTTTCAAGGAATCTACTCAGGTCAGTCCACTGAAGCAGAATTACGTTGTTCACGCACTCGACATAGTGAATCAACGGCCGGCTGAACGCCTCCTCGACAAGCCTCTCCCGTTGAGGATAGGTCTCAAACAAGGTGATTTGACCCTCAATGGCGGACATGAACTCCTTGAGACGACCTTTGAGATTAACCCACTCCTCTTGGTTGCTCTCTATTGCCTTGTCGTATCCGTGAGATGAAGCTGTGCCATGAGAGCCTCGTCAACTGACCTGCATGAGCTCGAGAATAGACTTTGTCGCCCTACACGCCGCCTTGAGAGGTGCAAGTATGTCTGATGCTTCAGATGCATCTGCCACTACGCCGAGGACGGCAGCAGTGGTGTGGGCCACTTGGTTCTTCTTACTCGTCGAGGGTTTTGCCAAAGACGAAGATCTCGATGAATCTATGTTCCCCTGTACTTCCTTTGGTTTGATAGATCTGGACATTCTGAAGCTGGATGGGTCCAAGATGAGTTTGGGATCTGCCACGGCAAGCAAGCCAGCACGTGCACTTCAGACACGAGGCGAGGAAGGCGCATATCGATCAAACTCGATATCCGCAGTTCTTCATAATAACCACGACTTATTTGAAGAAGCATTTGTGATGTAAACCTGATGAGAGCCATCAGATATTACTAGATACTCGCTTTTAGAACAAAGCGAAACAGCAACGGCATGACGACTGTGCATGAGGATCCAGACTACAGCAGGAGAATAGATTAGTTAAAAGTGGAATCGTTAAGATTTTATCACCTCCTGAGCAGATGGAGACGGTCCAAGCGAACGATCAACGCGGCTTCACGGACGAGCTTTCTGGTTTAAAGTTAAAGTAAGGGAGAGAATTTACGCAAGGGATTATTAAGTTGCGTTGACCAGACAAGCAGGATAATCTAACGCGGCTCTAGCTCCATGACATTCCGTCTTTGCTTACATATTTTGTGTTTGAGAAGATACTAGTATCAATTTTGCATCCATGCATTACTGCGCTCTCAATGTCAATTGTCCCGAGCGGTCATGGTAGAGTTTAAGAGCGACTCTTGGTCCTGACCGTGACCGCATTCCGGCCGTAGAAATCCCAAAGCCAGCAAAGAGCGTCCGATAATTATATTATCGGACCATTACTGTTCTCTCGTGGGCTCGCAATGAGCAAAAGCTCGACACGGACTACAGGCCAGAAACGAAAGCACGAAGAAATGTCTTCTACACCGACTCCAGTACCCGCAAATGGACAGGCAGCATGGAATGGTCCCACTGGTGGTCGTCAGTCACTGTGTTTGACCGCTTTATGTCGAGCGCGTTGCTAATCACAGAACAATGTTCTCTCTGTTTTACCAGACTTTGACCCATCTGCTTATCAGAATAGGTATTCACTGACTCCAGATGTATGATTACGTTGTCCTTATGTTTCATTTTGTAGCTACTACATGGGCCAGGCTGGCTTCAACCCGGTTGCATACTCCATGCAAGCACAAGCGCATGCTCATGCACAACAACAAGCACACGCCCAAGCAACGAATCTAGCAGCATCCCATCCTGGTGCAGGTCCCTCGGGTTCTCGAAGTGACGCGGGCGGTATGGATCGAACGAGCGTCAATCAGCTCAAAGACGCGATGAGCGTCGGTGGTGTCTCTCTCAGAGTCAGTTTCAGTCATCATTAAATCATCCGAGCGCAGTGCTCACGTGTACCGGCGTTGTGGAACGCGTTTTAGGCAGAGGAGCAGTTTGCTCAGCGAAAAGGGGCGATACCGAGTTCATATTCAGGCGCAGACCGTACAAGAAAACAAGACTTCTTTCCCGAGAGCTACCTTGCCGATGTCCTTCGTTCGGTTGCGGCACATCACGGACTACGAGGGTTCAAAAGCGGAGTATTAGAGCTTACTGGACTTGCCGTGGAGCAAAGGATGCGAGAACTCATCGAGAAAGCAAACGCCGCCAGCAAGCATCGATGGGATACACAGACTGACGTTCTCTCTGCCGTCAATGCGAGCCGCACCGGAGAAAATACAGATGACCAGCCTCGGACTTCACTCTATGCGGATGGTAAAACACCCGTATTCGACCGAAATCTACGAAAAGACGTGGGCAAGCAACTGCTCATGATTGAGAAACTAGAAAAGGAAGAGGAGATGCGAATTCGGAGAGAGAGAAAAGAAAAGCAGGAGCAGGCGCGACAGAGTGCCGCCAGGAATGATACGGTACGTAGCTCCGACTCCATGCAGACTCTGGCTGATGATCGGCTAGGGCTCTGGTGATGAGGACGACGACGGGCCTCCAAAGAAAAAGAAGAAGAAAGCAGAAGGTCCTGGGGTCCAAGCAAAGAACATGTCAGAGGAGACGAAGAAAAAGCTCAGTAATACCGTCGCAAATGCCGCGGCAGGGTTTGGCAATCGCTACGCTTGGATGAACGCAGCAAGTACGCCGGTCCCACGACGACCGGCTGCTGGTGGTGGATCAACTGCCAAAGCGTCAGCGAGTGGCTGGAGTAGCTCGAGTTGGGGAGCAGCCCGGGGCAAGAACACACGTGGGAAGGGTGGCCGCAGCGACAAGGAGAGGTCGCTTGGATTACGAGATGTCCTTTTTGCTGTTGAGCGAGAACGTGGACATGGAGGAGGGAGAGGAGCGGCGCGGGGCTGGAGTTGATCTGCTTGCTCGATTCTTGTTCACTATACTGTACCCATCTGTCTGCTTATCACGGGGTTTTCCCGAGTAGAGGCTCCAGGGGCGTTTGGCAAACTCCGCCTACGGCTTGAACCCATCCACGACTGGCCGGCCTCTACCAGTTCAACTTACAGGTCTCTAAGAATCTCTCTTCGATTTGAGAGAACTTTAAGGCTTTACTGCTCTTAAATCCAGACACGCCCGATCAAATAAACCCGACAGTGGCCGCGCACGCAGATCCCCAGGCAATCTCGACGCGCTATTTCGTCTTCATTCAGCTTTCCACATCCAATCTTATCCATTGAACACGCGTTTTCACGTGATGCCGCCGCTAGATCAAGGCCCGCTCAAGTTTCCGAGTAGCGCGACGGGGGAAGACGAAGGGCAGACGACGACGACGGGACTATTTATGAACAAGAGCTCAATGGCTAATGAAAATATTTTTCAACGCCTAGCTGCCATGACGGGCGCGGGGAACGCAGGAGAGCGCGATCGTGCGCGCGAGAGCGGCGCCGGCGAGTCTTTGTTGAGTGCTCCGTCGAGTAATCGATCGAGGATCAGGACGCATTCGCAGAGCTTTGATAAAGATGGCGGTATAGGATATGCTACGTCCTCATTAGGCGGCAGCGGTATGTCATCTACAATGACCAGCAGTATCCCGCCTTCAAGTCCCGGTAGTCGGACGCCTAGAGCACGTAAACGACAGAGGATCGATGTAGGAGATAGGTGAGCGATTTAGAAGAGGTTATTTTGTTGACCGTTGCTGACGAAATGCAAGATTTGTTCCGACTCGGGATATAGATGAGCGACAGCGAGCCTTTAATCTACTCGATGACGATGATCTCGCCTTGAGCTCGACACATCGGATGATCCCACACGAATCCGACGCCGCCAAAGGTATTTGATCCATTGGGAGCGACGTGAGAGACTGACTGCTTGCCAAAAGAACAAGCGAATGCGACATTCTCGACCATGCTGACCAAGGAGCTAACGGACGATAACCCATTCCTCGGAAGCTCGCGGTCTTCCTCCCCTGTACGGCATTCGTCGGCCACCAGTGCAGCAGCCACTTCTGCGTCTGGTGGATCCAGCGGTGCAGCAGCTCCTACGACCCCAACGCGAAAGCGTGTCCTATCCTTTCACACCCCTCCTCGAGCAGGGACCAGCACGCCTGTTTTCGCTGGTCAAGACACACCCCTCGCTGCCGCCTACGCCACTTCACCCGTCAAGCCAACCACCAGCAACTTTATCACCTCTCCTCAGAAGGCACTTCGAAATGTGTGCAAGACGCCCTTCCGTGTCTTGGACGCACCGGATCTGCAAGACGATTTCTATCTCAACCTTGTGGACTGGAGTAGCACCAACGTCCTAGGAGTCGGTTTGAAGTTGCGTATATCTATGGAGCGCAAAGACGGCGCAAGTCACCAAGTTGTGCGACCTCGGCGCCGCAGAATCAATCGCAAGTCTCAGCTGGGTGCAGAAAGGGAGCACGCTCGCTGTTGGGACGTCAGCTGGTAATATCCAAATCTGGGACGCCGTCAAGAATGTCCGACTGCGGCATTATGCTGCTCATCAACATCGAATCGGTGCATTGGCATGGAACGAGTCCACGATTACGAGTGGTTCCCGTGATCGGAATATCCAGCATCGTGACGTACGAACTCCAGGAAAGGCGTATTCTACGCTGCTTGGACATCGACAAGAGGTGTGTGGGCTCAAGTGGCACTCAGGGCAGAAGCAACTGGCGAGCGGCGGGAACGACAACAAGTTGCTCATTTGGGACCATCGTGGAGGTGTCCCGGATACGCCTTTGTGGAAGTGGCATGAACATTCGGCGGCTGTCAAGGCCATTGCGTGGAATCCACATCAGTCGGGTATCCTCGTTAGTGGAGGTGGAACGCAGGATAAGAAGATGCGTTTCTGGAACACGGTGTCCGGAGCCATGCTTTCAGAGGTGGACACTGGATCTCAGGTAAGCAGCCATGCGCATCTTCTTCTCAAACTCAACATACAAACAGGTCTGTAACTTGGCGTGGTCCAAAACGTCACAAGAGATTGTATCGACGCACGGGTACTCGTCGACGTCTGGCCAGAACCTCATCTGCCTATGGAAGTATCCGTCGATGGAAATGGTCGCAAGCCTCTCTGGTCACACCCACCGTGTGCTCTATCTAGCTATGTCTCCGGATGGCCAGACCATAGTTACTGGAGCAGGTGACGAGACCCTACGGTTCTGGAACGCCTTTCCCAAGCGCAAGGAAGCCGGGTCCATAGACTCTGATACTCGACGGGACCAGCTCACCGTGACCGGCATGATACGATAACCATCCATCAACAGGGAAGACGATCCTTTGTTGGATACGTGTAGCAGACATCTTGGGTTTTCTCGCTGTTCTCACCTGTTCTTCATCGCTGTTCGATATCGCGCTGTTGCCACCATCCGCACGACCTGTATTCGCCCTGACACATATCCTCATTCTTCCTTTTCGTGGTCGCAGTTCCACATGTCACATTACACCCCTTTTCTAGTACTCATCGTGTTGAATTCTCTTTGGAATACTATCTGCCTCGTTGAACTGTTAACCACATGCCTTTGTGAAGCGCCTCCTCAAATGCGACTGAGTAGACTGATAGCTACAGGTAATAAGTGTGGACTGGGAGTAGTAATTACTCTGATTTTGGGATGTAGAAGAGTACATTAGCGATAGATAGACTGTCAATTTGTTACAAAGCGAGGTCTACTTTGTCGCAAACTAGAGATAATTACTTTCCATGCCACTCTTGACTCAATAACAGTCTCCTTGTGTACTTCTATGCCAATGACTGAAGCGCGCGGTCAGAGTCAGGTCCAAGTGCATCTTGAACCCGCTCCATGTCAGGCGAATCCTCTAAATCCACGACAAACTCGTCAAAGACACCAAATATATCCCTTAACAGGCAAATAATTCTCGATGAAGACGAGTATACAGAAGGATTGACCCGAATCATTACTCGCGACTTTTTCCCTACTCTACATCACATCCAAGCCACAAACGAGTACCTTTCTGCACTCGAATCGCAGGATCCTGCACTCATTCATGCCTCCGTACGAACGTTGCGTGACTTGGGACCGACGCCGGTCCTCCGACGAGGCGACATGGAGACACCACTGCGTGGAAGAGGATCAGAAACGGGTCCGAACAAGCGAAGAAAGTTGAACGAGGACGATTTGAGCCTCGATGATTATCAGGCGCGGTTCACTAGCGAGGACAACGCGAGCTTTACAGAGATTTTGGACGAGGAGAATAGACAGCGGCGAGAGCGGTTCAAGTGGGCCTGGGAAGCACAAAGAAAGGCCATGGACGGGAAGATGGTCGAAGGAGTCAATAGGGAGCGGATGCTCATTGAAGGCACGGGCGAAAGCGACGCGAGAGGAGTGGGCGTTAGACCGGGTGTGCGAGGTCTTATCACCGTGGAGAAGCCAGATGTTCTCCTTATCACCAATGGAGATGAAGAGAAGCGAACAACAACGACAGAAGATGCTCCTTCCAAAGACCCTTCCCTAGAAAGAGACGTCATGGCTCCAACAGAAGACAGTCGAGTCCACTATATCTCATCTTGGAATTTCAAGGTACATAGACGTCTAAATACCTTCGCTGCTTGCTTATATTCCTGTTTAGACTCGTAATGGCCTCATGTTTCAACCCGATGCAGATACCTCTCCCTATCACCAACCGCCGCCTTCTTCCACTGCTGTCTCTGCCACGAATGCTAATGGCGGAATCTCACAGCCCAAGTCGATAACGCATGCTGGCACAAGACTGCCATCACCGCCTCCAACCGACGCGTCGCCGTCAAATGCTATTCCGCCGAGCCCTACACGGAGCCGTATTGATGCAGCAATCTCCGGAGTCCGCTATGTTCCATCTGCGTCTGAGCAGGTCGCTGAAGGACCAAACGGATACAACTATGTGCCGACTCTCCCATCACCTTCTCCTGATCAGCTCGGTCCTTTGGCCATGAAAGAGCTAATGACACTGGGCACGCTCTTATCTACGCCCAGACTTCTCTCCTCGACACGAGACGGTTCAGACAACGTCGCACCTGACGCTACCCCATTCCACATCGCCGCACCGTCGAGAAGAGAGCAAACGGGGATGAAGCTCTCGATGAAAGCAAGTCGATCGATACGCGAAAAGGCATCTTTGCTGAGCGGGAGTACGCGAACGCCAAGGCCAAAGGGTGATATGGCTCCCCCTAGTGCGACGCCGAGAAAGGGGGTTAGTGATCTGACACCTGCTGCTCGTGCACTACTTGCAAGGACTGCGACGGGGAAGAAGATGGGTGCCACTGGAGATACGCCGTTGAGGAATGGCGGTTTGCTTGGGGACTCTGGTGTAGAACGAGATCTGCGCAAGGTCAGATGGACACCGAGCCCCATGACGCGTCGTTGATCATTCATGTAAGTCCTATATGAATATAATTTGGCATTGAAAGCTACACTCAATCCAGCAAGGGTGTCAAAACTTAGAATAGGGAAAGTAAAGGAATAAATTGAACATCAAATTCGAATAGATATAGTTGCAGTAGGAGAGAGATGGGTTAAGGTTGGGAAGGATAATCATTCCTAAGATGGCTGGATGCCACGATAAAGCGATGCCCTAGAGAGACTCTAAGCACTTCAATTGGTCAAAGTGAGGACTTACTGTTGGGTTATTCTCGTCGTCTGTCCCGGCGTGAACTCGTACACTACAACAGTGGCCAGCATCTCGACATTGACATACATGGGGAAGTACTCACTGCAGCTATCATATGTGCAAGCTATATACACCGGCATGTATAGTCAACGCACCTCTGGGAAAGAACTTACTAATTTCTGAACGGGCGCATGCATCTCTTCGCACAGGAGTACATTTGTTCCTATTTATCAGTCTATCCATCCACTGAGTTAAATACAACAAACACAGCTATTCCTGGCCCACAAGGTCAGCATTGGGGAGCATCCACCGCAGGGTGATGCTGGTTCGCGTGCGTCGAGGTATCCAGATTGGGTTGATTGCCCCCTCTTCAAGGACACAATCACCATGTAGCCCTTTGATTCCGTGAGCCCACTTGTACCTAGCGTCGCCTTCGAGAATGACTACAGAGTTCTCTGGCAGCCATATTGAGTAATTCGGTTCGTCTGATATCGGACAGACGCGTGTAAACTCCATAGCACATCCGCTTCCTAGGCTAACACCAATGATACCGTCGTCATAGCGCTGCAGGAGATCAACATGAGAAGAGATACCTTCACCAGGTAGATATCTATTAAGGATGACTTGGCGAGACCGTACGTCCGGATTGAGGAAGAGCATTCTCCAAACCCGTTCTTCTACATACGGGCGGCATGTAACAGAAAGGAGCTGCAAAAGTTCGTCCAGGAACCCGGGAAGACCGGAGACCAACTCGCCGTCTGCTCCTTGCCTCGTACGGCCGAATAGCATGACCTGATTGGCGCCGCTCTGAAAGTATTTGCCTGCTTCTATCGCATCCAACAGGCGCCTTGCAACATCTTCATCGATGCAAAGATTTGGATGAATATGAATCCCTGGAATTCCAGGGTTGTGTCTTACTGCCGGCTTTAATATCGACTCCGGGGCTGAGTTGTCGTCGGTTTCGTCGAATAAAGATCCATCTGAGAATATTATTCGTCAGCAGATCTTGAAAGCGCGCCCATCACACGCGCCTTCTGACATGGTCGGGATCAAGTTGCAATACCAAAGTTGGAGATGGCGTCGACTACGCCGACTTCTAGCCACTCACCACGGCCTTTGTCCAGCCTCTCACAAAGACCAGTATCCAGAATATCATCACGACCAATATCCAGACTATCCGGAAAGACCTTGGTTTCGAAGCATTCAGCCCGACTTGCGCAATTGACACACGCTTTGGCTTCTCAGGTGGCGGGTAATTTGCTGAGAAATGACCAAGAAAGGTTCTCCTTGGTATACAGCAAGTCTTTGAGAATGCTGGAGAACCGGCAGATGTTCTCAGAAACACTTTCGACGACAGACGTGCGGATTCAAAGGTAAAGCACTCGATAGCAATCATAGGGATACAATTTGTAATATCTCTCTCAGGGTAGCCAAGAAAGCACGCATCAACGTTGAAGATAACCTGGCAGCCGCGTTGATACAAAGCTGGGAGCATTTGAAGAAGATTGCCTCGGATGACTTCCAAGAAGACGAAGAAATCAGAGTATGAATCGTAATATTGGGTGATGGGTCTTAACGACGATCCATAGGCATCCAATCTTCCGGAACTTGTCCATTTTTTGGTCAGTCACCTCGTGATACGTTGTATTTCTGGCGACTCATCTGAGTAGATGGAACTATCCAACCCTCCTATGCCATCAACTCTGATACACGCAGACATTGTCCTTTCCTCCGAACGGGAAATGTCGACTAGGAAAGGCGGGCTTACATGGGCCAGCATTATGGAAGAGGAGCCGTTTGAAGGAGAGCATTGGGAAGGAATCTTTCCTGCCAAAGGGAATCAGACACGAGGGGACGACACGGACTCGTTGTCATCAATCGGTTCTGCTTTCAACTCTGAACCAGAAGGCTCACAGTTGGACCAAACAGAAGATTCGGAGACAAGCCTTTCAACTCAAGAGGTCACCTCGGATGTTCATCTTACAATTCCTGTGCAACGCGAATACTTTCGCGGGTCTTCATTGCGCAGCCGGGAGATTGTTGAGGGCCTCCGTAGGAAGCAAAACTGGAGGGAGGAGTCGACTGCGGAGCTTCCATGGAATCGTCCATTTAATCTGGCCGACCCGTCGACGTTTGCGGCTACGTCTGACTTGGCAGCGAGAGGAAAGCTAAGCCAGCAAGCCCAACCAAAGGTCTGGTGTTATTTTTCTCTATATAATTGGCTCATTCGTTCTCCAGATTATCCAAGAAGTTGATGCCGTTCGAAATGTGTTATTACTGCTACAAGGCATTGATTCACCGATAACTACATTCATGGCCGACGATTATGGAGATAGAACGCAAGCATCTGTAGGTCTTGTCTTCTATGTGTATCTCCCTAATCCGTCGTAGATAGTCTCAGACGTACCTCGCCTCATGCACCTCAGCTTCGAGTCGTACCAATCGATTCTGCTCGAGTTTTGCTTCATGGCAACGAAGCTCCAAGAGATGCGGTTTTTCGTCAAATCAGTCTACGAACTGCGGGAGCGACAATTTAATCCAAATCTCAAACCGATTAACTCACCTAGCCTATCCAGAACGTTAGAGGCTTTTGCAGAGGGGGTCGATAAATATATACATGACGTTGAAATCTGGTCGGCACAGCAGGAGGAGACTATCGTTCACGCGAGAAACGGGTTGGGACGGCCAGCAGTCGTTACATTGCTGAGTTGCTCCCATGCTTTGAAGGAGAAGGCTCAAGGCGTTCTCTCGATCATCCAAGATATACTTCGCCAGGTTCTGAAACAGGATCTTCTTAAAGTTTCAACTACCCACCATCGACGTGATGTCGAAAAACTCGGCTTCCTGCGAGCAGCCGAGTTCTCCTCCATCCCTCCATACGCCCTGGCCACGCGGCTATTAGATAGGCTGGGAGACGCTGTTAAAACTCAGTTCGCAATCGGAGAACTCGAAGCCGCTTCGACGCTCTCCCAGCTGTTCGTCGCCACTGCGGAGCCTCTCTGGGAAAGCATTGGGAAATGGATTATGAGAGGGATGCTTGTGCGTCTCGCGTCACCCGAAGACGAAGACGACGAACCAGCTGATCCGGAGCTATTTGTCCGTCGACGTGATATCGAGTTTGTCAGCCCCGATTTCTGGGAGCAAGGATACACCCTACAGGTAGAGGTCGACTCGGATGATGAGGAAATCCCCAACGGCGCAACGCTGGTACCAGACGTATTTCGACCACTGGCCGCTGGCGTTCTTGGTGCCGGTAAAGCAGTCGGGCTCTTGCGTACTATCGGAATCGACCCTTTTCAATCCATAACTCACGGTGGCCTCACCGAGCAATGGCAACCTTTCCGACAGGTGTATAAGACGGCTACCTCAATGCGCTCTCCATCTCTGGCACCGGAGGGAGACTCGAACGCTATGGACGGGGACAAGAACTACCAATTACGAGTCGCCTTCGACTCGCTTGGTTTTATTCTTCTTGAGCACGTTTCGCCATGGTGCAACCTTGCGCAGGCCCAACTCAAGCATCTGTTGTTCGAGGACTGTACCTTGATGGATCATCTCACCAAAATCGAAAGTTTCTACTTCATGAGAAGAGGTGATGCTATGAGTGCATTCTGCGATCTCGTATTCAATAAGGTGTGTAATTCACACAACGGGTGAACATCTCTGACAAACATGGAAGCTGGATGCTCAGCAAAAGTGGCATGATATTCATTTTCTGAATACTGCATTGCGCCAAACGGCAAAGATTGATCGAAAGCCGTGGATAGAGCCGGATCTGATCCAGTTTATTGTCAGGGGCGGGAAAGAGAGGAATAACGCGGCGACCGTGCGATGCTTTGATGGGTTCTCTGCTGAATATTCGGTTAAGCAGCATTACTTCATCGTTCTTTATACTGACTCAACGTAGGTGCCATTCCCCCTAACATATCTCCTCCGAAGACCGAGTGCACAGGTGTACACCTCCGTCTTCGTCCTTTTGCTTCAACTTCGACGAGCGAAGACGGTCATTGAGAGGATACTGCTAAAGGGATCTCTTCAATCTGAGGAACAGACTGATGCCAACTCCTTTTATGCTTTAAGAGGAAAGTTTTCCTGGCTCCTAAGGCACGTGGGTCCTATCATCGCCCCTGCCGTCTCTAAATGACAGGTACAGTTGCTTGACCACGTTCTTCGCTAGTCAGGTAGGCGTTAGTCGACTTATGAGCCCCATTAACTGTGCAATCTCAGGTCCTGGATAAATCTGTGCGCACCTTTCATACGGAACTTTCCAAGGCTGTTTCTCTCGACGAAATGATTGAGCTGCACGATAACCAGTAAGTGACTATTCATTATCTCCCTGTCTCTGACATTATTGTTAGTCTAGGGCGTATACAGTCACTTTGTTTGCTACAGTCAAAGGTAAGCTTTTACACCTCGAAGTGAGATACTGACATTCTCTAGACTGCAGCTCTCCACCGTACCGTCCTCTCTATCCTCGACCTGGCCCTCTACTTTGGAGAATGCTTGTCTACGTATATGAATGAAAGGGACAACAATTCGGAACGACAAAAGGATAGCACCCTTGCACGAAAGCGCAGAAGAAGGCATCAACGACGAGCACGGCATGCAGCACGGAATGTAATAGGGTTCTCCGATACTCACCAAACGGAATCCACATCTTCTTCGTCGGAAGGCGACGTAGGAGAACTTGAAGAAGGCAACGGAGATTCTATGGTGATGGGGCCCCCTGCCTTGGCTAATTCGACATCTTTTGCTGAGGAGAGTTTCGTGGTCAAGGTAGATCGCATGTCAGAGGAGCTGGACGGGCTTGTTCGGTACGTACGAAAAGCAGTGGACGTCCTTGCAGGTACAACTCCAATTGCGTCAATATTTGGAATCCTCTCGTTCATGCTTGAGGAGTGGGATCTGTAGTCATCTTGGCACAATGCATAGAACGCATTGAACAACACGCTGCAAAGATGGAATATCGAACTTAAGCCAATTCGCAACTCCGAGAATGGAATAAGAGTTGCGAATGAGAGATAAAAAGGATCCCGTAGTTCTCGAGCCAGGCATACCTAGAATATTCGTCGACCATTTCGCGCATGTTTCAACTATTTCTGAGACAGATCACGAGGCCAAATCCTTACGGCCATGGCAGAGGGTATAGAGACCATTCAAAGTCTCCGTTGAATGGAAACTGGGAGTTCTTATTCGAACTGACACCCTAATGTGGTTGGTAAATGTATTCAAATGTATTCCAACTGTTAAACAATCTCTCAGTCAGTGATTTGTGGCGGGAAATAGTCCCTGAGTCGGACAATCTAGGCAGCAGTCAGCGATACCCTGGAAGCTTACAATCACATACACCCGTCTTATAAAGCAGGAAGTTCTCCCTCGCAGTTATAAAGTCCTCCTTTATCTTCTTGAATCTGTAGCGAGCAACTCTATCCCTATTCAAAGCGTCGAGACCCCTACAAATGCGGTGTAAAACCATTTGTACTTTGATCCAAAAGGCTGCGATGTTGTCCATGTGGGTCTCGAAGGCCTGCAGGTCCTCCACTGCAGCTTCGAGTTTGGAGATAGCATCACCGCAGGACTGAACACCAGCCTTTCGTTCTAAAATGGAGCTAAATTCTATATAAAATAGGGCCAAAGTGAAATGAACTGACCGATAATATTGCTTTCACTGCTCTCCCTGAGATGGACGATCCCCCAATCGAGAACAGTGATGAGTAGAGGAAGAAGGACGACCAGGGCTTGTGTTTCCTCGTTCTCAGGTAGCATACGAGGGAGATGGCCGACAGTATTGATGGCTGCTGACGCACCACCCAAGAATCTGGACCAACTCCTCGCACTGGCAATTGCCTGCTCATTGTCGGCTCTTTCCTTGTCAATCGCCTGTACTGCATTTCGAATCTCATCCTTGACCTGATGTGTGTGGTATAATTAGCCCCTAACAACGGGAGGATAGAATCGAAGTACCTGAATAAGCTTCGTCCTGTCAGCGCGGATGGCAGCCACTGTAGTTTTTGTCGACTCCTCGAGTTCCTTGGACTCTATTGTGACTTGCTCAAAATAGTCGCGCATCTCGTCCAATGAGTAACTTTCGGCGTTTTCGAGATAGTCGAAGAGGGCGGCACCACTGTCAGCCAGTAGATAGCCATTTTCGGACACTTGAACGCTGAGATCGAGAGTTTTGCAGTGGCTTACTACAGCTCGCTTGACTCCAGGAATGACGGCTTGCGCTTTGGCGTGATTGGACCTAACGCGAGGGCAAGCTGCGTCAGACAGGCTATAGATAGGCGGGAAAGCATGCGGACCGGACGCTTCCCCAAGGTTCAAGGCGTTGGAAGATTTGACAGCTTGTTGTGACCATCTCCCCGATGTTAGGGGTACTGGCGAAATGCTCCTCTATGTCATTAAGGACATTCGAGTGGACCGCTACTTGCGTGTTGATAGGTGATGGAGCAGGAGGGGGTGTAGTCACCGTAGCCATGAGCGAAAGTATCGACGTACGGCACCGTGTCTTTATGATAATTCGGTTGGTAATTTGAGCTATCTGGGCAGTGCTTGAATTAAATGGAGGCGAAGTGGAGTAGGATCCTAATCAATAAACCTTGCTGGTTGGTCAGCCAGTGGAAGGGGACAGCTTCTGCTGGATGATCGAACGGAGGCTGTCTCGGTGGGGTGTAGCCCACGCCGCCGGTGGTTCGTATGTAATCTGGAATTGTGAATATAACCTTACTCTGCAACGTTGTCGAGCGTGCTCTCCCTTCCTGTTCGTCGCAATGGCTCTGACCGTCGGGGGGTATAGTAGACAAGTAGGTTCCTGATTCATGATATGTGGTATGGCTCAAATTTTGTAGGCCATAGATTTGAACAAAATCTCGAAATCCATCATCTCGCATGCGGAGAACACCTTGACCAGCCTCTACAATCTTCAGAAACTGAGTATCAGGCTCCATGGTAGAGACCTGGCGCAATCAGAAACACAGAAATATCGAGAGCAGCTGAAAGCGCAGTGGGAGTCGACGGCCCAGCTCCTCCAAAACGCCCAAGGATTTAGCGGCGATGTCGTGCTCCTTCGGGACAGTATCGGGACGGCTTCTATTCAAGATGTCTGTGAAAGCATCACAGAAATGATCTCTACTGCCCAAGATACCCATAACTTTGCGTTGAGCATCATAGCGACGCAATCACCGGGATTCCAGACGCCATACGACGCATTATTTGGGGGGACGAATATTTGAGGGTCAAAGAAGAACGATATGAAGAGAACCAGCGACATTTGGCCGCGATGAGCAACGCCGAAGGTGTGTTCACCACCATCTGGGAGCCCAGTACTGATTTCTACGGGTTAGAGGCCCTTGCTCTAGACTTCAGTAGACTAGGTAAACTAGATCTACAATTAGAACTTATTGAGCAAGCCATGGTACCACTTCGGGATCTGCAAGGAGCTATAAAAGCAACGAGCGAAGCACTACAAGCCCTTGCACGCTTCTGGAGTAGCGAAGCAGCTTTTCTCTCACGGATACTTCAAGAGGCAACTGAAGGAAGGAGCTCAATGTCTCAACAGGAGGCGCTCGAGTATGCCGCTCTCTGGCGGACGTACGACGAGCAAAGCGAAAGCGACGTGAACACAATTTTCAAGCTTGCTGATGCAATTGTCATCGCGGCACAGAGACCTACGACCGAACATCCAGTAAAAGAGAAACCACGGCAAGAAGCGAGGTCGACGTCCAGCCTACCGCAAATCAGCGAAGGAGGGTTCACGGGCGCCACAAAAGTGCTCGCCAGCTTCGCAGTTGTTGGGCTCAGCCAGCTATTCTCACGGATGGGAGGCTCCTCGCCTCAAGCTGCACCTCAGACGGTTGCAGCGCCTACCAATGCCGCGGTTGAGCCAAGGGCGATGGAGCGTGGATATTCTACCATTCCCACGCGTACCTTGTCAGCGTCCCCTCCGGTCCAGCATTTGCCTCCTCATCAAACTCAGCCATTTTGCGCCGTTCAAACGAATGATCCAATTCGTTATATGCCGTCACGCACCGTAGTGAACTTGCCCCCTCAGCCCTCTGTATTTCCATACGAGAGGCGGGTTCCCAGGGTGCGACGAGTGTACACACATATCGAGCTGTAGAAGCTAACAGGCCAGGCTGATAGATGTAGATAGCATTTATTTGAAGCTGAATAAAATTTGAACCATTTATTTCACTGGAATCGAGTACTCGGCAGGTTTTCTCAACCTAATGTTTGGGAATCCTTGGTAATTGTTACCCTGGCATCGCCAATATGACTCTGGCAGGTCGTTGAGCCCTTATATCCGCTCAGGTTATCATATATCCAAAGATTATTGCACTCCAAACATGGTTCAAATACATCACTAGGAATAGGGTCAGCCATTGAAACATGTGCGAATGAGACATACTTCGCTAGTAAATTGGCCTGAACTAATTGCGGACCGACTTCTGATCCAGCCAGAGCGTCCCGGATAGTATTGTGTATAAGCGCATTGGGTTTCGGTAAGCCAATGCGCTGAAGTGGCCGAACCCCCACGAATGTGGATTGAGTGTTGTTACGCGAGCAGATTAGTCTGATAAGGGCACCCCAATCCTCATAGACACCAAGGTTAAGCTCTTCGAGCCAAGGACAGAGCCTAAATCGGAGTAGATCCTCTATTAACCGAGTAACGGTAGGGGATTGGGAATATAAACTTCCCACTGACAGGATGCGGAGACTTGAGAAATCGACGCAGGAGCAGGATAGGGCTTGGATTCGGTCGCCGGGAGAAAGCGAAAGCGACTCGACTCCATTATACTGTCGAAGGTTTCCATCAAGATCGCTTGCCTTGTCCTGTGCCCGAAGCAGAGAAAGGTGAAGCGATTGTGCGCGAGCCAGTATGGGGTCGAGATCCATAACGGAAGCCATAGTAACAGTAAGAATACGTAGAAAAGGTAGCTCGAGCGACTGTATCGATCCGGGTTGAAAGGGCCACACTATCCCTCTCAATTCAAGTGTATGTAGCTGTCTATTTTGCGAGAGAAGACGATAAAGCCATTTAATATGGCTATCAGACCTGACTTTGAGGAGATTGTCACGGGGCAGAGGTGAGGCCAGACCGACCTGAAGCTGTTGTAGGGTTGTCACTTCGAGGCACAAGAATAATCCCAAGTCGCTTTCAGAGGATATGGCGATTTGAAAACAACGCAGGCAAGGGAAGTGGAGGTTTGGACTGTCAGAAAGTACATCGTCAGCAAAACTTGCGGTTCGCATTTCGAAGCGGAGTCTGACAAGCTGTGGTGCGAGTGAGAGAGATTGCAGTGGAGATTTTAGGGGACGCAGAATATCATGAGGTAGAGCGGGTGATGAAATTTCGACTTCTGTGAGATTAGTCGAGGAAATTGAGACGAGGTTGGGGCTTTTGTGAAAACTTTTAGCCACTTGAGCCGTGAGTCGCGATATTCTTGGCGCACTGAATTGAATTTCTCGTCTATGTGTCCCACCAAATGGTTCGTAAATCTCTAGGCTGCATACTGATGCAATATCAATGCTCCAGGATAGCCATTGGACCAAGTTTGCACGAGAACAAAATCGGGCATCGACGACAAAATGCTTAACCTTTAGTGTTATGCGATTCTGAAAGGTTTGATGTTGAAAATTGGTAAACTTGAACTCAAGTCGTAGAAACTCGAGCAGCGGTAGAGAGGAGGCGACAATGATAAGAGGCTCTAAGAGTGTTGTGAAGTAAACAAGAATATCGAGATTTTTTATCTTGCGGAGAGATGAGATTGGATCAAGACACTCCGAGGTTAGGGTGTCGGTGGATAGCGATTCAAGGGCGATTGCACAGTGGAGCAGAGATGAAAATTGAATTCCAAGCCCCTCTAAGTTGAATGAAGACCAATGGAGCGCAATGATGCGCCCCCAGTGACCTTGGAAGAGACGCATTATTATGTGGACTGTCTCATGCATGCCATTTGTGATCGATAAATGGATTGGTCTATCCCCAGAGTATGCAATGTGGACTAGTGCAATCTCTAGATAGTCATGATCGTGTCCGTTTATATTTATCCGCGTCCATAGGTTTGGCGTAGTTTCGACGAGCCTCTTCCAAAGAGTGCAAACTTGGATCAGGATGATGGGGATGGGAGGACAGATTTCGACAGCTTGTTCAAAGAAAGCAAGCAAAACCTCGTTAGGCCAACGGTCGAAAGGGCAACGCTGGCTCATAGTTACGCCTAACTCGCCCAATTTCAAGTGCATTTGAGACGGGGAATCAGAAGCAGCGGATCCTATATCTTTATCGATATCTAGGCGGCCCAAGGTTTTGTCGCCTTGTTGAGGATGCTCATCGCGCTCGACCAAAAGCACATCCATGCTTGGAAAGAAGCTCATTTGAAGAAAAATCTGGTCAGGTATATTATCTGTAAAGATGGCTTGGTTGTCTAGGAGCGCATTCGCCAGTTGGATGTGGTGGAATCCAAGAACATAACCCGGAGGAAAGCGACTGACGAACACGATCACGAGTGTTTTTATTCACTGCGTGTAGGCATCCACCCTGCGCTGATGAGAGCTTGGGCAACCTCATGAAATCGCCCCGAATGTAATACAACATTTACAAAGAAAGCAGTCCTAGCCAGGAGAACGACTAGATGTACAGAGTTTTATCTACAGAGAGAAATAGGACCGAGGTTGGTGCCCGGCCACTCATAAATAGGTACTGTCGGCTATTCGATTCGTTGTCTCTTGCGTGGCATATTGACGATTGGCGGTTTTCCGGCATGTACAGTCCCACTATTTGGTCGAGAGGCTGTTGGCGCGCCGAGCATGCTCGGTGCATCATCCGAGATGCGTCTCTGTGGATAGGTCTCGCGAGTGGAGAAAAAGACGCTGAAACTTTGATTAGATCAAGTCGAATTGATAATTAGGATATTCGTACTTGTGGTTAGGAAGTGGCTCTTCATTGAACCAGGCATGGTGGAGTGCTTGGTAGGCCGTCAGGCGCTTTCCAGGATCGTATTCGAAGAGAGTAGCGAGTAGATTATACCCAGCCTCGCCCTTGAGCTTGTGATTCTCCCACCAACGATGGAGAGAGCTCGCCTTCCATCGTGACCTGGATTTGATGAGCATAGCGAAAGAAAAAGGGTGAGAACTCACGGGTTCATCGTCTGCAGCGTATTATACTCTGGCATAATCGTCAAATCTGGCCACTTTTTCTCATCCGGCGGACCAAGGACATCAAAAATCTTGCCCAACTGCTCCCTCTGAAAAGGCAAATTCTTCTTGGGATCAATCTTGGCTTCTTCGCCCTTGAATATCGGCTTGAGACCGATCATCTCTGCAAAGACGCACCCGACGGCCCAGCAGTCGATGGCATAGTTGTAGTGCTTTGCGCCTAGGAGGAGTTCGGGTGCGCGGTACCAGATTGTGACGACGACTTTGTCACCCTGAACGAGCGGTTGGAGCGGTTGGTAGATGAGTCGTGCAAGGCCCAGGTCGCCAATTTTGACGACGCCGCTGGCGGTGATGAGAATGTTGGCAGGTTTGAGGTCTCGGTGGAGAATGTGTACGCTGTGGAGATATACCAGGCCATTTAGGAGTTGGTGAATGAGAGATTTGAGGACAGCGAGACCGATGGATCTTCGCACTTGGGAGTGGTGATGGATGAGTTGCTGGACAAGTCAGCGCGAATCTGATAGAGAGGGATCCACGTACAAGAAAGTCGTGTTCTGCGTATTCGAATACCATGTATATCGACTTGTCTTCTAATATGGCCTCTTTGAGTGCCACGACGTTCTCATGTTGGATCTCGCGGTTGAGCTACGGGATATGAGTATGGCCTCTCTATCCGCAAGAGAAGACAAGCCGCAATCTCTCGAATAGCACTCTGGCTGATTCCAGTATATGTCAAGACTTCGCCCTCTTTCTCTGGCTTGAATTTTTTGATAGCAAAGAGCTTTGGCTCGACGGTGACATCGAATGGCGAGTCTTTACTTGGCGGATCCCTTTCCCTAGCCTTGTATACGCGACCATATGTTCCCGAGGAGATGAAGCCGAGAATGGTGTATTTGCTCTGGACAGTCGCCCGTCGCGCGTCTTTCCGTGCACGCCATGCAGCCATTTGGTCTACTTGTGTGACTGGACTGCTAGCCATGCTGGTGGTCGGGTCCAAAACGCTCATCGCCACTCGAACCTTGCCACGACCATTGACACGCCATGCTATTAGAAGTAAACGTCGGTAATCGCGAGATATCCTGTTTATAAGACTGCTAATACTCTTCTCGTGTCCAGAAAAAGCTCCAGGCGCGGTCGGAGCGCGTCAAATCGGTCGATTTCCACCCCACCGAGCCCTGGGTGCTCGCAGGATTATACGATGGCAGCGTAAACATTTACAACCACCACACGGGCGCCGTCGTCAAGACATTTGAGGTCGCCCAGGTCCCCGTCCGGTGCTGCCGCTTCATCGCGCGCAAAAACTGGTTCGTCACGGGTTCAGACGATTTCCATTTACGCGTATGGAACTATAACACGCACGAAAAGGTGATTGCATTCGAGGCGCACCCAGATTATATTCGATGTCTTGCTGTCCATCCGACGCTGCCACTTGTCTTTACCGGGAGCGATGATATGACTATCAAGAGCTGGGATTGGGAAAAGGGATGGAGAAATTCCGTGGTATGTCGTGGATGAGACACCGAGGGTTGGCTAAGACGTGGACAGACATTCCAAGGCCACACGCACTATATTATGAACATTGCAATCAATCCAAAGGACCCACAGACCTTTGCTACTGCCTGCCTTGACCGCACCGTCAAAGTATGGAACCTCGCGACCCCCCATGCAAACTTTACACTCGAAGCACACGAACGCGGTGGGGTAAACTATGTCGAATATCATCCCGACCCACACAAACCGTACATTATCACCACGGGCGATGACAGGACGATCCGGGTATGGGATCTCCTGTCCAAATCGTGCATCCAAACACTCGAGGGCCACACCGCAAACGTATCCTGGGCCGTATACCTCACCACGGGTGTACCCCTCATCGTATCCGGAAGTGAAGACGGCATGGTCAAGTTGTGGAACGCGGGCACGTATCGCTTGGAGAATACCCTCAACTATGGCATGGAACGCGTATGGTCCGTCGGTCTCAATAACGCCAAGGGTGCAGCCGGAGGGAATGAGATTGCGATCGGGTATGATCATGGGCTGGTCGTACTCAAGTTGGGCAAAGACGAGCCATCGTATTCGCTTGATTCGAGCGGCAAGCTCATCTATGTCAAAGGCAGCGAAGTCCAGACCGCCAATCTTGGGAATCTGCTAGAGGATGGTGCGATTGAGAAACTCCCCGATGGCGCGAGGGTGCCTGTTACCCTCAAAGAATTGGGCTCGACAGAAGTATTCCCGACGAGCATCCAACACTCGCCCAATGGACGATTCGTCACCGTCGTCGGTGATGGGGAGTATATCATCTATACCGCGCTCGCGTGGCGAAACAAGGCGTTTGGTCAGGGCAACAGCTTTGCGTGGGCGGAGGATAGCAACACATACGCCGTTCTTGAGGGAAAGCTCAAAGTTAGACTGTGGAAAAACTTTAAGGTTAGTCACTTTCCTACTATTTCCTTGTATCGCTGACGGGCGTGTAGGAAAAGAAGGAAAGCTTAAAAGGTGCCGGTGGATGGACCGTCGAATCGTTGCATGGTGGCCCACTCCTTGGTGCTCGAGGGAATGGGTTCGTTGTTTTTTGGGATTGGGAATCGGGAGAGATTGTTCGACGAGTCGAAGTGGAGAGCAAAAACGTAAGTTCTCTTATTTCGACCGGGGGGTAGCTGATTAGTCGCAGATCTATTGGTCGACGTCTGGAACGCTCGTGGCTATTACCTCGGACGACTCGTTTTACATTCTCCGCTTTGATCGAGCTGCGTATCAAGCTGCGCTTGATTCGGGCGTGCCTATTGGTGACGAGGGGTGTGAAGAGGCATTTGAAGTCGTCGTGGAGATTTCAGAAAAGTATGTCCTTGCTCCTACCAAAGCTAGATACTAAGATCCTTTTGGGAAGTGTCAAGACTGCGAAGTGGATTGGCGATTGTTTCGTCTATACCAACTCGGCGAACAGACTCAACTACCTCTTGGGCACGCAAACGAGTACGGTCACTCAATTTGAGACGTTTGTCATCCTTTTCCTCTTTGCCTTTACTGATCTGGAGTGTAGCCCGCTATATCTGCTAGGATACATACCGTCGCACAACAAAGTTTATCTGGTAGACCGTGAGATGGCGGTGTATGCATACTCGCTTTCTCTGGCTGTCGTCGAGTATCAGACGGCAATCCTAAGAAGGGATTTGACAGCGGCCGCAGAGTTGCTGGCCAACGTACCTGAGGGGGAGAAGAACAAGGTGGCGCGATTCCTCGAAGCACAAGGTCAACATCTCGTCTTCGGCGTCTTGTCGTCGCTCACCCATTGGCAGACCTAAAGCATCTGGCACTCCAAGTGACCAACGACCCGGAGCACAAATTCGAATTGGCAATTGCTTTAGATGAGCTGGACATGGCGCTCACATTGGCGGAGCAGACGCCTGCTCCAGAGAACGAGGTCAAATGGAAGATGGTGGGCGATACGGCGTTGAGTCGGTGGCGATTTGGGTTGGCGAGGGAATGCTATCGGTGAGTCGTTTTTTCGTGTCGCTGGTTGCTTTCTGACAAATGTAGACGTGCTAATGATATTGGCGCGCGGTTCTTGATCGAGTCGGCATTGAGTGACCGAACTGGGCTGCGAGAGGTGGCCAAGGATGCTGGTACGCACCATTATTTCCTCTCTTGGTCCGTATTGCTGATGTTCTTTAGCTGGCAAAGGGCAGAATAACTTGGCGTTTGCGGCGTTGTGGCAGCTCGGTGATCCCAAGGCAGCGGTAGACTTGTTGATCAAGACGGATAGAAAAGCTGAAGCTGCGTTGATGGCGCGGACATATGCACCCAGGTGAGCTCTTCCCTTGATTTACCTGATCCATCCACACCCGCGACCTCGCTGTACCGGGTACCGTTTGAGCATATTCTGACATTTACATAGTCGTATCCCATCTGCTCTGCAATCTTGGCGTGTGGATCTGGAGAGCAAGGGCCAGTCAAAGGCCGCCAACCTGCTTGCGGATCCAAGTCGTGGACAGGACGCCGAAATGTTTGAAGAGGGATGGGAAAATGCACTACAGAGGGAGCAACAGATCTATGGACGGGATACGAATGGGACTGACGTTGGACCCGTCCTAGAGTGATCTCCCACTCACAAGTTGGTGTCCATTGTTCTTGGAATTCTATCGCATTGTAGGTCACGAAAATAGAAAGATTTTCATGTAATTCCCGAAGCGAGCCTCCGTTGGTGAGCTTCGGGTCGGTCAAGCGTAGTGTCGGTGACGGCCTCTCCGCGCCTTTCTTGACAAGGTCCTATACGCGCGAGACAGTGAGCCAACCAGTCAAATCAATCAATCTTCACTGGAGAAACTCGGTCCTTATTGCTCCATCGCCTCATGATCATCGCCGAGCGCAGTACTTCAATGTCTGGCGCAGCACGACTTGGCCCAATACCAAGCGAGAGTCACCAGATTGCTACAAGAAGAGGAATCAGACGGAAAAGGAACTGCCTGTGCCTGAAGCAGCGATGGATGGCCGGGAGTCCATCGCACACAGACTGCCGGTTGACAGATTGGCTGTGAGTTTGTTGACAGACAATCGGTGAGTCCCAGTCAACCAGTATGTGTCTGTTCCTAATGCCAAGACGCTCCTCAGCCCGAGGACGATATAAGCTGGCTCCGAGGACTGTCGATACTTTACCTTTGGGAACAACGTTCGTTCAGTATGCGCTTCTCCCTATTTGCTCTCTTTTCTCTTCTCAGCGCAAGTGCTGTGGCGGCTGTCCCGCAGCTCAACGCGGCAGGGTGTGTCCAATCTTTTGCGAAACGCTCCACTTGGAGCTGATGGCGGGGCAGATGTAGTGTCAATCCTACGAGATATGAAATGCTCTCGAGTGAAATTCAATTTGCAAAGGATCGCGCGGGTGTTGATCTTGCTCTTCGTGCACCCATTTCGCAGATTAATCCACAGCAGCCGGGAACCGGCAAGAGGATTATTCTTGTTGGTGAATGTAACACCTTCGTCCAAAATGCTATGTTTCTGACTTATTATTCAGCATGGCATGTCATCTATGCCTCTCAGACGCTTTCAGGAGGGTATCTTCCTGACTCTGCCATCACCGAATGTGCGTCAATCTGTCTTGGACGCAAGCTCGCTCTCTAATCAATGTGAAACAACATAGCTATCAGAGTCCTCAATAGAGACTTTAACAGCATCTTCAAGTTTGTCCTGTTCAAGACCACACGCACGCTCAGTAGCGACTGGTTCTGGAACGCCGGTTATGACAACCAGAAATCCAAGGATATGAGAAACTACCTTCATGACGGCCCTCAATCTATGCTTAACGTGTACTCGGTCAGTTTGGCAGGTGCTGGCGTGCGGGGTTTTGCGACTATGGCAGCAGAAGTGAAATGGAGAAAGCGCGAGGATGGTGCAGTCATCAGGTGGGATACAGTTCCTGGCGGTGGCGGAAGTATGTCTATTCTCCCGCGGTGGAAGGGAAAAACTGACGCTCTCTAGCGGGACCGTACACATTGGGCAGGACGTTGACTCACGAGGTTGGCCATTGGGTATGGAGTCTTTCACGAACACCTATCACGCACTAAACCATCCGAGGCCGGGCTGCATCACCCCTGGACTATTCAAACGATGTGATTGAGAACTTTTTCTTAGCGTGCGTATCCCATACTGACTACTCGCTGCTAGTCTTGCATGAGTCGGTGGACTGGCGGCCAAATCGCTCGCATGATTTCTCAGTAGGTCTTATTTGGATCCCTTTATTGAAGCCTCACTCTGGCCACCAGGTGTGAGACGTATCGTGCGATTTACCCGACCTATCCGAACCCTGAAGGGAACGATCTTGTCGACGGAGACGAGGGCGACGATGTGCAAGATAGCTGATGTTTTACGATAGCTTCTGCCTGGCCAGTTTTTGGACAAACGATTGGTGAAACTGGGTAGCCCATAGTTGAGTTTCCGGCAACTTCCAACTGCCCTTTATGATGTCTCAGTCTCTCCTTCCATTGACATTTACCTAGTTAGCTATCCTCGTGCGACTGCAAACTTGGTCTCTCTCCGCCATTGTTGAAACCTGAGGGGTAGCGCATGAACATTAGTATCCGAGTGAACCTTTCGTGGCACACCGCAACCTAACAATGGACAGAAATATTGCAGATTAAGTTTGCGCAGCCCTCAGAATTCGACTCTTGGAAACGACGATTATGATTCTATCAAGTCTAATGGCCATGCTCCCGTCACTTGGTTGAAATCCGACGCTTGGAATCGATATTCCCGAAAAGATTGGTGGTCAGTTACATTCACATGGCTACTTAGATATTGAACGTCGCTAAGCGCATAGAATCGAAAAGGCAAATATGGAACGCTGACCAAAGTCCCCTCAGTGACCTTGGCCAGTCAAATACGAGCATAAGCCTTGGAATTTGACAATTCGAGAGTATTGCTAGAGCCAGTCGTACCATCTGGTGCCAAATATGTAGCCGTAGAGGCACTATTCGGCTCGAATTTTTCAGCACGATCGTTCCCTGTCATCCACGACAATTCCCCTCGCAGCGCCAATATATTCCGTCTTTGGTCATCTGGCTGATAAAGTCCACGATAACAAGCCACAAAACGAAACTCGTCAACTTTATCCGTCGCTATTCGGAGACAGCGCATTAGTATTCTGCCGACACGGGCATGAATACCACCCTCTAGGGTCGAGAACCTGCCCGGGCGTTTGATCTTGGTCGTTATGAAATATATCGATCAGATTCCCTCGCGATCTTCAAGAATATATAAGAGGATGATCGACTCAATGCGCGAGTATCCCGGGGATTGAGCATCCTTTACAAAAGAGGGTTCGCACATGGGGACGTTTGTGATGTCAATATGATGATCAAGAAGGAGTGGTCAGGATCTGAAGCGCTTCTTGAGATTTCGATTGGGCTGGACCAGTGAGGACGGTGGTGTACCCACGCTATTGAACCCAGAAGTTGACCGACCAGAAGAGGGTTTCCGGGTTGGAGATGTCAACGTATTTGCCTTGTACAATCGCAATACCCTGTGAAGTATGTCTAGATGAATGTCGAATTTGGGCTCAAAGACGGAAGAGCTGGCCATCATTTAGAGCGGTTCAGACGCCTGGTGAAATACATCTCATGGTAGCAAATTGCTTGTCAAAAGCCATCCAAGGATTACCAGCACTTATTGTTCGCGCGGGATCCCCTCTGCACTCATACAGGTTTCGTTGTGGCAGTTGGTCATTAAGCCGGAATTGACAGTAAAGACGGACGCGGACAAAAACCATTTGGCCGCCTCCGTTGGGTAAACAAATGTATCTGACGTCGATTGGATATATGGTTTTCCTTCTTCCAGACCCAATCCCTAATTCGCTTTACCTGTTTTCTGCCAAACATCATGGAGTGGTCACGCAGGTCAGCTGGAGCGCGTTACCCAGTGCAGTCGTGTGCGAGCAGACCCTAAGTAGACGCAGGCGGAGGTCACGTCAGGGCTGGTGACAAAAGGTCAACCAAGGAACAAAAGGCTAAAATAAACTCTTGGGCATATGAAACCGCATTAGACCGCGGGCGTTGCGGCGAGGGGCCCAGGACATGTCCAAGCGAACCTTTGTTTTTCGGGTATCCCCCAAAAACCACACGGTTGTTTTGTCGATCGGGTAAACCGGGAGTACAGCCCGGCAAAGCGAGTTGTTTCGGTGTGTATTGTGTTTGCTTAGCTACCCTCAATCTCCGGCGGAGTTTGTGATTTCGTCATACAAACGGCGTCGAGCGTGAGTAATCCCCCCGAACTTGGGATAGTTTTTGCAAACAATTTGTGTTACCGCGGCAACTTGGTGGCATTTGACAGCTGAACTTTGCAGTCGTCGTGCCTTTTTTACCGAGAGCCAACCTGTCCATCCTCTAATTCAGCTGCCACCGATCTCGAGCCCGAAATGTCAAGCCACATCTGCATTCTTTTTAGTTTCTGCGACCCGTCCCGTGTGATATCAACGTCGGGTCCTTAATGGCTTTGCTTGCCTTCTTTCGTCCCGGCGTTCCCCCCCCCCTTGTCCCCTCGTCCTCTCGCAGAAACATGGACTCTGTCGTGTATCCAGAGGGCAAAGAGGAAGAGCTACGCACGCTTTCTGCCTGCCTCAGTCTGTTGGGTAGGTGCAATTTCGGGAATGGGTGTGGGTACTCAATCGACTTTCCCAGCAACTACCGCTCTCAGCTATTGCTTCGCTCAGAGGTCGGTCTAGAGCGGTCTAGACAAGTCTCGTTGTGTGCTGATCCTCCTGAAAATCCCTAGAGCGTACAACCTCGACTGGTCGTGGCGTGGACTCGCTTCTATCAATGTCACCAAAGCTCTTCTTTTGATCATCTTCATCGACTCGTACGTTGTCCACTTCACTTACTACTATTACAGCTGACCGCCTGTTTATAGATGGGCCTTTGTATTCTTGTGTATGTTCTCCATCTCCTCTCTTCGACGTTGCTGACCGCGTATAGCCGGCTTGCTCGTCAACGGTGTCGGCCTTTCCCTCAATGCGTCGACATGTTCCATGGGCATCTTTGCCTGTATTATCTTTTACTGTGTCTCCAAGCTGCTCACCTATGTCTTTCTCCGTACGGTCTCCCTTGGTCGACAATTCTCACGGCTGACCAAGAATTCCCAGTGGAAAAAGTGTACATTGTCTGGCCAAACAACGGAACAAGATGGTCCTCGTGGGCCTACCGAGTGGGTTTCGTCGCCGTACTCGGTTTCGCCGTCGTCCTGGCCACAATGATTTACGGGCGAATTGCGTACATTCGTGACGATAACCAGTGCATTATCGGTCTGCAAAAGGCCGCGTCCATGACTACACTCTTTGTCGATCTCGGCGTCAATGTCCTTCTCACCTCTCTGTTCATCTGGCCCCTGTGGCGTTCAAACTTTTTATCGGCAAACCTTCGACGAGTCGCATCGCGGACGCTAGCGTATGTGTTTCATTACGGAATCCATGTCATATGGCTCACAAAATTGTATGGCCTCTAGTGCATCCTTTGCGGCCCTTGCCATTTCTGCGGCAAATATGGGAGTGCTTACGGCGCTACACGGCAAACAGTTAGGGGTACGTGGTGCCTTTGATACCGTTTGGTTGTTTAACATGGCGTTGCAGTTCATATGCCTGGCATCTTGCTCAACAGACGTCGTCATCAACGCTCTCGTTCTCTTTTGGCTCACCAAGCCTGGCTCCTCACCCGACGAACCTACGTCCCATGGTGGTCAACACGGTGTCCATGGTCCTGGCCACCGAAGCGTCGAGCACGGCAAGAGTAACAATAACAATCTGATCCACATGCAACGAGTGAGCGCCGCACCAGGTGCACTCACCAGTTTCAACGCAACAACGAGTAGCACTGGTGGTGGTGGAAGTGGACCTTCTCGGCCCTCGTTTGTCGTCAAGGCCGGTGGAGCAGACATGACCGACCCGAATGGCGCACGCTCGCCGATGAAAGTAAACTTTGGAGAGGCATACTCGGGCGTGTACGATGGCTCACGTCCATACGTTCGCTCGGACAATGCCAATCTCGGAAAACACAACGACGATGGTATGGTCAGTCCGCCACTCACACCCACTTCAAGCGCGGCGATGATGTACGGGAATCGACCTCAGACGGCTTCAAAAGACCAACGTCGCCATTCGTCCTCGGTCGTCTATGAAAACACCGTTAGCGTCGAGGGGAACGGACGCCCGGGCTTCTTTAGCCGTTTCATGGGCCGCTCTCCCACGCCCATTGGCCGTTCGCAGCACGCGAGCACAGGTAGCGTCCAGTTTACGTCGTTTCCTGGTCTCCGAAAGGGTAAAAAGAGGACTGGGAGCGAGGAGGATATTGGCGTGCGGGTGACGATTACGACTCACTTTGAGAATGATGGGGAGATCGACGCAGAGGTCGCTGCTCGCAACGAAACAACGTCGACGATTGCCATGGACCCAGAACTGAAGAAGAATTCTTCGCCCGTCTAGACAGCTCGTTACACAATGCTCGGATAATGCCATTACGACTATACTGTCCTTCCTTGCCCTGAGAACGTCGGTTGTGACTGACCGTATAGACTTGCAGCGTGGGCACTCTTCGCCCTCGGTGTCAACTTCCACTACCCCACGCTCGCTCTTTTTCATAATTCAATTGGCTTTCAATCTACATTCGTTTACTCACCTGCTTTACCTTTCCTCTTCCACACCCCTTGTTGCCGCCGGTGTATCAACCACCCTCGCTTGCAATACGTATAGAGTAGCTGAAATTAAGTAGTCCCCACCTTTTTTGCAAGCCGCTTCAGTTTCTGCCGCGCCTTGAAAAATCGTGTCCTTGGCTATGGACTCGGGATCAAGCCACAGGAACAAGTCCCGAAAACGTCGGCAAACACAAACGGGGCATGTTTGGTGTGGGGAAGAAAACAAGTCGAGGCTCTATTGCATAATAAATCAACAGAGGGCCTCGTCCTCCAAATTAATTGGGTCCAATGAATTGGTAGAGAATTCGTCGTACGAGGCCAGACAGATGCTGGGGATCGTTCTAAACAATAGCAACCGTTAGCAGCGTTTGGGTTTGGCATAGTAAAGAAACTTGCCTGGTACGTGCTCTACGAGAATTGAGGGAGAGAAAGTGGCGATCAGTTTTGACTACAGCTGAAAGAAAGAGAACATACCATGACCATACCCATGCCCGCGGCGCAGAGTAGGCTTTGGCCTACCCTTCCTCCACCAGTCACCCATCCACGGCCACGAGCGCTGACCCATGCGCTCTCAAGTGCCTTTGGCATCACGTACATCGCCAGCTCTGCTCTCCTCTTTGGCGCCTCGACCAAGAGTGAGAGTCCGCACATGGCACCGACCATCCACAACGTATATTTGTGGCCCATGATCTTGCTCCTAAACAGCTTGAGCGCCTCCGAGTCTGATTTGAGCGAGACCAGCCACTCGTAAAGATTGTATCGTGCGCAAAAGTAGGCTATAGACTCATGTTAGGCGAATGAGACGAGGCAGACGTGAAACTCACTTTGGTAAATGATGACAAACACTCCTAGGAACGCAGAGCTACGACCCGTTCCCAGAAGATTTCTCCACAACATTCCTGGTGCATCCTTTACCCACTCTTTCCGCTTGAAAAGAAGCGCAGGTACAAAGTGAAGCGCTCCATAGATTGGGAACATCCACTTGAACACTTCGAGGAACCGTTCAATTTGAACATAGGTGCACGAATCGAGCCATGGATGAGTCTCTGCGCAGCTGCTGAATCGCCGCTCGATGGGTCCATTCGCAGTCGCTTCGATAGCCTGAGCTATCAAGGTTCGATTGGATGGGGTAGTTTGCTGTAGATCTATCAGGGCCAATACGGGACGAATTTTTCGAGTGTACGCACCGACCAGTCCATGATATCCCTCATATACTTGGGATCCGCTCGTCCTTCGCGCGCGAATCCTCGATTGACCAGAACGGTTGGATGAAGGACTTTGGCCGCTTCGCTGATCCATAAACTGTACGAGCGCGGGATAGTGTCTGGCCTGAGGAGCCATGCGTACATGATTTGACCGCAGCTAATGACATATTCAGCAGTGGTCAAAGTATCCACGAGATTGCGCACCACATCGAAAAAACGATGACCGAGCCGAATGGAACCTTGATCCCTTTCTTTGCGGAGAATGCGTTCCACGATCCTTGCAAACCGCTATAAATATAAGTATTACTGATATACGACCACATTGATATCTTACCGAACGAATAGCTGCTGGGCAATACCCAGCCGCCGCTCCTTAGTTTCCCAGAGAACAGCCAGACCACCGGCGATTGCTCCAGCGAGTGCGGCATGCCACCGACGACCCTTCTTCCGGATCCAAACCTCGTGTACTTTGGCTTGTCTCGAGAGTTTGGTCTAAAAGAGATAAGTCACAGTTTGCCAATCACGTAGCACCCCAACCTTAACGTTAGCCGGGTCAATCTCTTCATCCTCCTTCCTTCCAGCTTCAAGATCAAACTTTTTCTTCTCGTGTTTCGGTGTCATGAGGCTCCAATTCGGATCCGAGTCGTAACCCGGTGGCGTTGCGGGTGCGCTGACGCCCCATGGAAGAGGTGGAGAAAAGTCTGCGAGTTGGGAAGGCATCGAAAACAACGGCAATGCGTTGAGTAAAAGCTTGTAAAGGGTTACAAAGGTCCCGAGCATGGCTGCAAACTTGAAGCTGTCCGGGCCTAAGAGTGCATGTCGGATAAGGCTGAAACGAAAGGACCTATAGGAGTTGAGAAAGAATAAAACATCGTAGAAAGGTGGGTACAGACTTTGGGGTCCTGAAAATCTTGAACAAGAGGATGAAGATATTGACGCCGGACCGGATTCCAAAGCCAAGACCTCCAGCACCTAGCATAAGAAAGTCAGTAAACACCCCAAAAGATGCGACCTCAGCCCGCGCCGAGTAAGTACACGTGAAAAGGGTGCTATTGGGTCGAGGGTACGCAGTGAGAGAAAGGTAGAAAAACCACACTCACGTGCACCACCTCTCATCGCATGTTCAAAGCACTCTTCGACACTCGTCAACTCTACCGGTGGTTCGCCACGATCACGCCAAACCGCCCGACGCGTCTGCTTGAGCGCCTCTTGAGCATTTGCGAGCGCAACCAAGTTTTCGTACGACTGTCTAATCTGCTTAGACTGGCTTCGGAGCGGTGTTAATGCCAGGTTGAGAAACGAGGATTGGCGTTGCGGGCGGTCTGACGAGGGCGTGGACCCGTTCTTGTCGGCATCTGTTTGTAAATATGGATATGCACCCTTGGATGAAGATGGTACAGCGTATTTGTCTGGGTTTCTGGGTAGTTCACGCTCTGGATTCCGCGGCGGAGCGTCCATGTCGCTGAGACCGTGTGGGGAGCAAACACAAGGAAAAGTCTGTCAAAATAGTGGGATATAATATGCGAGCGCAAATACTCTGGGGCAGAGCTATTGCATGAATCGGGTCCAAAGTTTGCCGGTTCGAAAGGCCGGGCGTCCTTTGTGAAATCTCCTCGGAGTTTATTCAAAAAGTAGCATTGAAGTCGTCGGATAGACGAATACCGTGTAAGAATACAGTACTATCGCAGAATAACCTGAAATGAATAGTACATCATTTGATATGCCAGGGGTGTCATTGCGAGGCCGGCCCTCAATCACTCTCAGCCCCATCAAGGTCCATATCCTCTTCTCGTCTCGAATAGCGTCCACGCCTTGGAGGAAGCGTGCGCGTAGTCGTTTCCTCATCCCGCGCTGGCTCCGTATCCCCTCCAGCAGCGACACCATGCGCCTCTCCGCCATAGCTGAGCGCATACCCACGTCGCATCACGTGCGCCTCGTTGCCAAACCCTTCAAATCCGGCTGGTCCCCATGACGTCCCTGCAGGTCGGCCATTAAGGACCGAGAGCGGGAACGCAACCTCGTTGAGTCCACGTAGCTTGATGCCTGAACTTTTGAAGAATCGTCTGGTTCGTCCAGTCTGATTCTCTCGTCCATCTTCATAGGCACGCCCATCGATACCGCGAGAAGAGACTCCACCTACGTCTAGCTGTGAAGCATATTGGGTGGTGGTGGCTCCATCGTCATAGAAGGGTTTGCGCTGATACCCAGCGCACCATTTTCCATTTGCTGGACTATGCCCATGGTGACATGCTCTGGAGGGAAGCACGCCTCGGCGATAGGGTTCACCGTGACGGACCTCCCAGCTGAACCAAAAACGCTGCCAACAGAGTTTGGTGGCCGTCCGCTGGCTTCGGCGGTTTGGTTTGAAAAGAGGAGACCAGTCGCAGGCATCGGGATAGTTCCTTGCACAAAGCGATTGGGTCCCCCGCCGTTGGTCAGTTTTGCACCTCCTACGCGGTTTGCATTCCGTCGACTCCTAGTCGGTGTTCCATATCCCTCTTCGTCAGAGCCGTTCTCATCGTCCGAGTTCCAATCTGGACGATCCCGTGAGCCTACAGACTCGGTGTCTGATGATACTGGTGGCTTGGAGATGAACTTTGCGGAAAGTTCTGCAGACTTTGAGCAAGGTGCCAATACCAATAGCCAGAAAACTCACCTTGTATCCGAAGATCTATATCATCGTAGTCTCCATCGACATGCGTCGCCCCATCCAAACCGAGTCCAAGCTCTTCGGCGAGCGAATGACGAGGAGGCATATGGATACCAACACTCGGCGCGATTGGGATTTCGTCGGCCTGGCGAAGAACAGTCTCTCTGGAATATATATTAGAGACATCCCTCAAGCAGATAGTGACTCACCGTATTCCCTCAAGATAATGGTCGCTTTCATTCAGATCCTCGACGTTGGTCGGTTTGACTTCCATTTTGTACTCTGGTCCAAAATAATCAAAGTACTGGTTATATGGAAGGTTGACGTCGAGATCCTTTTCGCAGCCCAGGACGCAGGCAGTCTCGTATGCCCACGTTCTCGCGACATTGCGGATCGTATAGCCGCCACCACCGAGGACCATGAGAGGAATACCCTTGTCTCTGAAATAGCGCACACAGTCGGCATGTCCTTGCATGCTGAGATTGTATTGTCCGAGTCGATCTCCGGCGAGGGAGTCGGCGCCGCATTGCAGCACGACTGCTGAAGGGCGGAATCGAGCCAATATTTTGTCCATGAGCTGATCATAAAGTGATCAAAAACAGATAACTCGGATAGTGATATTTTCTCACCGGTACGTAGACGCTCGCGAAGTTTTCGTCAGTCAGACCGCTTCTGAACGGGACATTGATACTATAACGAAATCCTTTCCCGACTCCACGATCATCCGGTAGACCTGTCCCAGGGAAAAAGTCGCCAAATTTGTGCAAACTACATGTGAGGACGCGGTCTGAGGTATAAAAGGCCTCTTCGACGGCATCGCCATGGTGGCAGTCAATGTCCACATACAAAACTCGGGGGAACGTGCGCAATAGTTCGAGAATTCCGAGTACAATGTCGTTGATGTAGCAGAAACCGCTTGCGCCTCCCTTTTTTGCGTGGTGGAGGCCTCCAGCCCAGTTGACGGCAATGTCTGTTGCTCCTTCAGAGAGCCGCTTGGCACCGGAGATGGATCCACCAGCGGAAATGGCACAGAATTCGAATGCGCCCTCGTACGGTGGGTTGTCGTAACCAAAGTTGGTGAGGTCTGGGTGGAGGAAACATCGGTCAGCGAGCAAATTCGAGGTATGAACAGGGAGAGCGAGTTATTACAGCGAGTTCCATTTTCTGATAATTCTCCAGCCGTTTCCGGAGTCACACGCTTGAGGAAATGGATGTACTCGTCGGTATGAAACCTGGTCATCTGCTCTGGCGTCGCAGCATGAGGTCTCTGGATTTTAGTGAATGTATATCCGTCGATTGGGAAGCAGATATGAAGAAACCGGAGACATGAACGTTAGCTTGAAATTGGCTAAGCCACGAAACAACGAACCAAGACTTCGAGCTTTGGGAGCAAGTCATAAGCAGCAACCAGCGTATGCGTCATTTTAATTCGGTGTGGCTTCATAACGTGGCCTAAGCCATACGAGAACGCCCCGACGTCGGCTGATTGCGCAAGCCATAGGGCGCGTCGACAGAATGTACGAGGACGAGAGTGTATAATACACGTTTTGAAAGTCGAGTAGCGCATTTACACCAGGATAAACGCAATCGACGAGAGGTTGAAAGAGGCCGTCGTTGAAAGAAGAAACGAAATGCTCATTAGCCATCTTTATGATGCATAATACTCCACTTACTGTCGTAATAATACGAGACTCGTTTGTTCTTTGGCATATGTGCGCTGTGGTCAGGGGTCAAGCTTGAAGCCAACCACGGCGTTGGCTTTCTCCCAACATCCAGCACGAGAAATGGTATCAAGTCTACTCATCTCTGCCAGAATCAGCATCTAGCTGCTCACACAGCAAAACGAAACAAGCATCGAATCTGACTCTATTAAAAGCCGGGAGCGCCTGTACGAAGATAACATGTGGCAGACAAAGCCTTTGATAGTACTTGGAACTGTCAGTGCATCATTACTGTCTCAGAGCGAGGGTTGACTCCAAGGCCCAGAGCGTTGCGCTCGTTGCAGTTCTCATCCAGTATCTTCGAGTGTCCAGCATATCCATAACTGTTGGAAATCTCGTATACAGAGGAACACTTTCACCGAGTGGACAAACGGCCATTTTCTATGGGATTCCATATGCTCAACCGCCACTCGGCGAGCTGCGCTTTCGTGCTCCAGTCCCGTTGGATTTGAGTACCGACGCATCGCAATCTGTAAAGGTTGTAGATGGGAGAAAAGAGCCCAAATTTTGCGTGCAGAGCACCATGTTCCCAAGTATGACTCAGTTCTAGACCCTCGATGATTACTCAGTCCCCTTTCCAGGTGACACAGAACATGGCGGAGCAGGCTCTGAAGACTGCCTGCATTTGAATATATACACTTCAACCGAACATGCAAAGCTACTCTCTCCCAGTCCCGCACCCACCGGAGCGTCGCGACTTCTCCCTGTTATGGTGTACATTCACGGCGGTGGATTCCTGGGTGGTAATCCACTCAGCTGGCCGTTTGACCACTGGATCGAGCAGTCTCCAGACCTGGTTATCGTCTCCATTTACTACCGCCTCAATGTCTTTGGGTTCCTCACTCCCCCATCCGAAGAGGACGCAAAGGGAGAGATTGACTATAATGTTGGGATTTTGGATCAGGTAGAAGCACTCAGATGGGTTCAAAAGGTTGGCGAAATAGTTACAGCCCAAGTTCATTCTAATCAATCCCGTAGAACATTGCAAACTTTGGTGGCGATCCAAGCAAGGTAACAATCGTAGGACATAGTGCCGGAGCTGCTTCGGTATTCCTCCTCATGGTGGCCAATGACGGGAGGCAGCAACTGTTCCACCAAGCGATTGCTCAAACCATCTATCGACCTGCAATGAGGACAATCGATGAATCGAAAGTAAGTTCCTTCTGATATCCTCACTTATTCTAATGCATTGCAGGACCACTTCGAATGGGTTGTAAAGCAGGCGGGATGCTCGGTCGAAGAGACATCTCTTATTCAGAAGGTCCATTGTCTCAGGACCAAGGATGTCGCCACTCTTATCAAGGCTTCTGAATCAGCACAGTTGCAGTAAGTTTTTATCAGGCTGTTTGTCAGTTCTGACTCTTCGCAAAGTGATTGGTCATGGCAGTTCCGCCCAGTCGTCGACAATCATCTCTTCAAAGACTATCCTACATCTCTATTGAATGCTGGCAAAGTCTCCGCTGTGCCTCTCCTAGTCGGCGCCACCTCAAACGAGACATTTGTTCCGGAAGGCAAACTAGAACCCGACTTACGACGATGGTATCCCCATCTTACGGATGAAGAAATGGGACAAATCGCTCGGATATACGACAGCCCACATTTTGCGACCGAACTTGAGAAGGCAAAAATCGCGGTTGGAGAGACGTTGAACCGATGCGGGGTGAGTGAAACAGACACAGGGAAGGACAACGTGCTGAACAGCCGATTTCAGAGGGATCTCCTTGCGTTTACTCTTAGTAAAGCCCGTGTTCCTGTTTACGCGTATCGATTCGATGAGCGGGATCCAACCCAGCCGCCAGAGGACGGGGTGCAACATTCTGCTGAGAACTATTTCATGTTTCGAGGCGTTTCAACAGGGTATGATTATGGGGATGCAGTCACTTCGAAGGCTGATAATGTACAGGTCGAACGGCACATTCTCGTTTGCACCACCAGAGGCCGTCCCTGTCGGATTCTCTCAAGAGCTCATCTCCCGCTGGACCTCTTTTGCTCGCTCTGGAGATCCGAATAGTTATAGGATTGACAAAGCGCCCCATTGGCCTCAATGGGAGACCCGACGTCTGTGGGGCCTGTGGAAGACGGGACCATGGAGAATGGTTCTGAAGCAGCCTGATGTAAACTCAACAGAACAGTTCGGAAGCAAGCCAGAGCGCGTAGCACGCCAAGAGTTGGAACGCTGTCTAGCGATGGGAAATCTGGCAAAGGTGCTTCGTAACTGAAACGAAGATATGCAGTGTGTCTTACTTTGCTGTAAATCTCAGTTTTGACCACTTCTAGATGTTGATGTACATAGATCGCTTGAGTATATTAGACTTCGGCAACCACTCGTCGAATTGAGGATGGTCAATCCTCTATCACCGGAGATGTCTGAAGTACCGGAAGGGCGGCTTCAATAATGCAAGTGATCACCACGCGGGTGCGGGGTCCCGTGGCCCTCCGTATATTACTTTACGGCAAAGTCGTAGATAGCTAAGTCCGAAGGCTACTCTTCCACGCCTTTCGTCGCTTACTATCCTGGTCGATCTCATAGCTCATTAATCTGATGCGAAAAGGTCGCGTGCGTGCCTTGCGGTCCTTTTTGCTTCTGGTTCTGCTACGATGAGAAGGGGTTTCAGTGATAGAGATCTCACCTTGAAGCAAGGTCTACCTCAGCAATGCTTATCAGTGCTTTTTTTCCGGGATCCCGACGTTGGAACGCTTGGTGTCATTTCTGGTGCCAGGGCCGTGGAGACAATCGTCCTTATCTGGCCGACCACTAATTCGTTGGCGGCGGGCTTCTCAACAGATACAACCAACGTAATGCGACGAAAACAAATACAATCGGCTCAGTCTGTGTAATTCGAAGTGCGTGGCGGAAGTTGACGGACGAATCGAATGCGGCGAGATATGGCTTTGGGGTTCTGCCACCTTATCTACCCACAGCGTCCTATCTTCTCGCCTTGGGCGAATATAAAGAGTATATCGCATATTCTCGTGGTCCAGGCGTCCTCGCTCCTATCCACCTCATCGTTCGGGATGTCGAAAGTAAAGGCATTCATTCACAAGCTCGAGGTCGACCATCCTCCGGGGCTCACTAACACGGAGCTTTTCCTCAGTGTACGTGGGTACTAAAGCGAATCCGATCCGAACTGAAGCAGCTCCTTGTAGAACGATGATCTGCGACCTGTTCCCCCTCATCAGCGAACATGGAAGCACAGGAACTTTATCGCCTTGTAAGCCTTAGGCACTCTAGTATGTCGCAATCTTGACAGTGTTTAGCTGGATCGCCGACTGCTTCAACATCAACACCTGGATGATTGTGTCCAGCATGATCACCAGCGGTCTTTCCTGGTGGCAAGCCTGGGTCAGTATTTCCGAACCCATCTAAACTCAACTGAAAATTCCATAGATTTGTGTTTGGCTAGGATACGGTATCGTCTCACCGTTCATCGTCGCCAATGCTCGTCCCGGTGCTATGAACCACATCACGTTCCCGGTGGTCGCTCGGACATCGTTTGGTATCTGGGGTTCCCTTTGGTGCACATTCAACCGCGGTGCAATGGCGTGCATCTGGTACGGTGTCCAGGCTAGCATTGGTGGCTCCTGCGTGTACACGATGCTAAGAAGCATGTGGCCGAGCGTCGCCAACATCCGTATGTTCCCTCTCACTCCTGCGACTACTCTCTTACAGGAATATAGCCAATGGCCTCCCAGCCAGTGCCGGAATCGACACGAAGGACTTTATGTGCTTCTTCCTCTTCTCCCTGATAAACGCCATCTTCATCTGGTTCCCTATGCACAAGATGTATGCCCTACTGTCATCTAACTTTTTGACTGCTTACGGCTTGATAGTCGCCACCTCTTCACCGCCAAGGCAATCTTTGCGCCAGCTGCTGGTATCACTTTCTTCATCTGGGCGATTGTCAAGGCCAAGGGTGTCGGCCCTATTGTTCACCAACCCGGTACCAAACATGGATCTGACCTGGGATGGACGATGGTTGTCTCTATCATGAGCTGCATCTCAAATATGGTATGTATACTCTAACTTGCAGATCCTATTACTTACATGAGCTCTAGGCAACGCTCGTTGTAAACGCTCCAGACTTTGCTTCCCGTGCCAGCACTCCTAGCGCCGCCGTCTGGCCACAGCTCATCTCCGTACCTGTCGGTTTCAGTATGGTCAGCTTCCTCGGTATCATTGTCTCCTCCAGCTCCAGCGTCATCTTCGGAGAAGCAGTGTGGAGCCCCATCGCTCTTCTCAACAAGTACGTTTCTCACCTATCTTCGCGAATTTGGATATACTCATATCACGCTATCATAGATTCCTCGACCCCGACCCGACTACCGGTCATGGACCGAGTGGTGCCACACGCTTTGGTGTCTGGTTCATCTCCGCGAGCTTCATTCTCGCTCAAATCGGCACAAACATCTCTGCCAACTCAATCTCCGCAGGATGTGATCTGACGGCTCTTCTTCCACGCTTCATCAATATCCGCCGTGGTGGCTACATCGCCGCCATTGTTGGCTTGGCCATGTGCCCGTGGAACCTCCTCAAGGATTCAAACAGTTTTACTTCCTATCTTTCCGCCTACTCGGTCTTCTTGAGCTCGATTGCTGGTGTCATGATCACGGAGTATTGGCTCATTCGTCGTGGACATTACCGTGTCACAGATCTCTACACGACCCGCAAGGATGGATGGTACCACTACTTCCATGGTATCAATCTTCGGTATGTTTTCCAACTTCTGGATTATTGTTACTGATATCTGCGATAGAGCTTATGCTGGATACATCTCTGGTATCCTAATCAATGTTGTTGGTTTCGCCGGTGCCAGTAAGTCTTCTACGCTTCACTCTAGCCCATTGCTGACCACTTCATAGCTACTGCAAAAGTGCCAATTGGAGCAACTGTACGTCTCTTCCATCTCTAGTCTTGACATTTACCAATCGATCTTCAGAACATTTACCGAGTTTCTTTCTTCTCCGGCTTCATCGTCTCGTCCACAATCTACTTTATTTGTTCCAAGATTTGGCCCCCCTCCGGCTCCTTCCAAAAGTTTGAGGAAGTCGACGAGACCAAGTGGGAAGAGGAACACTTTGTCGAGAAGGACAAACGAAGAGACGAAGAAGCGAGCTTGGACGAAAAGGACAAGAGCAGCAACGAGGACGCAACAGCTGCCGAAGTCAGGCCCGTTCAATAGCAAGCGAAGGTTTGCTGGTTAGCTTTTTCGGATAAAGAAAGTGTACGAATGTGCTAGATTGGAAATTCCAAAGTTAGATTTCTATAGGGAAGTATATTGAGAGCCGTTGCCGTAAGATTGATTCCCAGACCCTGTGGGCGGCTGACCTTCAGTTTCCTCGGATTTCTCGACGGGCTTGGATGCTCAGCGGACGACCATCAACAATTGACAGTACTACTGGTACTCAAAGATTGACAGCCGCGGCGTTTGGCTGCTCACCGGCCCCTCCCCGACTTCTCCATCACAAATGTCTCACAGCCTCTTTCTGCTGGCACACTCACAGGGGCACCAACCAGGGACATGGTCAAACTTGGACTCTTGAACCTTGGAACCTGCCATGTCCTCCCAGTTCGAACAGATCCATCGTGTTCTCGTAGATGCAACGCCGCTCCAGCTCTCACTCGTCGGCGCCGCAGTGCTTTCGGCCGGATACTTCCTCCTAAGAGACAAATCTTCACGAAAGTATTCTCCAGGGCCTCCAAAGCTACCAATTATTGGTAACTCGCATAATTTTCCAAAAGAAGATTGGCCCGTTGTATTCAACGAGTGGCAAAAACAATATGGCAGGCGTCAAATCTTTGTGCTACGTTGCCATCTAATAGTAGACTATAGGGGACATTGTCTACGTGCAGCTCCCAGGGACGCCCTTCTTCATCCTCAACTCGCTCTCCATCGCAAATGAGCTGCTTATTAAACGGACGAACATCAACTCGGAGCGAAAAGTTGGATATATGGTTAATGAAATGTATTGACATCTGTTTCTCGTCTCCGTCGATTCATACTCTTCACAGGATGGGTTGGGACTGGGTCGTTGCACATAGAGACACCGACGATAACTTCTTCAAGCAACGCAGATTATTCAAGCATGGCATTGGTCCTTCCGCGGTAGCACGACATGACGCGCTCATTGAACGTTGCGCTAACTCTCTTGCGCTCAAGTTGCAAAACTTTCATGGGAAACCAGAGGAAATAATCGTGAAATGCACTGCAATCGCGATGATAGAGCTTGCGTATGGCCAGAAAATGGTCGAAGAGAATGGCGAACAGATGCTCAAACAGAATCACGAGGCCATGAATATGCTTTTCCTAGGCTTTCAAAGGATCTGGATGGTCAACTTCTTTCCATGGTGTAAGTTAACTCATTAGATCTAACAGTGGTCCTCATCCATGGTAGTGCGCTATGTGCCCAGCTGGATGCCCGGAGCTGGATTCAAGTAGGTGATGAGCTCTCTTTGAATCTAACTGACAAATATATAGACAAATTGCGAAGGAAACTAGGGAAATGGTCCAAGCTATCCGTAGTGGGCCCTTCAACACTGCCGTTCAACGCCATGTGAGTGCCTCGTTGCTGTTGTTCGATAAACTCACAGAAAAAAGAAAGAGGGCAGGCTGGATCATTGTCTCGCTGAAGAATGGATCAGCGAGTTCGGGCCTTCCGAGGAGGCGCAGAGCGCTCTGGCCACGCTCTACTTTAGTGAGTGTTCCCTAACTCATTTATTTTACTGTCGGTCCAAACTATATAGGTGGATACGATACGGTAGGGTGATTTTTGCCAAGTTTGCTCTAACTGATGGTCTTCAGACTTCGACAGTCATTATCCGCTTCTTGCACGCCATGTTCATCTTCCCCAATGTTGCAAAGCGTGTTCAGGCGGAGATAGATAGCGTCACAGGCGAGGAGCGTCTCCTCACTATCAAAGATCGCCAGGCTCTCCCTTTCACAGAAGCCGTGTGGAAAGAGTCGTTGCGTTGGAGGCCACAGATTCCTCTTGGTATCGTTTCAGCCACATTTATTGATCTTTATTTACCTCTTTGTAGCTGTGTCACATGCGACTAAAGAAGACCAGTTCATCAACGGTTATTACATCCCGAAAGGCGCGGTTCTCCAGCCAAACTATGGTAAAATCTCTGGTTAATCCGCGGCTTTGATTTTAAAGGACTTGATAGGATTCATGTTGGTCGACCCGTCAATTTGGGGAGATCCGGATTCATTCAGGCCCGAGCGATTCCTGGGACCCGACGCAAACACATTACCAGATCCAAGTCTTCTCATATTTGGATTCGGTACCAGGTACATTTTGGTCTCTTTGTTTGGCCTAGACTCACTTATAATAGGATCTGCCCAGGAATGCATTTCGCTGACCGTGTAGCATTTCACACCGCGCTCACTTCAGTCTCGCTCTTCAACATCCTACCTCTGGAAGGAAAGCAGGTGCCAGATATTGATCGAATCGAGTATACAAAGGATATTACCCGGTGAGTCCATATTCGCTCTACTTTGTATCTACTTTCATTATTTTGTGGATTTTGACGTGATTACAGAGTTCCAGTCAAGTTTGACTGTCGATTTGTGCCAAGGAATGAAGAAGCGAATCAATTGCTTTCTTCTCTCGCGCTCAATGCGAGCAAATGAGAACATTCATCCCATCGATATATTTTCATAGTCGAGTAAGAATACACGCATCATTCATTGTCGTAGTTCGGTGGCAAGCACGCTTAGCGCTCGACATCGCTCAAGTTCTTCATGAGGCTGATCCTCTACAAAGCTCCCCGGCTGATAGTCGTCGGAAGTGAGACCCGTCTCGCCTTGCTTGAGTACCATCCGCGCTGGACTTGAGACGACCTTGCCCCAAAGGTTTTTCTTTTCATTTTCCCACCTCGGCCATTCCGGTGCATTTGCAAGTCGATACTTGTTCGGGTCACCAGTGCGAACAAAGGAGACCCAAAAGGCCAATAGCTCCCTCTCGAACTGCTTTTGAGACGGCGAGGTGAATTTTGTGAGAGTATAACTGCCATTAATTCTAGGATAGCGAATGAGCTACTTTGTATCCCAGCGTGAGAGTAGCATACCCTGTATTGACACCTTGGAACATCCACCAGTTTTCTGCCGAGTGCTCAACCCCTCTCCCTGGTCGAGTGGGGTTTGCTTGATCGAAACGATACGCGTATACAGGTAGTCCTTCCGCAGCATATAACTCTGCCAAATGTTCGCGCTATCGGATTGTCAGATTCATCCAGGACGGAGTGAATGAACCTACGCCACATCGTAACACCGCTTCGCCCAACGCAGTCCTAACCCGTATCTCCTCGTCCGTAAATGATTCGGGTCTATAGATCTTATTAAAGGAATGAACATCGTCTTCCGAAAGAAACGAAAATCTTCGCTGAATTTCTTGGTGCATATTGTCTGACCCCGCAATAGTCTCGTCTGTCGTCGCCCCAACTAGAATGGGAATTTTGCTAAACTTATGTTGGTTGAACAGTTGCGTTGGACCAGTTCGGACTCGTTCCCCGTCGACGGTGGGGATAAAGTACCATGAAATGTTACTGAAACATGTTGAGAAGTGCAATTAAATGATATAAAAGAGCTCACTGGTTATAGGCTGACTCTGCTGCTGAGACGAGCTTCGCCTTGTCCTTTGTCCGAAGGCAAGCAACTTGTTCCGCAGTCGACAAGGCCCCAATATGGCAGCCAGCCTCTTTAACAACCCATTGGAATGAATCCTATGAGCAGTGAGTTATGTATGGGACAGTTCCAATAGTAGAACGACCTTGGTCTCTGATACTTTGCGGAGAGGGGGGCGGTAGAGACTCTGAAGGATAGCTTGATGAAATAGTTGCTGTTTTCCTCCGTTCATGAGAAGATGTAATGCAACAGAGGCTGCGCCGGCACTTTGCCCGTTGATCGTGACCTTTTCAGGATCTCCTCCGAAATGAGCAATATTCTGCCAATGAGGTCACGCTTGGATACAGTGCATCTTTTACACACCTCATTCACCCAACGAAGGGCCTCAACCTGGTCGAGAATGCCAGCATTCGAGTCAAGGGCATCCCCAGCGTCGGGCGCAGTCAGGAATCCAAAGATGCCAAGGCGATAGTATATGGATACAATCACAATGTTGGGGTACTGCTCAATCCAATGTTCGAATGGCCAACCTAGAGGGTTTCCTTGGACGAATCCTCCGCCATGGATGTACACCAAAACGGGTAGTTTTTCCGTAGAGCCGAGAACGTGCGGTGGAGTATACACGTTCAGGTAAAGGCAGTCTTCAGAACCTTCGCCAGCGTGCGTGTCTTTGTCTGCGACAACTAAGTTGGTTGGAATTCCAAACGAGAAAGAACGTACCGTTCATGAGAGAAAACTGTGGACAAAACTTTGGCTGTCGCGTTGCGTCTACCATATTTCTTACGTCTCCAAGAGCAGTATGCCTCTTCAATGGTATTGGGGCGCGAAAGCGGTTCGCTCCCACTGGCGGTTCAGCATATGGGATGCCGTAGAACGTTGCGACTTTGCCATTACGGAGCACGAGTCCCTTGTATGCGATGTGCTGTGTCTCGATGAGGACGGTACGACCGCTCCCGAACAGACCGCCTAATAGAGGCGCCATGTTGAAGAGGAGGATTGCAACTGGAATCGCCTGGTTCACACGTTAGAAGCATAAAATCGTATGAGAGATTATATTCACCAGCACAGCGGCGAGATACTGGCGCTCTGAGCGCGGCATGATATCGTGAACAGATCCAAACCCTCCAAAGCTTTGGCCACCCATACGAGTTCAGCCCTCGACCATTTGAGATTGCATGCGGGGAGGCTCCTCATCATCAAAGTGAATACTCTAGATATCCAACGCCGTAGGATATACAATGTAACCCATTTCCCTCGGCTACGATAATTCGCCAGAGGTGTGGAACTCTGCGGTGACTCAGAAATCATTAAGCCGGTCAAAGGGTCATTTTGGCGCTTGAAAGGGCATGATTAGAAGCGCTGACAACGACTGCATGGCGGGCGAGTAGGTCGAGAGATGCCACTACATAGACGAAATATTCCGCTGGCTTCGTGCAGAGCACTACGCCCGTGATTAGTAATGCTGTTATTTGCATTCTTTACGTTATTCACTGCACGTTGATGTTGCGTAAATTACGCCCGTGGCAACCTTTGGTCTCCACCTCGACATGGCTTTGTACTCACAGTCGCGCACTTTACCAAGAAACACCATACTAGTAAAATAGCACGCAACTGCCTCTATTCATAGTCGATTTCTCGGCCACGCGGCCAAGACCTCAGCTCTGCCAGCCTCCTCAAGCCAAGAAGGGACGACATGCCTCTTTGGAAGACATACTGAATAACTATATGACTCGTATGAGATACTGGTTCTCACCCTGTCCATTTCAACAAACAGAACACGTTTGCCTTTGGAAAATTCTAGTGGCCTTGGCGCGTCATTCTTACGGACGTGTAACCTGTCAACTTGCAAGGGGCAATTCAAAGCCGGATCCACTATCAGCTGTATCCGAAAACTGTGTCTGCTGGCATTTGGCCGTCCACACCGGCAGACGCTGATCCATGAACGCTGCATGTCGGCGAAGCCAAGGAGACAGTAAGCCAAGAGAATGCACCTGAAACGACAGGTGCGCCCATGCTGCTGGCGCAACGGCGGCTGCGAATCTGTACGCGCCTCTCCCCGATACCTGGCCGACCCAATGTCAATCAAGTGCGCAATCCCGCACATGATATTGGACTATACATTCTACGTGCGTGTGAGAGGATCACCAGTAACGTTAAGAGCTGCTTGGCCCGTGGCCCTCAGTACAGCCTCTTTCCTCTGCTGTCGTATATAAGACGGCATGACTTGGAGGTTGATTACAGCACTAGAGCAACTTCATTTTCCCGCTGAACTACGAGTCACCATGCTCTTTCATATTCTCCTCGCCTACAGTCTTTTCGCCATCGGGCTCGCCGCTCCTTTTGCCAATTACACTCGGTACGTACAGATTTGCATAGTCTAGACTATTTCTAAGGCTTCGTAGTTGCGAGAATTCATACAGTGCATCTGATATCCAGGCTATCGAGGCGCAGTATATTCAGGATCTCCAAGCTGCCGAAGCTGCTGGAGAAATTCACCGCGACGATGCACTAGCCCCAACCTTGACTGTTCCATCCCTACTGTGTCGAACGGTGAAAGTTGGTGGGTTCTTTCCTTTCTCCCATGTACCACATCATAACAGCCCTTTTTTTTTCTAGTTTGGCACATCATTTACGAGTCCACCACTGTTCAAAAGGGCTATATGTCCGACCAGACTGTCAGGGATTGTGCGTAGTCCCTTTTACTCAGACGAATCGCTGTGCTTAAACATCCCAATAGCGATCAAGGCCATGAACACTCACTTCTCCGGCTCTGGCTTCAAATTTGTTCTTGACAAGATCACGCGTACGCAAAACGCTGAATGGTTCAACAAGGTCGACTCTCGCTCCTCACTCCAGGACGATATGAAGAAGAAGCTGCACGTTGGCGATGCGACGACTCTGAATGTTTACACTGTCAACTTTCCACGGCCAAGTGCTTTGGGATATGCGTACCTCCCTCAGTATTACGCCGCGAATCCGTGGAACGACGGTGTAGTTATCAAGCATAGTTCTGTACCAGGAGGAGGTCGGTCTTTCCTCGTATTTTGTTATAGCTGCTTAAATTACTCCTAAAGCTGCCACCAATTTCAACCAGGGCAAAACGCTGACACACGAAGTCGGCCACTGGTTGGGGCTTCTTCACGTAAGCCACATTTTATTCACACCGCATTATACTCATCTTCATAAACAGGTGTTTAACGAGCAAGGTCAATGCGTTGAACAAGACATGGTCTCCGACACCCCCGTTCAATCGACTGAGACTCTTGGATGTCCAGCTTCGAAGGATAGTTGCCCAAACCTCCCGGGAGCAGACTCGATCCACGTGTGTTACTCTTCGTCCTTCTATTATGTCTTACTAATGACGCTTCTTTAGAATTTTATGGACTATAGGTGAATAACTACTGAACATAGTAGCCTGGGAGCTAATGCGTTGTAGCTGGGACTCTTGCATGACTTCGTTCACCCCTGGCCAGATTACTCGTATGAAGGAACAGTGAGTTTTAACGGTCTCTAATACATCATCTGCGCTGACTGTACCATAAGATCCGATCTCTATCGCAGGATTCCGTCAAGGTTGTGTATCAGCATACCTACTTTTACATGGTTGCCTCCCACATTTACTGTCCTCCCGCCGGTCCCCACTCCCGACATTCCTGGTGGCCCCATCCCTGGACCCGATCCGGCTCCCTTCTAGTCATTCGCTTCTCATCGGTCGTGTGCCAAAGAGACGTCCGCTCGTTTGATATCTATTTCATGTCACTCACTTGGACTAAAATTCATGTTTGTTATTCCTCTCTTCTCATTTTGAGCCAAGTCTTGTTGCCTACTCGCTGTGCAGGCCGTTTATCCATCCTCACTGCTACCTTGCGACGAGTTCTCCTGTATTGAGCATGACTGTGACTTCTCGGGAACTTCACTAGGATTGTCAAATCATGGCTTTCATGATGTACTATCTAGGCTTGGAACAGTGTTTCTGAACTTTGTATTCTCGTCATGGGATAAGTTACTTTTTGCAGCTTCGACTCATATCATCAAGTCAAAGTAGCTTAATTTGATGACTTCCAAAGACAACCGGATCTACCCTTTAACGCCTCTCAGAGTTATTCTGGCATTTGGCCGTGACTCCTAAAGGCGCCAAGGCAGCGCTGTACAGGTCTACAGCGGCCAAGTAGGCACTTCACAATACAACCCAACCTCAATCCATTATGTATATGCTAGCTGTGGATGGACGCCCGCAAACCTCTTATGCTCCCTCACCGAGACATGCCCGGCCCAAAGGCAGTCGAATAACCAATGGTCATCAAGTGGTCTGTGCAGCAATTCATACTAATGTACAAAACTTATGCGCGCCAAGGAAGAACTGCCAGCAGTGCCAGCGGTTCTCTGATTCAAAGCCTAACTCTCAGTACAGCCTCTCTCCTTGCTGCCACATATAACTAGCACAGTATAGACGCTGAAAATATGGGCAACAAGCCAGTAATCGTCCGCCGGGTTGCTCACAGTGATGCTCTTAGAGGTTCTGCTCGCTTACAGCCTTTTTGTTCTGAGCCTCGCTGCTCCTTTGCCAATTACACTCGGTATGTAACTTAGGAGCGATATTGTTGGCTGAATCTGCTTCTAGCTGCGAAAATACATACAGTCCGTCCGACCTTCAAGCCATCGAGGCGCAGTACACTCAGGACCTCAGGGCTGCCGAGGCTGCTGGAGAGATTCAGCATGAAGACGAGTCGGCTAACTCCCGAGATTTATCATCTCTGTCGTGCAGAACGGTGAAAGTTGGTGAGATTTTTGGACCAGCGACAGAATATCCCAATGTCGCTAATGTCTTCATTTCCAGCCTGGCATATTATCTATGAAAAGAAGACCGTGAAAGGGGGGTACATGACCGACCAGAGTGTCAAGAACTGTGCGTACTCACTGGGCCTACTGGACTGACTTGTTGAGCAACCTGCCAATAGCGATCAAAGCTCTGAACACCCACTATTCGGGATCAGGCTTTAGATTCATTCTCGACAGGATCACACGTACAAAAAATAAGGATTGGTTTAATAAGGTCGACTCAAACTCGCCTCTGCAAGATGCGATGAAAAAAAGGCTGCGTGTTGGCGACGCAAGAACGCTAAATGTGTATACGATAAACTTCCCGAAGCCCAAGTCGTTGGGATATGCAAATCTTCCCCAGTACTATGCAGCATACCCATGGGACGATGGCGTAGTCATCAAGCATAGCTCTGTACCAGGAGGAGGTCAGTCTTTCCTCGTATACTTGTTATAGTCACTCAAGGTACTCCTAAAGCTGCCACCAACTTCAACCAGGGCAAGACGCTGACCCACGAAGTCGGCCACTGGCTGGGGCTTCTTCACGTGAGACACTCTGTACTCACACTATATTATACTTATTTCTACAAATAGGTGTTTAACGAGCAAGGCCAATGCGTTGAACAAGACATGGTCGCCGACACCCCAGTTCAATCAACCCAGACTCTTGGATGTCCAGCGACAAAAGACAGCTGTCCTAACCTCCCTGGTCTTGATTCTATTCACGTACGTAGCTTTCGCATTTCAATGCTCTCGTCCTGATAATCTTTTGCAGAACTTCATGGACTATAGGTAACGAACTCTCGATTGATATACTGTTTAGATCTCACAAAATCGCATAGCTGGGACACTTGCTTGACATCTTTCACTCCTGGACAGATTTCCCGTATGAAGAAGCAGTAAGTCTTGAAGTCACTAATTCGTGGGAACCGGCTGACCTTGCGGATCAAGATCCGACCTCTATCGCAAGATTCCACAAAGCTGGTGCTTCAATTTGCCTAGTTTTACTCCAATTATTCCCACTCCAATCATCCCAACTCCAATTATTCCTTCCTTTACAATCCACATTCCAACACATATTCCCACTCCTGGCATTCCTGGTGGCCCTGCTCCTGGGCCAGGTCCGGGACCTTTGTAACATAAAGACATTCGTTGTCAATCGAGACTGTAATACAAGACATCCCGCGACCGGCTCTAGCAATATGCGCTTAAGCTAGTCCAGCCCTTCTGGATCTTGTCCTCCTTGTCCTCCTCAAATGTGAAGATTTGGTGCCAGCGCATCAACAGCATGACATCTTGAGAGTTCTTTTGCTGGCTCTTGCTCCGCACGACTTCCAGATTGGTACTTGCCCCTATATCCAGTCGTACTCCCTTCCTTGAGAACCATCCTCTTCCCTTTTGGGCTAGCAGAGCTACCGCCGACGTAGCCATTCTCCCACTTGGGCCAGATGGGAGATCCCTCGAGGCGGTGAACATTCGGATCCCCACTGCGTACAAACGACACCCAGTACGCCAAGAGCTCCTTAGCGAAGGTGGATTGGGATGTGGAGTTGAAGGGTGTGAAGGCGTATGTACCATTCTCCCTGTATACCGTGTGCGAAGGTCAGTCCCGCCTTCATCATTAAAATGAAGATTACTGACACTGTATTCACGCCACGGAACATCCACCAGTTTTCCGCCGAGTGTCCTACAAGGGGAGGTCCTTGCTGCGTTGGATTCATTGAATCGAATCGATAGGCATAGGCCGATTGTCCGGCCGCAGTTTGCGCTTCAGCGACATGCTCACGCTGCCGCTCATATAAGCATCGGTTTGAGTCCATCGAAGAAAGGACACGTACAGGGCATCTAAACATGGTTTCACCATTTGCTGTCTGCGCGCGAATAGTCTCGTTTGCAAAGTCGCTCGAGGGATAAACCTGTTGGATAGCACTGAGATTCGTCATTGCTGGCCACCACATGTTGAAGTCAGTCTGGAGAGAGCTTGTAAAGAAGAAGTTTTCATCCGTCGTGGCGCCGACGAGCACAGGGACCTTGCTGAATTTGCCCTGGTTGATGAGCTGCGTAGGTCGCCCGGGGAGTATGGTGCCGTCAATAACTGGGTATGGCGTCCAGGACGAGTTCCTAAGTGAGGTAAGTCAATGGTGATCGGGTTGCTCTCAGCTAAAGAGCCACTAACTTGATCATGGCGTTCTCTGACGAGCGCATAAGCGTAGGGATGTCCTTGCCTCTGTAGCAGTCAATCTTTTGGACGTTTGAATATCCGGCGATATTACAGCCCGCTTCTCCCATGATGAAATCGAACGGTGCCTAAGGCAGGTTAGGTATATGAGGGTATCTCGAATGGGCTTTCCACCTGTGTTTCCGATATCTGCATCAATGGAATCCGCCACATGCTTTGTCCAATGACTTGTTGGAAGAGTGTCTGTTTCCCCCCATTTGCTACGAGATGAAGCTCCATCGACAGGCCACCCGCGCTCTGTCCGTTGATGGTGATCTTTTGCGGATCTCCTCCAAAATTGGCAATGTTCTACTACTGTGAGACCGTTGCGAAAGTGTCTGTGTGAAATAGCTCACCTCTTTTACCCACTTGAGAGCCGCGAGTTGATCCAGGAAGCCGGCATTGTAATCGAGGGCACCCTTTGCGTTTGGTGCTGATAGGAAACCAAAGATCCCGAGACGATAATATACCGACACGACGACGACGTCCGGGAATTGTTCCACCCAATGGTCAAAGGGCCACGCGAGAGGGTTTCCTGCTTTGAAAGCGCCGCCGTGAATGTAGACGAGAGTAGGAAGTTTCGCCGAGGAAGGCCTTGAGCGGAGTACGCGTGGGGGCACGTATATATTGAGATGCAGACAGTCCTCCGAACCGGCGCCGCCGTGGACCGTTGCGGCTATGGGTTCACAGGAAGTTGTCAGGTCGACAGATTAGGGGTCGGCCGGGAAGAAGCACGTACTCGGACCGTAAAGCGATTGGATGCAGAAGTTTGGCTCTTTCGAAGCGTCGACTACAGTTTTGCCTGGACCGTGCCGTCGTTTGATGGGAACAGGTGCACGAAATCTCCTGTCTCCTACGGGAGGCTCTGCGTAGGGAACACCGTAGAAAGTAGCGACGGTGTTGTTTCTCAAGAACGTTCCTTTGTAAATAGTACCCTCTGTCTCAATAACCGGGGGCTGAGCACACATTGCGAAGTGTAGACTCGCGAGGAGAATTGTGGAAAGAAGGATCATCCTTTAAAATGATAAGGAAGATTCGAATTACGGGAGATGAACCGACCTGGAAAGCTTGAGTTTACTCCCGCGAACAAGATGGGGTTGCAAAGTAGACCACGCTGACCAATTTCCAGTAATAGTCTGGTTATATACTCGCAGAGTTTGTCGAGAGTTCGCAACACGACGGGCCCGTTCCTAAACCCACGAGCATTGACCGAACAAACAGCACGGCCCGCGAGAATGAGGAATTCGACTATCTAAGGTTGCAATCCATACTTTCCCTACGAGGAAGGACGCCGAAAGGCGCTATTGAGTCGGCCGGGCAATTGGTCATGTTGCAACCCCTAAAACTGGACTCTGCATCGTGTAACATTTGTGAATTGAAATAGTTTCAAGTTTAAAGTCGATATTCTATAGGTTCCGCTGAGACCGCGAAATGAGTATTAAAGTCGGCATTTAGTCACGTTCGCCACCTGAACCTCCAATTTTGGTGTTTAGGTGGACCATCGGAGAAAGTGAAATGTTTCGGGACCGACATGGAAGAGGCAACTCGTTGCAACTCGACGATAGCAAAGGCTGCATTTCATCAGGCACATAGTTGAAGAAAACATCGTTTCGAATCGTGATGATGGGCATTTACTCAACCGGAGCAGGACCCAGTCCATGTCCAAGTGCTGAAATGACGGGTCGGAGGAGTCGTGATTGTAGTGACAATAGGACCGTCAACAGGTAGTATTAGAGTGGAAAATTAACCAAGAAATGGCCAATCCCATGGACAGAATCCTCGGGAGATTTTGCGATAAAGATCGGACCTATTGTTGACCAGTTAGTCTGAGTGTCATGCGAGTAAGGCGCAGACTCACTGCGCATGCATTCGAGCAATCTGCCCAGGCGTGAATTCCGTCAAACAAACATCCATGCTGTCAAAACTCGTTAGATGCAGCCTAAATTAGGACTCCACAGCTCTTTACCTGTAGTCCATGAAGTTCTGAAAACCGAATCAGTATGACTATGGTGAAATAAGCAAACACTCACGTGAATTGAGTCTTCCCCAGGAAGACCATCGCAGCTATCCTTTGACGTGGGGCACCCTTCCGTCCAGGTTGATTGCACGGGCGTGTCGGACACGAAATCCCAGTCAACGCATTTTCCGTCCTCATTGAACACGTGTAGTAAGCCAAGCCAATGGCCAACTTCGTGTGTTAACGTTTTGCCTTGGTTGAAGCCAACAGCAGCTAGGGAAGTATAAGCCGCTAGAAAGTGATCCAGTAAGAATCGAACCTCCTCCGGGCACAGAGCTATGCTTGATTACTACCCCATCGTTCCATGGTGCTTGCGCGTAGAATTGAGGATATGGTGCATATCCCAGGGACTTGGCAGTTGGAAAGTTGACAGTATAGACGTTGAGCGTGCGCGCATCGCCGACATGGAGCTGCTTCTTCATGTCGTCTTGCAAAGGAGAATCCCCGTCGACGTCGTTGAACCATGTCTTATTTTTCGTGCGGGTTGTACGATCGAGAAGGAACCTAAATTCAGTCCCTCTGTAATGCCCGTTGAGTGCATCGATCGCTGGTGTGTATTTGAGCGTTTGAGATCAATAGGAGGAGGAAACGTACAGTCTTGCACCGCCTTGTCGCTCATATATCCTCCTTGCACAGTCTCGGACTCGTAGATGATATGCCAAGCTGCAGGACCGTAAGACTAGTCACAGATTGGGTTACAAGGAACTCACCGACTTGGATGGGTCGGCATACTAAAGAGGATCCACCAGAGAGAGTAGAGGGTGTTGTTATACGCTGTAAGCTTCCGGAGGCTTCGGCAGCTGCGAGGTCTTGCGTATATTGTGCCTCTAGTGCTTGAAGCTGCGTCGAGTTGTATTGGTTAGCGCAACTTGTGTACGTCAGATTCTCAATTTTGCATGAGTGTGTATGAATGAGCATACCGAGTATAGTTATGAAAAGGAGCGGCGAAAGCCAGAGCCAAGGAGGCGCAAACGATGAAGGCTTGGAGGAGCATATATAGCGAATGGCGCGATGTGCTCTTGTTGAGTGAGAGACGGCGACGTTACTTGTACTGCCTCTTAAATCTCGTCGTACTTTTATACATAGCGAAGAAAGGAGAACGCCTCTGCAATCCTATCAAATCATGGGCATACCATCCGCCAAGCCTGCTGGGTGACATCCACTCTGTACAATCCTCCATGGAATCACGAACTCGTGACATCAGCCATTGAGAGGATCCTTGGTCGGGCAGGTAATGAGCGGGAGGCGCGTACAGGTTCGGACCTACCATTGGGCCGACAGGGTTCAGCCATTTATCCGAGTACATTGATTCAGTTCCGATAAATAGAACCTTGAGCGAGCTCTGGCGACTCTTTTATCGCGCTGGCAAATGGCCGTCCGGCGCAAGTCGCGCCAGTGGCGAGCAAATGCGGCCGCTTGCCAGCACACAGAGAAATGTCAAGACTCTTTGAGAGCAATATGTTGCAGAACTGTTCATCAACGCCGGTCATGGCTGGTTCCTCGCGCCTGTCCAGTCCGAAGAGGGCAGTTCTGGAAGAAAGTGAGAGAAGTTCAGTCATAGCGCTTCACTAGATCGATGGAGGGAGAATTTTTTTCCTCGCCGTCAATGCTCTAGTCAATCGTTCTTTGTAAATGATCAACGGCTATCAGTCGTGGAATTGGACAATAAAACGATACGAAAACAGGAACCTCAGGACCACCTTGGATAACTCGAGCTGGTTGAAGCATATCAGGTGCCGAGTGACGGGTTAAGATTGATCCAGGGCTTTCGGAAATGGTGGACCCAGTGATTTGATAGTGCCAAGCAGAAGCATAGTTTAGACGTTTGGATTATAAATCCGACCAGACAAAGTCGAGGTATTGCTACCCATCAGACCGAAGAAAGTATAGGATACAAGTGAAATACGAACTGCTTTGAGTATACTTGCAACTGAGACCGTAAAAGCCGATTACAGGTATAAAAATTATATCGATTTAAATGTTTAGATGGGCCGTTAAAGAAAGTGAAATGTTTCAGGGCAAGAGAAAACTCGCTGCAGTTCTACCATAGGAAAGACTATATTTCGCTAGGCATATAGAAAGAAAGAGCTGAAGAATAGATCGTTTTGAATCTTGATCATCGACATTCACCTCTACATAGGCAGAATCCGGCCGGTGCCCAGGTACTGAAATGACACGGTCGGAGGAATTGCGTTGAGAATGACAATATTGAGGAAAGAAGGAACGGTCAGCATAGCTCTTGACTAAATTTGCGATAAAGATCAGACCTATTGTTGATGGTGAGCACGACTTTCAAGTAAACGTGGCGACCAAGAGGGATACTTACTGCGTATACATTCGAGCAATCTGCCCAGGCGTAAATTCTGTCAAACAAACGTCGGTGCTATCAAAACATGTAAGACGTAGCTCTAGCAAGGCGCGATAGCTCTGTACCTGTAGTCCATGAAATTCTGAAAGGCTGAATGAGTATGACCATACTAAGATAAATATAACACTCACGTGAATCGAATCCTTCCCAGGGAGGTCCTTGCAGCTATCCTTTGACGTGGGGCATCCGTCCGTCCAGGTTGATTGCACGGGCGTGTCAGATACGAAATCCCAATCAGCGCATTTCTTGTCTTCATTGAATACGTGTAATAGGCCAAGCCAATGGCCAACTTCGTGCGTCAAGGTCTTGCCTTCGTTGAAGCCAACGGCAGCTGGAGGAGGATCAGCGGCAGGAAAGTGATCCAGAGAACAATCAAACCTCCTCCAGGCACAGTGATATGCTTGATGACCACCCCATCGTCCCATGGTGCCTGCGCGTAGAATTGTGGATACGGGGAATATCCAAGCGTGTCGGAATTTTGGAAGTTGACAGTATAGACGTTTAATGTGCGTGCATCGCCAACATGAAGCTGCTTCTTCATATCGTCTTGCAAAGGGGAGCGAACATCAACTTTGTTGAACCATGCCTTATTCTTTGTACGGGTCGTACGATCGAGAACAAACCGAAATTCCGTTGCTCCATAATGTTTGTTAATTGCATCGATAGCTAGTGTGTTTTTGAGCGTTGTAGATTGCATGGGGAGGAACACCTACAGTCTTTCACCGCCTTGTCGCTTATGTACCCCCCTGGTACGGTCTCAGACTCATAGATGATGTGCCAAGCTACCATCCCATAAGAAAGGTCACAAACTTAGTGGCAAAGTACTCACCAACTCTGATGGTCCGGCATTGCTTGGGGGCTAGAGAAGACTCCCCAGAGATAGTAGAAGTTGCGGCTGTACGCTGGAAACTTCCAGAGGTTTCAGCAGCAGCAATGTCTTGGGTGTACTGCGCTTCAATTGCTTGAAGCTGAGTCGAGCTGTACTGGTTGGCGCAGCTGACATACGTTAGATTCCCATTCTTGCACAAGTACATTAACGAACATACCGAGTGTAGTTATGGTAGGGAACGGCGAAAGCCACAGTCAAAGAGGCGCATACGATGACACCTCTGAAGAGCATGGTGAATTGGCCTAGTGAATTCTTGTCGAGTGAGAGGAAATGGTTTTTTGATCTTTCCCCTTGCAATTCATGATGCCTTTTATATGTAGCTCAGAGAGAAGAGCGCCATATACGGCTCCAGTTATCAATGAGCGGACCATCCACTAAGCCTACTGGAGGACATCCTCTCTGTACAATACTCCATGCGGCCGACATTCCCTTCAAGAAAATCAATAGTTGGGCAGGTAATAGGCGGTAGAGGCGTACAGGTTCGGATCTACCGCTGGGCCGACAGGGGTCAGTCATTATTCAAGTACATTGGACTCTAGTTACGATGGATACAGTTTTGAGAGAGCTCTGGTGACTCTTTTATCGCGCTGGCAAATGGCCGTCCGGCGGAAGTCGCGCAAGTGGAGAGCGGATGCGGCCATTTGCCAGCACCCATGGAAAGGCCCAAGACTCTTTGAGAGCAATATACCACCGTAGAATTATTTATCAACTCCATTCATGGCTGATTCCCCGCGCCTGTCCAGTCTAGAGGGGTGTTCTATAAGAGAGCGAGGGAAACATAGTTTCAGCAGCTTAATAGATCGAGAGATTGAAGATAATTTTCTAAGCGTCAATTTTGCAGCCAATCCTGTGCTGACAATAATCAATGTGTAGTTTTATGACTCGATATCATGTACATAGGTAACGGTGATTGGTGTTCAAGACGTTCTCACCTTTTGGACCTCCCCTGATCACCGTCATAGGTTCGTTGATCCAATTGACCTTTTTTATCTCCCCTGGTCACCGTCATACCCTTCTGACACAACGGCCATGGGCTGCGAAGTGATACTAGGACTCATGACCATTATACGAAACGGGTTTATACCTAGAATTTCTAATCTAGTCGGATTTGAAATATAAACATTTAAACAGAAACCTCAGGATCGACTGGAGTTGGATACCAAGTACGTGGTCAGGATTGATTCAGTAAACCAGTGATTTAATACTGCCAGGCAGAGGCACAGTCAGAGTTTACTGGCGACTGGGAATGTATAAATCGATTACGGTCATTATACGGGGATGACTAGTAACAAGCCATCAGCTGCAAAGACCATAAGGTAAACTCGTGTGCCATTGATATCATCTTGTGGAGTCTGTTGATACCATGAAATGGGTATCATGATTAGTATTCAGTCGATTTAATCACCTGAACCTCCAATTTTGATCTTTAGGCGGGCCGTTACAGAAGGTGAAATGCTCAGGACCCAATATGAGAGAAAAACTGGTTGAAGCTCGACGATAACAAGGGATGTATTTCATCAGGTACATAGTTAATGTAAAGGCTGGCTTTGAATCGTGTTTACTCAACTGGAGCAGGACCTAGTCCATGTCCAGGTATCACTGGAATGACCGGGATCACAGCAGTCGCGATTGCAGTGACAATGGGACGCGTTATAGTGGGAACTCTAGTAAGAATTGGCCAATCAAAAGGTCGGCATAGTTCCCAACTGAATTTGCGATAAAGATTGGACCTATTGTTGACCGTGAGTGTGAGTCGTCAAGTGAACAACCAAGGGGAGACTCACTGTGTATACATCCGAGCAATCTGCCCAGGCGTGAATTCCGTCAAACAAGCATCCGTGCTTTCAAACTCGTTAGATGCAATCTAAAGTAGGACTCGATAGCTTTTACCTGTAGTCCATGAAGTTCTGAGAACCTGAATCAGTATTACCATAGGAAAGTAAAAAAAGAAACTTACGTGAATTGAGTCTTCCCCAGGAAGACCATCACAGCTATCCTTTGACGTGGGGCACCCTTCCGTCCAAGTTGATTGCACGGGCGTGTCGGACACAAAATCCCAATCAACACATTTTCCATCCTCGTTGAACACGTGTAATAAGCCAAGCCAATGTCCAACTTCGTGCGTCAGTGTTTTGCCTTGGTTGAAGCTCACAGCAGCTAGGGAAGAATAAGCAGCAACAAAGCAATCTAGTAGGAACCGAACCTCCCCCGGGCACAGAGCTATGCTTGATTACCACCCCGTCGTCCCATGGTGCTTGTGCGTAGAATTGAGGATACGGTGCATATCCAAGAAACCCGGCAGTTGGAAAGTTGACAGTATAGACGTTGAGCGTGCGCGCATCGCCGACATGGAGCTGCTTCTTCATGTCGTCTTGTAGCGGAGAACGCACGTTGACTTTGTTAAACCACGTCTTGTTTTTTGTGCGGGTCGTACGATCGAGGACAAACCAAAAATCGGTTTCCCCCGTAATGCTCGTTGAGTGCATCGATCGCTAGCGTGTATTTAAGTGTTTGGGTCTATAGAAAAGGGAAACTTACAGTCTTGTACTGCCTTGTCACTCATATACCCTCCTTCCACGGTCCCAGACTCGTATATAATGTGCCAAACTACCAGACGGTAAGACAGGTCGCAAATTGGGGGTACAAAGAACCACTCACCAACGTGAACAGTTCGGCATCGTATCGCCCCAAAGATGATCTAGCAGAAGCAGTAGAAGGTGGCGCCAAACGCTGAAAGCTTCCTGACGCTTCAGCAGCTGAGAGGTCTTGTGTGTATCGTGCCTCCATTGCCTGAAGCTGTGTCGAATTGTAGTGGTTTGCGCAACTGATATGCTTGAGGCTTTCAAAATTGCATGTGTGTACGAGTAAACATACCGAGTGTAATTATAGAAAGGAGCGGCGAAAGCCATGGTTAAAGAGGCGTATACGATGAGGGCTTCGAAGAGCATAGCGAATGGTGTGATGTATCCTTGTCGAGTGAGAGACAGTGACGTCGTTTATCCTTCCCTCTACGATTGTAGCCCAACTTTTATTCGTAGCCGAGAGAGAAGGCGCTCCTGTCAAAGGATGAGTCGACCATCCGCCAAGCCCACTGGAGGACATTCTCTCCGTACAACCCTCCATACAGTCGATTCTCATGATATCGAACAGCAAGAGAGTCAATGGTCGGACAGGTAATGAGCGGGAGGCGCATACGGGTTCGGAAATACTACTGGGCCGATAGGGGTCGGTCATACATTCGAATCCATTGAATTCTAGATCAGATAAATACAGCTTTTACCGCGCTCTGGTGACTCTTTTGTTGCGCTGGCAAATGGCCATCCGGCGAAAGTCGCGCCGGTGGCGAGCGGATGCGGCCAGTTGCCAGCACCCAGAAAATTGACGGGTCATTTCCAAGAGCAATATACTCCCGCAGAATTGTCCACCAATGCCGGTCATGACTGGTCCCTCGTGCCTGTCCAGTCTGAAGAGGGCAGTTCTGGAGGAAAGCGAGAGAAATCAGTCCTGGCCCTCTAGTAGATCAACGAACGGAGAAGTATTCCCTCAGCGTTAATGTTCCAGCCAATCGTTTGCGGAAAACAATCAACGGTCATAGGCTATAGAGTGAACCCAGGACTGAGGACCAGCTACATTGAGTTATCGCGCGGAAAACGAACCTCGAGATCAACCGGGTAGCTTGAACCGGCTGAGGCATACCCGATGCCGAGTGCGGGGTTAGCTTCTAGGACGGTTGATCGGGAGCTTTCGGTAAACCAGTGACTTAATGGTGCCAAGCAGAGCGTATTTTAGGTTTACTGGCGACTGAGACGGCATAAGTAGATTACAGGCGTTATACAGGGATGAATAGCAACAAGTCATCAGCTGGAAAGACCATGAGGTGGTCCCGTACGTCACCCTGCTTCGACGTCCTGTTTCTTGTCTCGAACACTCGCAATACTGAGTTGATCCGTTTCTATCCAGAACGATAAAACGTCGTCCGAGACATGATGAGAATGTCTAGAGACGTCAGTCGTCAACGATGGAGGTCCATTCTGTATGCCATTGATTGGTTGCATTCGGAAGTCTACGTTTGTGCTGGTTCCAGAATCGTGGGCTTGCATGACTGTTTGGGGCTGCATTGGATGTGCCTCTGCCACCTTGCGGCGGAAATGGAGGAAGAAGCGAGAGGTCAGGGTGCTAGAGAGAAGATAGTCGAGGTATGTGAAGAGGACTTGGTACCCAAACGGTGCGACGTAGAATACGATGATGCTTCCGATGCGGAGAAATATGACCCCCTGCAGAGCATCAGACAAGATAATAGATCAAGAAAGACGCACGAAGAAGAAGAGCGTCCCGTCGATATAAAGCGTTCGTAAAGCCCGCCGGGTTGATGTTCTTCCTAGGACGCTGAGTTGGCTCCCGATGCCAAATGCGTGCGCAATGGTCGCGACAAAGATGACGAATTCCAAAATAAGCTATAAATATCGTCCTAAGTTTGCGTTAACTTGCGTGGATACGCCTTGACGAACCGGAGGGAAGTATATTGTTGCCATAGGCCATGCGTTGTATTCCGGTGCGACACAAGTGTTTAGGACAGCATCCCAGAGAATATTGGCTACAAACTGTCAGAAAATACCAGAAAGTAGACTTGGATGTACTATTCATTTTATACTGAGCGACGATGAAGATGTTGAGCTGAGCCGTATTGAAGACTACAAGACAAATGAAGAGGAGACGCCGTATGTGCCTTGCCGTGCAATAAATGACGCAGAGACGCATGGTGAAGATGGCTGAAGGATATGAATGAGAGGAATAGATAGAGAAGATCGCTCATACTTTGCGAAATTATGGTCTGGATGACCATACATCCATTACTGATCGTCCACACAATCCTGCAACTGAGATATGTCAACCAATGTGCGCGTCCTCTCGCTAGAACTCGCCCCTGCGTTGGTCAGCCGTGATATTGTTCTTAGCAAAGAGACCCACCCTGTCGTCGAGTTCACTATTCCAAGTATGAAATAGGCCTGCTGATCTTTCAGCATGATAATGGAGGGCGACACTGGATACTAGCCTTGTCCTATGAGGCAAATACCGACAATAGGTAAGTACCTCCCCTGGGAGGAGCTCAGTTGAGATGCAGCGAGGATTTGAGTCAGAACAAACAGTGAGGTACAAAAAATCGATAAATCGCCCTTGTCTAGACCACAGTACCTCCACTTCGTCGGCCGCAGTAAGAAGAACGTCGTATGCCCATAATGTGATGGCTGCCAGAGCAACATACTGACATCTGTGACACATTAGACCGTTCATAAGCCGGATGAGTATCAAAGAACAGACTTACGATTGGAATTCGGCGACAAGCTCCATGGAATTGGTAGCGTCGTGTTCCATACCTGTTCTCCGTCGCAATACTGACGAGTTGCGATGAACACTGGCTTTTGCCTGAGGCTACTTTGGGTGCTCGACGCCAGGCGGGTACAGGAAAGGGGACGGGAAGCTCCGTGGTCCTGCAGATTGTAGCCATAGTGCGCCTATATCTTCTTAAGTTGTTTGACAAGTGCGTAGCCCGGATGCTGTAGGGCCTGAGCCATCGCCCTTGTGGGGCCCGCTATAGGATCCGAGAGGCCTGACGGCAATCTACAGCGGTCATCCCATCATGATGGGGTAGAGTCGGCAAAAATAATTCCTTTGGGGAATTCGGAGGAGCTCTAAAGCCAAAGTCCGCACTTCTCGTCATCGAGTTTAGATTTTGCCATGGCTGTGACCGATTTGAATGTTGTAATTGCCAATTAAAGTCTAGATCCATTCCAAATGCAAAGTATTTGCAAGCCAAGATATTCTTTTTATCGCATCGTGTAGCCTTTTGGATCCAACCATGTCTTGGGCCATGGACGAGATGTGGCTCGGGGCATTCTTCAGCATCGAGAACGCCGAGAAACGTCTTTCAAACCTCAACTATCGACAAATCTCCGCTCCTCCCGACGAGCGTAAAGTGCCCACAGCTTGGTCTGTGCGGGTCTCGCTCCATGGTCTGCAGCCTAGAACACATGTTCGACGGAAAGCCAGAAAAGGTTCATGTTCGGAGCGGGCAGCGAGAGCGGTCGCCGATGATCACATGGGCTCCGGTGTCCCCGTACGCAGCGCAAGCGCATTGGACAAGCGCAAATGGCGAGCGCGATGAAAGGCTGGATGCGCCGAATCTCTTGGTCACAGTCGAAATATAAGAGAGGAGAGGTTTCCTTACTTCTAGACGTACAAACTACTCAGAAAAACGCACCATGGCTACGACAAACGGCTCTCACACCGACGAATACAGTATTGCTTCACCTACTAGCATACTTGGAAACAAGACTCTCTACGAAGATGCTGATCCAGAAGCACCCTCGGAAAAACAGTCGTGGCGGCACGGCATCAGTCTAAAGCACGAAAAGGCCATCCTCCGCAGGCTTGATTTCCATCTACTGCCTTTTGTCTCCCTACTTTACTTGTTGTCTTTTCTGTGAGTTTTCAATTGCTCAATATTTCCCACTTATGCTCACTTTGGCAGTGACCGCTCGAATATTGGAAACGCCAAGGTGGCGGGCATGGTTTCCGACTTGCATCTTGTCGGTCTCCAATACAACACGGCGGCAGCTGTGTTCTTCATCCTCTATTGCTTTGCTGAAATCCCCAGCAATGTTCTCCTCAAGCTGCTCCGTCCGTCGCGTTGGAGTGAGTAAAGCATTCCTTTATAATATGCATCTGACTCTGTAGTTCCATCAATCATGGTTATTTGGGGTATCATTATGGTCAATCTCAACCTTTTTCTTGTACCCACGATCATTGACCCGATCTATATAGACTTTAATGTGTCTCGTAAACAGCTACGCAGGGCTCTTGGTGTGAGTCCCCTATCATTTTGCTCATTCGTTTCTTAATCGTCATAGGGCTCGAGTCTTTCTTGGTCTAGCAGAGGCTGGACTCTTCCCCGGTGTCACCTTTTACCTCTCGCTATGGTACAAACGCTCCGAGCAATCCAAAAGAGTAGCGATATTCTTCTCAGCAGCAACAATTGCCGGCGCATTCGGTGGGCTACTCGCGTATGCAATTGAAAAGCTGGAAGGACGTGCCGGTCTGCGTGGTTGGCAGTGGATCGTAGGCAATAAATCCCCACAGAAGCCTATATTGCTTACACACTGCGCTAGTTCCTAATCGAGGGTCTTGTCACTGTCGCCTTCGCCGTCGCAGCTTATTGGCTCATGTACGATGTGGGTATATAGTTTTGCCGTCGGCCTTCCCTCATGCCCATTTTCACTAGTACCCTTCGACTGCAACCTTCCTAACCGAAGACGAGCGCAACTTTGTAATTGACCGCCTCAAGCACGATTCTACCGACCTTGCGACCCACTACGACATCAAGTTTGTCTGGCAGGCGCTTACAGACTGGAAATGTTGGATCCAAGTCTGTATTTACCTCGGTATCATCATTCCTGTCTATGCGTTTTCGATCTTTATCCCAACGGTGCGTCCTTTCTGCCCCATTCTATGCTCCATAGCTGACTCGAGCTAGATCATTCAAGAACTGGGATACACTGCCTCAAATGCCCAATTACTTTCGACACCGCCGTATATTGCCGGGTGCTTCTTTACTATCCTCGTTGGCGTATATTCCGACAAGCTCCATCTTCGTGGCCCGTTCATTGTCGGTTGCGCAAGTGTTGCCATCACTGGATACTCGATTCTCTACGCTACACCACCATCGCTTCCTGGCGTGAGCTATGCTGGAACGGTCATTGCTGCTTGCGGTGTCTTCCCCAGCATCGCGGTTGTGCTAGCTTGGACTGGTGGTAACGCAGGAGGGGATATCAAACGTGGGGTTGCGCTAGCGTTGACGATCGGGGTTGCCAATCTCGGCGGGTACGTCTTCTCTCTCATCCACGCTGAACTATTTGTTGACAACCATCCAGTATTTGCTCCTCGTTCATCTATCGCAGTCGAGATGCACCAAGATTCTATATTGGACATGGAACGGTCATTGGCTGTCTCTTACTCTCGTATGTTACGTATGACTACATTAATGGCTACTTACACTGAACAGAGTACTTGGGTCGTGTACGGGTATGGTCACGTACTGGCGCTTGAACAAGCAAAAAGAGGAACTCTGCCGTCGCGAGAATATCGACCAATCGCAGGCGCATAGGTTCAGAGATATGGGTGATGCGAGCCCGTTATTCCGGTATGTCTCTCACTTCTCGCTTTATGCGTTTGACCAAATTGCTATTTAGGTATACGATTTAATCTCGGTGTTTCTTCCATCTTGGCGTGTTTATGCTAAAACAGTTGTAACTGTATTTCCCAAGAAAGAAATTGTAAAGAATTTCATCTCTTTGATAGCCTTTGGAACGGCCTCGTCACTCTTCCAATTGATTCACCTCCATCCGTACCATTTAATGTTTATTTCACCCCTGTATTGGCATTGGCCCCTATTTATGCGGGTGTTGGTCAAGCTGGACCGCGCTACTGCAGTAGGCAACCAGCCGCGGACTTCCCACGGGTTACGGAGATAAGCAAAATGCGCTATAGTGGGTCGAGATGCCTTTTCAACTCGGTTCTCACGACCTTCGTGCAATTGCCGGTTGCATTTCAAGTCACTGCAGGTTTATGCCCGCCTGAAGCGCTGCCAAGTCCTGCCGGTCATCGGATGAGGTGTTATAGCGACCAAGGCCTGTCCTTTTTCCCTTTCTCCTTCTCTCCTATAGCGGGCCCTCCACCCGACTCGGAGAACGACCTTGACGAGGACAATGTCAAAGGTCGCGATCATTGACGACTCGAATCCCGCGATTGAATACACGGAAGGAGCATGGTCAGGCGTCGATCATGCATTTACGAGCACGAGTAACGAGTACAACTCGACGATGCACTACACCTTTGCATCTGGTACGACAATTAGATACACCTTTAGAGGTACGTTTGTTCTCTATTTTTTATAGCATTTAAAACGTGCTGAGAACTGGTTCGCTGCAGGCACTGGGATCACGGTCTACGGGACTATCAATCAGCCCAAAAACTACGGATTAGCCGTCTCGACATATAGAATTGATAATAATCCTGCAGTCAGCTTCAACGCGTCCGGAGAAGTCGCCTATCCTAATCAGGAGGTCACATTCTCGCATATCCCGTTCTACAAATCTCCGACGCTCAGTTATGGTGAACATACTATCCTCATCACCATTAGTAATGTCGATAGCGCTGCCAATCGACGGTACATCTTCGACTTTTTCACCGTCACGGGTATGACCGACGACGACATGGCGCGAGCAGGCGCGTGGACCATTGTGGACGACAGAGACCCGAGTATCAGTTACAACGGGGCCTGGTTGATGGTCAGCAACTCTGCAGAGTATGCCTATACCAGTCGAAGAACTCCTCAGGGCGTGAACGCGACCGCGACGCTCTCATTTACCGGCGACAGTATCTCGGTATACGGGACGATCTACAACGACTATGGAAGTGTGCCAATCGTCGCATTTCTCATTGATCCTGGTACACCGAATCAGGTGTATAGAGATACAGGCGTCCGTGGCCTGCTCGCCCACCGATTTTCCCAGCCCCTCCTCATTCTGTCTGGCCTCAGTGATGGACCACATACAATGCAACTCATTGCGCTAGGAGATCGTGCGCCGTCTTGGTGGCTGGACTATTTTGTGTATGGATCGTCCAGAGTCTTGACAGGGGTCGCAGGCGGAAATAGTGGTGGAGGCGGTGGGATGAACACTGCAACTGCAGAGACAGATACTCTTGTCGGTGTCACGACGCGGACTACGATGATCACAACTGGCGGCACCGTTATGCCTGAGGTCCAGACGATCAGCAACTTTGATCCCGGGCTTCCCCAGTCAGGTGGAAACGGGGCCACTGTTCAATCCGGTCCTTCTGTCTCCTCCTCCTCTCCATCAATAGATCAACCGACCGGCTTGCCTGTTGCGGCCATCATCGGTGCATCCATCGGCTCTGTGGGGCTGCTGGTTATCATTGCCTTCATAGTTTTTTACCTCCGTCGTAAACACAAAAAAGTTCGCTCGCCTCATCTCTCTCCAAGCGAAGGGGATTACGGTGCGCTGAAGGGCTCAGCGACACCTGAAGGGAGAAATAGTCGAACGCTGGCGCAATACCCTTTTGGCACGCAGAAAGGGGTACGGCCAAGAGGAAGTAGGGACGGGGAACAGGCAATTGGTCGTGCTCAGATGGAGTTGCGCCCATTGAACCAGCGGAGCGATTCACCAGATAATTCGGTATTCATCATCCCGCCAGAGAAATATCGACCAAGGAACAATCGTACTGAAGTATTTCACCCAGCTGCTTCAAGTTCAGGGTCCGAAAGGCGGACGTCTGTGGGCACGTCGCACGTCGAGTCGAGAGATTCGTATCTACGACCACCCGGATTATCTGATCGTAATAGAACGGAGTCGTCGAGGCTGAGTGATAGCGTAACGCCCGAGACAGAGCCAGAGAGCAGGTCCGAGAGGAACAGAGCCGGGAGGCAAGAAGACATGGTCCCAGACTCGCGTCGTGGTCGGGAGGAATGGCACGAGTCTTCACAGGATGACAGTGTTTACTTGTCGTCGGACATTCACAATGGGCATGCATCGCACTTGAAAGACGTGCCGCGTAATTCCGCCTCTACTTCCTCACGACAGAGGGAACAACCAATACCTGAACGGACGCGACGGGTGCCCGTTCGAGAGGTTGATGCCGGTATTCGGTTGGATCATTGGACCTACGACGATGATGTCCCAGATACACTACCGCCTTCGTACTCTAACTACGGATAGATTTGCTTATATTATTGCGCATCCTGTAGCATGAACTAACATCATATGGACATTTCACACTCCAATTCTGAGACCTGCACCCTCCTTGAAGCGGGATTGCAACTGGGAGGTAATGCGGAGATTAGCTGGGTTTCAGCCGCGCGAAAATTGTCCGGGAATGCGAACCTGTGCCGCGCTTGTCAGTGACAAACCGAGTATTTCCTTGAGGATGAATGCCATCTTGGACCCGTCCACGTCGACCTATATTGCACCGTGCCGAACCCTGCCTGCGCCAATTCGTCTTGATACATACGGGCCGCGCTATCAACCCACTGGTAGTACAAAAAGGAAAAAAAATGAGCAAGGTGCTCATCGTAGACGATCAAGACCGGTCCATTACGTATACGGGCAGCTGGTCGTCGGAGAACAACGTCGGGGACTACACCAACGAATATCTCAGCACTGTGCACAAGTCGAATACGGTTGGAGACTCGTTGGAATACTCTTTCGTTGGTACGCGCTTTTGTCATGATTCCCCGAGAGGCTTGGACGAGCGTTTCCAGGTACTGGCATCTCGGTCTTTGGCACGCTCAATACGCCGCAGAGCCTTGGTTTACCCACCCCGAGATTTACAATAGATAATAGCGATCCAATCGCGTTTAATGCATCTGGAGAGGTCCTCAATTGGGACCGGCGAAGACAAACCTCGCACGCGCTACTCTACAAGTCTCCAACACTCCCAAAAGGCAACCATACAATCAAGATTGCTATCGCGAGTCCGTCTGGAAGCACTACGACTCCTGGTCCGTTCTACCTCGACTTTTTCACCGTGGATAGCGGAAGTGATAGCGTCGCTGGGGATGTCATTCTGGATGACCGCGACCAAAGTCTACTCTTCTCTGGATCATGGTCAAATAATGGGATTGTTGAAGAGTATATGGGAACGACTAGGCAAACGCCCGGCGAGGCGAATGGGGGGACGATGACCCTGCAATTCAATGGTGTGTTTGGCATTCTTAATGGCAGGATAGTGCTGAACTAGTAACCACAGGGACAGCGATAACAGTATTTGGAACCACTGCCCAGACAGTTAACCAAGGCACGACCAAGGTTTCGTTTAGTATTGACGGGCAATCGACCACATTTGAAGGCAAAGCGAATCTGCCGGCTGTTCTACACCAGGCTGTCTTTCAAGCGACATCGCTTGGAGCGGACAAGACGCACACCCTAACGATTACACCTTTGAACAGCAACCCGTTGTTCCTCGACTATTTTGTATACCGCACGACCAACTCTTCTGCCACCATTCCTACAAACCCCCCAAATGACAGCAAGACGTCGAACACCGGAGCCATCGTTGGTGGCGTTGTTGGTGTTGTCGCAATCATCCTCCTGGCAGTCTTAGGGTTCTTCTTGTGGAGGAGAAGAAAAGCGCGGAAGCATAAGGAATCTGGAGGAGCCATCGACCACGCTGGCGTAGCGGAACCATACCGCGTCCCGGCCAATGGCTCGCAGTACACTGCAGTGCCGTTTGGATCTATGAGCAACATTCCTGCTTCAAAGAACACGCCCGGAAATCGGGTTTCCGAAGTCCAGTCGTCATTCTATGACGGCGACGGCAACTCGACGGCGTACACAGGCATGGACACTCACTTTACTGTGAGTGACTTCCGCTCGGCGGGGAGCGATATCAGTGGTGGGAGTGGTGCCAATGTGAATGGGCGATATGTGCCGGGAGGCACCATTCTCTACCCGCAGTTTGAAGGCGTAAATTCAAGACCACCACCGCGTTCGCCAGTCGTTCCACCCTCTGCGACATATCCTCCGATTCCTGGAGCCTCTTATGGCCAAAACGAAAAGTCGCGGTTCATGAATATGGACCGTCGCCCGCCGTCACCGACTCGTGTCCCTGCTACAGCGCAGCCACCAGAGTCGACCATCCTGTCGTCGTCGCCACCAATGTCATCGGTTGAAGTCGATAGTGGCCTCCGAATACCGCGGGCTGAGCCACCCGGATACACAGAGGACTAGTATTCCACGAGTCGAGCTCGTGGGTAGATGAATGGAGTTTGCTTCATTTGTATGTACGATAATTTTATGATATTCAATTCGGATTTCACCACGCATTGCTCAACTTGCACCTGACTCCAATCTGCGACGATCGGAAATGGCAGCCTCGGAAGCCCTGCTGAGATATAAATATCCTCATGGATCGGATTAACCATCTCCGTACCCGCCAGCTCTTCGAGGCACGGGCGACAACACGACCAGTGTCCCTTGTGCTTACCACGAGTGAATACAAACACAACTTCAAACGCAAAACCCCGTTCCACGTTCGCTTTTAGTGCAGTTCTGGGCCTGGGTTGCTAAATGGGCTGCAAAATTCTCGGTCCGTTTGGACGTCGGCGTAAGGTTTGAGCTCGAGTTGACACAGTCTCTCATTCTAAACGCACACATAGAAACCATTTCACAATACACTTTTGGGAACAACGCTCGAGCGGCCCGGAAAATCTCATCAACTGCCGACCCATTCTTATCACTCGCCATTGCGTATCCACATGACCGACGTAATGTCTGTTAATTGTGAGCAAAGGAGGCCGAGCTTGCTTTGGCTATGATTTCGCAGGCTTCGGCTTCCTCTGACGGCGCTAGCGACTGCTCAAGCAGCAATATTGTCGCATCCGGTGGGACTTCGGGCCGATTATAGCACCTAGATGCAAATCTTCAACTCTCAGGCATTCGCAAGCTGACCCCCGGCTGGCCATTTGTCGACGTTTGCTCGGCAGGTGGCGACTGTTTTAAAGGAAAAGATGCATGTGTCTAGAGTGGCCTCACTTCTCCTCGTTTGTCCTCATCATGAAGCAGACCCTCGCACTCGTCTCGCTCGCCGTTACCTTCGTTTCACAAGCCAACGCGATCGCCCAGTGGCAGCAATGCGCAGTATGTATGCGATCTATGTTTACCCAGGATCTTGTGTCTGATCTATTTTTAGGGGTAAGAATGTCTTAGCTGTGCCGACGGTAGCTTACTCAAGCAGTATCGGATGGACGGGATCAGGAACCTGTGACGCTGGCCTCCAATGCGTTTACCTGAATGACTGGTACTCTCAATGTCTAGTGGCAACCTCGACCAGCTCGGCGACCCGTTCGACTTCGACATCGAGTAGCGTTTCGACGCGATCAACAAGCACGAGTATCTCCACCCGGCCAATTTCTACTTCGACTAGCACGTCAACTCGTACAACCAGTACCAGTACCATTACCTCGACACGCACCTCGACACGCACCTCGAGTACAAGCACCGCGTCGGGAACAGCCTGCCCATCAAGCACACCCCCAGCGTACGTCCACTGGTGAATCCGGTCGCTTGGTTATTCAAATTTTCCTAGAGGTCAAAAGTTCAAGTACATCGGCGTCAATATGGCAGGCTACGACTTTGGTTGTGGAGCGGATGTAGGTAGACGTCAGGCTTGTTGGTAAATAGTCACTAACGCCGCTTCAGGGAACCTGTAATCCTACTGGGTATGTTCTTGGCTAAGTATGTAGAGCCAATCTCATTCCTACCAGTGCATTCCCACCTTTGGCCAAGTACTACGGCCCAGATGGCATCGGCCAGATGACCCACTTTTTCCAAGATGACAGTCAGTCAGCGTGATTCCCCCGCTCATCACTTCTCTGACGCTTCGCAAGAGTTCAACACATTCCGCGTTCCCGTCGGATGGCAGTATCTGACCAATGGCGTCCTGGGAGATCTCGACGCCACCAACTTCGCCAAGTATGACGAATTTATCCAAGCTTGTCTCGGTCTCGGCGCGTACTGCATCGTTGATGTACACAATTATGCGCGGTATGTTCCCTCCTCTACTATTTTGTTCACTAATGAGGTATTTACTTCTGGTCGCTAGATGGAACGGCAAGATTATTGGGCAGGGTGGACCGACAAATGAACAGTTTGCCTACCTGTGGGGCCAAATCGCTGCCAAATACGCCTCGAACGATCACATTATCTTTGGCATTATGAACGAACCACATGATGTGCCCGACATCAACGCATGGGCTGCTAGCGTTCAAGCAGCGGTTACGGCCATCCGCAAGGCCGGTGCTATGAAGCAGATTTGTTTGCTCCCGGGCAATAACTGGACAAGGTATGGCAGTGGCTATCTGATTGATCCGTTGCTGATACTTTGATAGTGCCGAGACGTTTATCTCAAACGGAAGCGCAGAGGCTTTGGCAAAGGTCACCAACCCGGATGGCTCGACAACTGGACTCGTCTTTGACGTACACAAGTACCTAGACTACGATAATAGGTAGGTTCACGAGACTTCTTAGCACGAAACCTCACTCTTTCGCAGTGGCACCAACACGGAATGTGTGAGGAATAACATTGACAATGCGTTTGGCCCACTTGCGCGTATGTCCTTTATGGATCTGCTAGGAGCATTTTCTGATTGATATGCAGAGTGGTTAAGATGTAGAGGACGTCAAGCGTTCAACAGCGAGACGGGTGGCGGAAATACGGCGTCGTGCGTCGTACGTAGTCCTCTCTTTTCAGGAATGATACTTAAATCTACTTCCAGAACTACTTCTGCCAACAAGTCGCGTTTGAGCAGGCCAACGCCGACGTATTCATTGGCATTACTGGGTGGGCTGCAGGCTCCTTCGCCGTGGACCCGTAAGTTACTTGTATCTCTCGCCTTTATTCTGCAGGTACTCAGATTATCCTATAGGAGCTACGCTCTTAGCGAGGTTCCAACCAATACTGGCAGTGGCTGGACTGATACTCTCCTCGTTCAAAAGTGCTTGGTTCCATATGCAATGTAGTTTAGAGATAGTTAAACTTATTTCGCGTTCATTGAATCAATTTCGTTTGCATTTCAAACGAGCATTGCATCAAGCGAGGCGAGGCGACTATTAGAACGAAGGTGGGAAAGGAGATCATAAAGGCTGACTAGGAGAGGAAATAAAATATTACCTACACGTCGCGGAACACGAAACTGCCGAGGCGAACTTGAACCGAAGAAGGCGAACCCAAGACCAAGGAATGAGATTTGCAGGAGAAGAGGCGAGGCTGGAGGCACATAGTTGGTGAAATTCTCCCAAAATCTTATCTTCATAAATAGAGCTGATCTGAGTCGTTGCTGCTGGCTCCTTGAGGGTTGAATCGTGATTTAGCGGAGTTTATCGCCGGCGGGGTCGGAAGTTATAGCGAGTGTAGCCTGGTGGCTGGGAACTCGACTGGTTGGCGTTAGAAGTGGTCGGCTCCTGTGCCACTTCGGCAGTACGGTTGTGAACGAATGGGATTTGAATCGAGTCTGGATTCTCTTTTACAATGTCAGAAACAGGCGCGGGAACCAACAAGCGGGAACTGTCCCAGGATTGGTATTATGTACCTTGCATTCGCTGCACGAGTTGACCGACGGTTGGATCCATGGTTTCTATATATTTCATTCATTATGCACTTGTTCAGAGTGTGAAACTGACTGCCTACCTGAAACTTGGTGGCTGGAATGTCGTGCCGAGCACCCCCGTCTTCTACATTGAGTGCACACCACGCGACTGTTATCCTTCCTTCGTCATTGCGTTTTTTAATGACTAAATAATCATGCATGCATCAGCGCTGCCAAGCAAAGTCAACTACTTAGCAATACATTGTTTATTGAGTGAGCAGAGGAATGAGAATGAGCTTCCACTGATGCTCATCACAGTCCGAAGCGGGGTATAGATGGTGAAACACGTAAAGCTCAAGGCAAAACCTCTAGGCTACTTATAGCAAAGGAGTGGAGGCGGTGCGCCGCGCGTGACTGCTGTCGGATTGTAGAGACGGTCCTTGCTTGCTGGTTAAGATGACATGCCCTCTCCTGCCTCCACCCTGAGAGTAGTATAGATTAACATGCTGCACCCACACTCGGCCGAGAAACTATTAGGTGGACTTCGATAGCCGGGGGATCAGAGAACCTCATCAGACTCGTAAAAACTGGATGAGTGATAATATTTCAATTGTAGTACCAGCTATGACATTCTTTGTCCGCATCCAGACTTTATTATGAAAATTGACTTTTCTTATTGGTACCAGGACGAGACCATAGCCGGCTTTGGAGATTCGAGGAATTTGACAAATGACATGTCCTTCGCCTCTAAGGTCTGATTCAAATAGCCAAACATCGAGAGCAGCTCCTTTGATAAATGCCCTCTGTGAGAGTCAAACTCCGCTTGCCAGTAAGGGGGCATGGCGGGAACAGTATATGTGCCATGGTGAATGGACTATAGTACCGTCCTGTCTGCATATAAAGTTGTTATACTGATGTCTCCTAGATATCGGCTATTGGCACGTATCACAAGACCACCCAACCAGCCTACCGACCAGGCTTCGGGATCACCCAAACTAAGCAATAGCTCGCATTTTCGACATGATTCGACATTTCAGGGGCAGAAACGCGGTCTGTTTCCAAAGGGCCATCAACCTAGACCCGTGGCGCTGAATAGCGGCTAACAGAACCGAACTAGGGGTTGCGCCACTTATACCATACACAGATAAATTCTATCAACTGACAGCGAACGTTAGCTTGAGGTTGGTTGAGGTTGGTGTCTAGTTACCCGAGATGTCTCATGGTGTGTCTCGGGTTTCTTCGAGTCTGGGTGCTTCCGAAATAGATCGACATCTTGCCCGCCACCGTATCGGATGAAATGCAGCGCAGAGTAAAGGCATATAGAAGAAGCTACAAGAATAATCACAGTTAATGAATGGACAATAACCCACACGACTCCCACAAAGGTAGCAACCAATGCGTATGTTCAGGCGCCGCCCCGATCTAGTGAAGAAGAGTCGCAGGAAGACAGCACGCTATCGAGTCACTCTCACCACGGAATGGAAGAACGAGATAGATACAGGCCTCAAAGGGAGACTCACTATTTATCTCGAATGAAGTGCAGAGGCTTTGACAAAGGTCACTAACCCAGATGGGTCGACAACCGGTCTCATCTTCGACGTACACAGGTATCTAGACTACGATAACAGGTGGGATCAAGAAAGTTATTGGCACGAAACCCCATTCCCTCGCAGTGGCGCCAAGACGGAATGTGTGAGAAATAACACTGACAATGCGGATGACCTACTTGCATGTACGTGCTTTATGCATATATTAGGGGCATTTTCTGATTGGTATGTAGAAGGTATGAGGCGTAGGTGGCGTCAAGTGTTCAACAGCGAGACGGGTGGTGGAAACATGGCGCGGTGCGTCGTAAGTAACCACCCAGTTTTCAGGAAATACTACTCACATCTACTTCCAGAACTATCTTTCCCAAGGAGTCGCATTTGAGCAGGCAAATGCCGACATATTCATTGGCATTACTGGGTGGGTTGTAGGCTCCTTTGCCATGGACCCGCAAGTCAGCTATAATATCTGTTGCTTATGCTTTGCAAGTACTCAGACTATCCTATAGGAGCTACGCTCTTAGCGAGGTTCCAACCAATACTGGCAGTGGCTGGACTGATACTCTCCTCGTTCAAAAGTGCTTGGTTCCATATGCAATGTAGTTTAGAGATAGTTAAACTTATTTCGCGTTCATTGAGTCAATTTCGTTTGCATTTCAAACGAGCATTGCATCAAGCGAGGCGAGGCGACTATTAGAACGAAGGTGGGAAAGGAGATCATAAAGGCTGAATAGGAGAGGAAATAAAATATTACCTACACGTCGCGGAACACGAAACTGCCGAGGCAAACTTGAACCGAAGAAGGCGAACCCAAGACCAAGGAATGAGATATGCAGGAGAAGAGGCGAGGCTGGAGGCACATAGTTGGTGAAATTCTCCCAAAATCTTATCTTCATAAATAAAGCTGATCTGAGTCGTTGCTGCTGGCTCCTTGAGGGCTGAATCGTGATTTGGCGGAGTTTATCGCCGGCGGGGTCGGAAGTTATAGCGAGTGTAGCCTGGTGGCTGGGAACTCGACTGGTTGGCGTTAGAAGTGGTCGGCTCCTGTGCCATTTCGGCAGCACGGTTGTGAACGAATGGGATTTGAATTGAGTCTGGATCCTCTTTTTGAATGTTAGCAATGTGCTCAGGAACCGACAATCGGGAATCGTCGCCAAATCATTATTACCTTGCATTCGTTGAACGAGCTGGCCGACCGTTGGTCCCACTGTTTCTGTCGGGTTCAATTCATTATGAATTTTCATAAGTATAGAGTTAAGCGCCTACCCGAAACTTGTCGGCTGGAATGTCGTGCTGAGCATCCTCGTCTTCTACATCGAGTGCACACCAGGCGACTGTTATCCTTCCTCGTCATTGCGCTTTTTAATGACTAGATAGTCGTGCATGCATCAGCGCTGCCAATCAAAGTGAACAACTTAGCACTACATTGTTTATCGAGTGAGCAGGGGAATGAGAATGAGCTTCCACCGATGCTCATTACAGTCCGAAGCGGGGTATAGATGGTGAAACACACTGTGCTCAAGGCAAAACCTCTAGGCTACTTATAGCGAGGGTGTTGAGCCGTCATCGCACGCGTGACTGCTGTCAGATTGTAGAGACGGTCCTTGCTGGTTAGGACGATGTGCCCTCTCTTGTCTCCACCCCCTGAGGGTAGTATAGAATAGCACGCGACACCCATCCTTCGCCAAGACGTGACGCTGTAGCTGGGCTTCGACAGCAGTGGATTAGAGAGCTTCATCAGACTCGCCTAAATTGCATGAACGATAATATTTCAATTGTGGCACCAGATATGACATTCTACATCCACATCCAGACTTTATTGTGAAAATTGACTTTTCTTATTGGTGTACACAGTCATACAGAGTTCGAACGCTTCTCCAACCTGTGCCAAATGCATATGTTGGCATGTAATATGAGGGCGATCAGCTGACGTCTTACTAAATAGCCAAATGTCGATAACAGCTCCTGACAACTGGCTTCTGTGAGCATCAGGCTCCGCTTGCCAGTAAGAGGGCATAGCGGAAGCAGTATATGTATCACGGTAAATGGACTATAGTGCCGTCCTGTCTGCATATAAAGTTGTTATAATGATGTCTCCTAGATATCGGCTATTGGCACGTATCACAAGACCCATCCAACCAGCCTACCGACCAGGCTTCGGGATCAGCCAAACTAAGTAATAGCTCATCTTTTGACACGGTTTGACATTTAAGGGGGGAGATGCTGTACATTTCCAAAAGGAGCACTATCCTAGAGTTGTAGCGCCCAATCGGGGCTATCAGGACCTAACCAGTGGTTGCCATTTATGATATGCACAACTAAAACTCTAACTAATGGCGGTGGACACTAGCTGTCGATACCTCATAGCGCCCAACGTCTCTTGAGACCGAGACCGGTTGGTCTCTAGCTACCCGAGATGTCAGCACGGCCCACCTCAAGTTTCTTCCGGTAAAAACAGATCAAGAAGCTTCAGAAATAGATCGACTTGCTTGTTGGCCAATAAGCCGCTCGCTGGTAGTTGGGGGTTGGCTATGGTTCTGGCCATTCCGCTGCTCAATAAAACGCCGAAACGGAGACCTGAGGCTCCGGCTTTAACATCTCTGGTCAAATCATTTCACTGCTCTGATATGACTTTTACATCCCTCTCGTGATTACTCAACGAATGCCCCAGTGAGAATGGCGGCCATGATACAAGGCAGTTCCATAGTCCAGTAGTGTCGTGTCTACGTTCTTCATGGCTCATATAGCCTGAACGGCTTATTTGACGAACCAGTTAGACGTACTTTGCTTTCTCGACGACGCCCAGGTTATGGCTATGACAGATGCGAAGTTGTGTTCGCTTATAGCTCACTGGAGTGACCATCGAAAACCCCAATAGCAAGTCGGCAAGCCGGCCACTTACACTTGCCCACCACCGTATCGGATGAAATGCAGCGCAGAGTAAAGACATATGGAAGAAGAACTACAAGAATAATCACAGTTAATGAATCGATTACAACCAACATCAATCCCACAAACTCACCCACCACACATGTTCAGACGCCGCCCCGATCGAGCGAAGAAGAGTCGCAAGAAGACGGCAGGTTACCGACTCGCTATCAACACGGAATGGAACAACCGGGTGCATCCGAAGCCCAAAGAAAGACTACTACTAAACCAAACACGCGAACCACGGAATCAGCATCGACAAAACTCGTCAAAGAAACTGACTCCAAACGCGCTTTTCATACAAAAAGGCAAACTATGCGGCCTGGTATCCAGGAGGACATAATATCATATCTCGCGCGCGTCAATCTGGTGCAGTCAGCAAGACCACCAGCCACAACAGCCATGCGCAAAGAGTCAAGACCTCCCACCGAGTCATTCTATCATCCAGCGATAGTTCCTCTCAAGATCTCTTTACTTTCCAACGGAACCCTCAGGTACGGCAATCTCCACGCCGGAATGGTCGACCAGTCTCTGTCGGGAAACCAGTCTCATCGCTTCAGAAACAAGAAAATGACATGGAGCGTATTTCCGACTCGGAAGAGGATTCTTCCGCCTGGTCAATTGGCTCTCTCCCTGAGCAAATGAGCTCCTCATTCGCCCACAAACCAAGACCCAATTTTGAGCAAAAACTCGCGGACACTCCACGCACACCGTCTCCTCGAAAGAAGACTGTCAGGTCTGCAGTGGAAAAGTGGGGCATAGGCGACGAGTCGAGTTCAGATTCTGAGATAGACGGAGGATCCCGCCACGAGGAGCATAGTGGTACGTCTATCCCAGTTGCCTCGATCAATGTATTCACAAGTAGGGCCAGAGCAAGGACTCGTGCCACCTCAGTGGAATACCTATATTAACACACCTCAACTGAAGGCGTCGCACCTTCGTAAAGCACGAGCTCGCCAGGGGACTCCACTTCGCCGTGTTCCGCGGTTCTCGCTCGCTTCCGTCGTATCCAAATCGCCTGGGACGGCGGATTCTGTTCCATCGTCACCAAAGGCCAAACGCTCGTCAGTAAGGCGACGTTCGATAGAATCTCCACCTTCGACTACCTCATCTCCTTTGACATGGGATACCACGCTGACTTCTACAATCAATGGAGTGCAAAATCTATCATTGCGAGATGAAACGTCGTCGTTGGACTCAGTCGAGAGCGAAACGTCCTCTTCCCAAGCTTTGACAAAGCTACTGAAGATCGCCGGACAAACAGTTCCGCTAGATTTCACGGAGTTTCTGGACCATTTCAAGAAGGACGATCTAGAGACATTATCCAATCACTCAAAGCCTCCGCCGAAGCGTAGCAAGATGCGCACCGCCCAGCGGACTGCCCTTAAGTATCGCAAGATTTCTGAAGCCAGTTACTCAGAAGTTTATGGCATAGGGGACGTCGTTTTGAAGATTGTTCCTCTCGCTGCGGAGATGGACGTCGAGTCAAGTTTGGAGACAGCTGATTTCGAAGAGGATGGACCATACAAGAGCAGCCCTCTGTCGGTATTGAAAGAAGTACTTATTACACGGGCCACAGGTGACGCGAGCGACGGGTTCATCAAGCTCCTCAAGTAAGTGAACCCCCACGAATTCGATTCTCTAACACTAAACCTCTTGACAGAGTATACATTGTCACCGGGAAATACCCTAAAACGCTACTCAGGGAATGGGATGAGTTCAAGCGCGAACGTGGCTCCGAATCCACGCGCCCTGACACCTTCACTGAACGGCAACTATATGGCATTGTCGTTCTTCCGAATGCAGGGATCGACCTAGAGTCGTACATCCTTGCGGGCCCTCACCCTGAGATGGGATCCACAGATGTTTCCAAAAGTGCAAGTGGGAAGAACTCGCACGCCTGGCGAGACGCTGCAGAAATCTTTTGGCAGGTTGCCACTGCGCTTGCTGGCGCTGAGGAGAAACTCCGCTTCGAAGTAAGTACATCATTAATAAGAGAAACCATTTGCTAATCTTGGCAAGCATCGGGATCTCCACTGGGGTCAAATTGTTGTTCGCAAGGCCGCAGTCGATGATCGTTCGGGTGCGAAAATGGTGGTCACTATCATCGACCTCGGTCTCTCTCGTATTGAGACCGGTGGTAAGGTCGAATTTTCGCACATCGAAGACGAAGTCTTTACAGGAAGGGGCGTTGTCTCCAACCAAGACGCTGGTGGTCAGTCATTGTTTTCCTCCACAATGGAATGCTCATGGACGATAATATAGACGACGAAACAGAAGCAGACTACCAATTTGATGTTTATAGAATGATGAGGCATCACAATGGTAACGAATGGATGCCGTTTAGACCTCTCACCAATGTCATGGTGCGTCCACGGTCGACTTGGGTCTTGTAGCTAACGTGACGGCGCAGTGGCTTCACTATCTTTCCCAGAAGCTTCTATTTTCCAAAGGACTACGCAAGCCATCATCACCGACACGTACTAGTACAATTGACGGGAAGAATTCCTCGGCAGGTACTCACACCAGTTCGGAATGGGCCGCATATCAGCATCTCAAAGTCGTCGAAGAGACGCTTGGAGCGCAACTAAAGGAGGTCATCGACGCCATCAACGACAGGAAAAAGGTTGTAGGAAAGCAGTCCAAAAAGCCAGCCACGACAGGACGCAAGACGACTATATTTCACAAGCACACTCAATCCGACTTCCAAGTGCATTCTGCCAGCGACGTTCTCGTACTTTGGATGACCAAAGGATCATGATTACGGAGTAATTTGTACGATTTCGTGGGTCGTTATGTATCAATCTAGACATACGATAACTCGAAATGTATCCCTACCCTCACAACAATCCCTTCAGGACCTCTGCGATTTTAGCCCCAATCTCCTTCGTGCCCACGTTCCCACCTAGATCTTTCGTTCTGAATCCATGACCACCAGTCTCTTCTGAATCCAAGACTTTTCTGACAGCACTCTCAATTGCCGCTGCTTCCTTCTCCAGTCCAAGAGAGTATCTGAGGAGCATGGCCGCGCTGAGGATGGTTCCGATGGGATTGGCGATGCCTTGACCAGCAATATCGGGAGCAGATCCGTGAATGGGCTCGTAGAGGCCTGAACATGTAGTCGTTTTCGATGGTGCTCCAGCCAAGGAAGCGGAGGGTAGCAGACCTAGCGAGCCTGGAATTACACTACTCTCATCCGACAGACTATCGACGTGTGAGTCTACAAGAGGAAAGGAAGCGATTTGGTACGTACATGTCACCAAACATGTTCTCCGTTAGGATAACTCCATTAAGCTTTCGCGGATTTGAGACCATGACCATGGCAGCCGAGTCAACCAATTGGTGGTCTAAAAGCGGTACGAGCATGGGATACTCGCGCTCGATGGTCGCAGTAACAATCTTTCTCCACAACCGACTCGATGCCAACACATTGGCCTTGTCGATAGAATGAATGGGGAGTGGTGGGTCGCATGCGAGTGAGATTTGAGCAGCTACCCGTGTGATGCGTTCGACTTCGCCGACGGAGTATATCATAGTATCATATGCTGCGTCTTCTTGGGCAAAACCTGTTCCACCCGTGCTCGAGGTGAGTTCCTTTCGCTCGCCAAAGTAGAGGCCACCAATAAGCTCGCGCACGACGATAAAGTCGACACCCTTGGCCACTGATTCTTTAAGGGGACTGTGTGAGAGGAGAGAGTCGGATGCAAACGAGGCTGGTCGGATATTGGCATAGAGTCCCAATTCCTTGCGGAGGGCGAGGAGACCTTGTTCTGGTCGGACGAGTCCAACACCCCACTTTGGTCCTCCGACAGATCCTAGATGAGAATAAGAATCCGAAAGAGCAGGGATAGGGGTACACTTGCCCATCAGGACAGCGTGTGCGCTCTTGCACGCTGCCAACGTCTCCTCTGGGAGTGGTTTTCCAACGGCGTCTATAGCGCAACCACCAAAGAGATGGGTACTGATGTCTAGTGATAGATCCGGGCTCGCATCGGCAATCACATTGAGGATATTGAGGGCTTGCTCAACGACCTCGGGGCCTGCAGAGTGGTGATTTTTCAGTATAATATTTCATTGTGTAACACTATCCGACGTACCAATTCCATCTCCTGGAAGTACGGCGATTTTGAATCTTAGAGGAGTCAAAACTTGTCACGTGCTCTCGACGGGGCCATGACTCACGTTTTTGGCATGATTAATGTCGTCTACAGATTACCAATCTGGTCTGTAATTGGTGTCGTGGTCGAGGTTCAAGGTGTTCGGTCCAAAGCCGAAACAACGATCGCTTCTTCTACGGCGTAAGCACCTGCCATTTGCAGAGTGGCGACGTCGAGTGGCTGCGATATCGGACGTGGGACTTGCATTTTTCATACATTTTATCCATAGAATAAACAATTTCACTCTGGAGGAGCTCTCGACCAACGTTGATCCCTTTCCGCGTCAAGCCATTTTCCAAAAGGTTGACGATTTCCATTGATTATACCATTATGTGAGTAAATGATACTTTTGAACCATATCCATCCGCTCCTTTTCGTCATTTTCGGCCATATTTGTAATCCATACTCCAACCCGCGAAAGAAGAAAGTGATGACTGACTGATGGTTTCTAGAGATTCTCAAATGTCGACTCTCAGTAACATAGAGCTAGCCCTGCTTACTGGACATCGATCAAAAGGGCTTCCGGCTCTCGTCGAACAGATTCTAGACGCAGACTTTCAATCATTCTTCCAGTCAGACCGCGTCTCTCAATACCTCAAGCTCCTGCACCTGCAACCCGGCGCCTTGACAAACAACCAATGGGTGGCAGAAAATGCCCTCGACTCATTGGAATTACTACAAGGAGAGTCGAAGGATGTAGAAGATGAGGAGATGCGACTGTTAATTGGCATAGCGTCTCTACATGCCTTTCAACAAGTCAACTGGACAGGACCGGACTCTCTTTCGCCCCCGAGGACATCCTGCGAACATCAGACGGCCAAAAGATGTCGTCCTTGAATTCCAATTCAGGAGAAAGGCTCAATATGGTAGCGATATCCCGCTTGGCAAAGGACGGAGAACCAGCATATCCGCTGATGAAGTCAGCCACCCTTCTCTACCTCGCAATTCGAGTCTTTGATCTGCCATTCAAGTCTTTTCCATCATCTATATGGTGGAAAATGCGGGCGGGACGGACTCATCGAGAAGTCCTGGACGAGCCCGTCGCATATTCTACAGAGGATATGACCCAATTGGAGTCTTTTGTAGACTCTCATATTCCAAAGACATACGAGGACTTAATTGGGCGATATCACCTTGAAAAGGGCTTGCTCCATCATCTTCTTGGCCAAGACCGGCAGGCCGCGACAGAATTCGTCAACGCAGCGAACGCGATGAAGCTTGAGTACGAGCTCACTGGTATCAAAGGAAAGCGAACAAAGTTTCAAGTCAACGAGTTGACACAGCTCGCTCTCCTTGCTCAAGGTCGATCAAGAGACGAAGACAGTACTCCGTCTACCGTACCTCCCAGCGAGGACAATCTAGACCACTCTTTACCAAAGACCCTGGATCTCAACGACGATACGCTCTTGGAGAAAACAGAGTTTACCTCCAACGCGCGTGCCGCCTCTTCATCCCTCGCTCAGCTGGATCCAAACAACCAGCCTTCGCTCCACCCACTCGACCAATGCGTCTTCCTGGGACTATGTCTCCATGTAAAGAACACTTCCCCTCAACACGGCTTGACAACAGAACAAATGGCACCCTACGTTTCGCGTGTAATCTCCCACCCCCGAAACTGGTCTGTGCATACAATGTCCCTTCTCCTTCGCTCCCGCCTCGAAGCGAACCGAACGCGGACGATTGAGCGCTCGACACTCCAACTCCAAGCACTCATTGATCAGATGCCCACGGCGGATTCCTCTGCCGAACAACGACTTGCGTATCTGCACCAACTCGCCATGCCCAGTAAATGGGAGTTGGAAAAGGAACTTGCGATGCGCTTGATGAGTATGGGTGTGCTCAAGAGTGCTTTGGAGATTTTGGAGAGGTTGGAAATGTGGGAGGAGGTTGTGCAGTGCTGGCAAGCCATGGAGCAACCAGAAAGGGAAATCGATAGTAAGAGATCTGCTGGAGGGGAGAAAGGAAGAGGCAGAACGCGTCCTTCTCAAGGGCAAAGCTTCCAAAGAAATCGTACGTGGTGCGATTGATCAGGCAAGAGAGGCCAAGCTCTGGTGTCTCCTGGGTGAATTGGAACCAGAGCATGCGGAAGCGCACTTTAGCAAAGCTTGGGAAGTCTCGGGGCACAAGTCTGGCCGTGCGGCCAGATCCTTGGGCGGATATTACTTTGCGAGAGGTGACTATGACGGTGCGATCGAACATCTTAGCAAGGCCGTCGTCATACGACCTCTGCTGGCGAGGAGTTGGTTCATTCTCGGATGCGCATACGTGCGCAAGGAGCGTTGGGTTGAGGCCCGCGATGCCTTTGCGCGATGCGTAGGTCTAGACGAGGAGGATGCGGAGAGTTGGAATAATCTGGCGAGCGTCTATCTTCGTCTGGGTTCCACAGGCTGGCAAACAGAGGAGGACGAGGTGAGTATCTCTAAGGCATAAGGATGGGGTTGACCATGCTATAGACCTCTAATCAAAGCACAGCGACGACAAAAGACGCACAAGACCAAAAATTTCACCACAAAGTTCTCGCCTTTCGTGCGTTACAGCAAGGCTTGAAGAATAGCTACTCCAATTGGCAAATGTGGGAGAACTACATGGTCGTCTCTGTCGACGTTGGCGAGTTGGCAGAAGCAGTGCGCGCCCTAGGCCGTGTCGTAGAAGAACGGAGCGAGACGGACGGAGCAGGAAGCGTCGACATCGAGATTCTCGAACGACTTGTCAGCTACGTAACACGCACTACCCAGCTCGAAACCAAGTCTGAATCGGATCCCGACCGACGAATCCAAATGAGGGGCTTGGACTTTATGCACGGCTGGACGAGTTGTTCACCACGATCATCCTCCCGCGTATCTCTGGGGATGTGCGTATATGGAAGGCCCGTGCGCAACTCCTTACGTGGAGAAAGAGATGGAGCGATGCGTTGGACGCGTACAGCGCTGCTTACCGCTGTGCCGTCGTGTCGAACACGCAGCTCGAAGTCGATGTGGAGAGATGGCGTGATGCAGTTGAAGAGGTGCAGGAGTATGTCGATGTCCTCAGAAATTTTGGACCAAAAGCAGCAGAGGAGAAGCGACGGCTCGCAGAAGCGGGTGAGGGTAAACCAGCACGAGGCGGGTCGTGGGCATTCCAAGCCAAAAGCGTGGTGCGTACCTTCATGGGTCGGACCAAAGAAAACTTCGAGGACGAACCAGAATGGTCCAAGCTGGAAAATCTCGTCGAGGAGCTCAAGCAGTCGTCATGATCCCGAGTAGTTCAACATTGAAGACATAAATTAGATGCATCAATCTACTCTAAGGGCGGTAACAAATCATCCATGCAATCACATCTATTTGCATGGGCAATATATGCAGAGACTAAGCCGCTTCTGAATTTGGGCTTGAGATATACGGCGGCGGTATGGATAGACTGCTTTCATCATCCCGATTTCTTTGACTCCCACCAGTGGTATCATTTATCCTACCCAGGTTTCGATCCTGTGCATCGATTATTGGGCCTGGTGGATTGATTCTTGGACGAGGTGAGTCGACTGCGATTCTTGAATCGAGGGCTCCAATTCTATAAGGGACAGTCTGTGGCATCTCGGGAATCTCTCCAGTGGTGTAGGGGTCAATTTGTAGCGCCTCAGGGATCTCTCCAGCATAACATCGACAGTGCCTCCTAAAGAACCATATCAATGTGATGAGAATTACGACGCCCACGACTGCGCCAATTACAGCACCAGCGATCACCGCTTTGGAAACCTTGGCTGGTGTAGGACTGCTTTCAGTCCCATTAGACTGGCTATGCGACTGTGTCTGCGTAAAATTGGGGACTGGTAAGCCATTCGAGTTGGTAGCGCTTGTAGTACCGCCACCTCCCTCTGAAATTAAGGCCCTATAATGAGGTTTGTATTGGAAACGGGCTAAATCCCAAGCCACCCCTTCGTTCGTGTTGGTGTTCTCGATATGTAGTCGATATTCTCCGCCACTGAGCCCCGAGAAGTTCCCGAACGAGACGTACATTGGTTCTTGAACAGGATGTTGAGCTGTAACTGATGGCGTAAAGAGTATTGGAGTGCCTTCTTGGCTCGTGCCGGAACCCCTGTAGAGTGACAATCTAAGAAGTGGGGAGCTAGGGACAGAAGTAGCATCAGCATATGTTACTCTTCCAATCACTTCAACGGCGGTTCCGTTGAAAAAGACTATGGCCACGCCATCGGGGGTGTTGGTAGAGACTGGCGGTATGTGTGCCGTGCGGCCGGTAGTTAGTGAGCCAGTTGTACTCCACGCAAGCGTATCGTCATTTACACGATAGACAAATCTTGAATCCGCATTGTCTACCATTATAGCTACGTCGCCTCTTCCTGCGAGCTGTGCAGCGGCAGTGGCCACCGCACTACTCGAAGAGGCCTCCACCGTAGTTTCGACGGCGAAGTAGTCGAATATGTACCTTTTTGAGCTACTTGCATCAGTGGTGGTGATTATGAGAGTGTGCTCTTCGGAAACGGACAGATTGGTGACGGAGAATACAGCAACGTGGGAGGAGACGACGTCTGGATTTAGAGAGGACACAACTCCGGTGCTGTTGAAAGCTACCGGCGCCATATTATCCAGGCTATATGTCGAGTCAGGAAATCCGTTGGCCCCCGGCGTGTCAATTGTGCAAAATGCGGTTATCCCAGTTCCTGTACAGCACAGCGTAGACGTCAACTCAGGTTCTCGGCTTATTCTAGTTGCGTACCGTTGAATTTATACTTTATAGTCAATCCAGCTGTAGTTGCCGAGTGAAATGTTGAGTTGTATTCATTGGTGATGCCCGATATTGATTGACGGCTTTCATCCCATGTGCCACTTCCATCATAGACAATGGAGGGATTGGTGTCATCGACAAGAAACGTAGTTCCCATTATTTATCTTATTCTCTCACCGAAAGAGTGTCGGAATACCCCGACTGGTAATTCAATAAAGTGCAACGGCAGACCTGACGTTCGTGCGACAGTGACCTGAGGACAAGATAGTGCGAAGGGGAGCTAAACACTCAGCTCACTTATATATTTGCGGAAAGAAGCTCCGACTCACTCTCTGCGGCTTCGCGCCAGTGAATGACATAAATCAATCCAGTAGCCAAGTGACCCAAGTACATGTGTTTCAACAAGCGGGACTTCTCTGTACAGTCTCGCGGTCAGGACGGGTCTTGCGCCGACTGACAAACCTCCAGTCCGGCGTGACAGGTCAATTATGATTCTATTATGAATATATCGGATGTAAGAAGAGAAAACTCCAAATTATATCTCGACGATAAAATGACCACGATCCAACGTGCTGATAGCGGCACTGAGTGTGGTCTCAAGAAGTCGCGTTGCTTCCGGCTTTGGTAACCATATGCTCTATGAAGTTTTCCAGGTGGTGAATAAACGATCTTGACCGGTAGAATACGGAGGAGGCCATCCGGCCGTTCGTGGTCAGCACCAACCTTGCTGGCCAGAACATTGTCGGATTAACCGTCTACCTGTCACGTTGATATCTAGTGTCGAATTCTGTGGAATTTGCCACTCATCGAAGCAGTGCGTCTCTTATCCGGGATTTCATGGTCGTCTGCATAATACCTGCATCAACGGCGCCAATTGCACCGCGTGAGGTCAACTACATATGGTACTCAGGTGTAATATCGAGTTATCACTTGTATTTCTTAACCACCGACATTGGCTAATTCCAATTTCCCACCACAAAAACAGCATTATGTCCCCAGCCCTAGACTGCTCAACGCATCAATAGCATGCAATAGTACCCGCTATACGACTTGAATGCATTCTCAAATGCCAAATAGACAAGTCGACATCGTTTACTTCGTCCAGTGCGGAGCCTATCTCTAGTCATCGTTATTAGCACCGACTTCAAACTCGAAATAAGCATGTTTTTGTAAAGCTATGGCTAACATATCAAGCATGCATTTCAGGTAGATCCGAGACTATGCGTAGTTTTAGACAGTCTCCTTCGCAGGTCTCATAACTGTTCCAATTTCTATGGCACGGTTGAACTAGAAGCTTTCCTAACGTTCTCATCTTCAGAGACAATGAATAATGACTATGTTCCTTAGAATTGTTTGCATCGTACATACTATATAACCTTGATTGGAGACAGTTCCCAAGCTTCAAGTATGGCTTGACATAAGTGGACTAAATTACCGACTGTATCCAGTACAGGTCTTGCGGTGGCTCCCCCCACAGAGACTGCTGTGACGGCCTGAAACCAGGCGATGATCTCGTCGGTGGTAAACCCTGGGTCCTCAAAATCAGGGTTCTCAATCACCGCTCTTTCTTCACCTGTGGGATCCTGGATTTCTGGATCAAGCCGCGTCTCCATGAAAAAGCGTCCTTGCTGGAGGGCGATCAAGAACAGAGGGGGGTTGGATAATAGATCGACGAAGAGTTTCATCGCGGTTGGGGAACGAAAGGTAAGCGATTTTTCTTGGTTCACAAAGATCATCACCCAGTTGTTGCTACTGGGCACAATGAGGAGGTTTGGGTTCCCTTCCATTGTCTATATCCATAGGGTCAGTCGAGATAGAGATGATAATAAACACACTGAACATGGTCGTAGCTTCGACGTATGCACTGTTATCTCTTTTTCGATAAAAAGCTTAAGTAGGCATGCGTGGGCGCCTGGTGGCAGCGCCAAGAGCCCCATCGAGCAATTGTCAAAGCGTTCGGCTCTTTCAAGTCTCCGCGGATTTTCGGTTCTTCAACCCCCACCGACCTTGCCACGAAGAGATATCGTAAGTCCTGTCAACCTGGATTTTCGGCTCCTACTGATTTCCGCTGAGTCCATCACTGACGCTGGCCCCAAAGACTTGGCAAGTAGATATGTCACGACTTTTCAGGCTCCTGTATGCCTCCGATGGTTCGGCGCACCCGGTTGTCGCGGATTTCCAAATTCCAGTATCAATCGCAGGTCCTCAATGGGCCTGGATCAATATACTACTATTCAGCGGAAGTTCTCAGTCAGCGTTGACAAGCTGCCAGCGTTTAC
>CAJVGD010000026.1:0-32425 GCA_910890315.1 Serendipita indica DSM 11827 | reverse complement strand
TCGTGATTCGAGTTTTTCTGTGATGTCAACTGTTGCTGGACAAAATTTGTGGGTCGGTTGCCTTTGTGCGAGCCAGCCGAATGCCTCATCATGCCGAATAATGGAGTCCAGACCACGAGTATCTGCAACGTAGCCTTGGCTGAGCACTTTCGTAAGACTGGTCCATGGGGTAGGGATGCCAAAGACGAAGCCTCCTCCGCTAAACTTGCGGCGAGTCCCTGCCAGGTTCGCCTTCCAGAAAGTCTCTTCCTCAGCCTCATCTCTCTGATGATCCTTTAAAGAAGAACGACGATTAGGCCACACGTACATAAGGCCATATATCTGCTATCCTGCGTAGCTTGGCCCTGTCGCGACCTGCCTCTGCTTGTGGAGATCCCCATGGATGTGGTGACATGTAGCGCAGTATGCGTGAAACGACGGCTAGCCTCACGTTACCTGATGGTGACGTTGATTTGCTCGTCACAGGTGAAAAGTGCCTTCCGGTCCAAAACCTGTATGCTTGCGTAGATAGACGTCGGCTGTAACCCTTAATTAGACTAGTCTATCAACGCTATTTGGCCACTCGCCTTCGTTCTCGACTTCATCTCGCACTTCGATGTGACGGTTGACTTTGTCGACCAAAGGAAGGTGATTACCGTCTTCAAAAGGCGAGTAAGGAGGAAGTGGGGAGCCAAGAGCCAATAGACTCTGGCGCTACTCGTATCTGTGCTCGGATCGAATTTCGTTCCGTAAAATGGACGTCGTTGCTTTCTGTCCTCCACCCAAATGAGGCCGTCGTCTTCGCCGTTTGTATAATACGAGACTATCCATTGAGATTAGTTCCATTTCCAACAATTTCCATGTCTTCACCTTTGGAACTTCGAGGTGGCCGAGAAATCCAATGGTTCATCCTTCCGCACCAAAAAGCCCAGTCCAGATTTGGGTGGTAGACCCATCCCCATCTTCGACAAGGTCTCATACCCGCGAGACCCAGTGGAGTAATACCAGACGCAAAGGTTCGGTCCTTGAGGCGCCGGTACCGCATCACTGACGTTTCAATCTGGTCGTGTCAAGATGATGGGCCATGAGATATCGTGCTCGCCTTCTTCTCTTGCATCACCCAGAACAAGAGCTGCATCCAAGGAGGCGCGCCATTTCTTTATGCTCGTTTAAGATTTCAGTTTCGGAAAGGGTGGCTCTCCCCATGGAATCTTGCATGCAGACGAGAGGAATAGAGCGAGATTTTGCCCAGTTTTTCACAGTGGAGCGTCTTGTGTCGACTTTGAACGAAATCCATGGTCAATATGGATAGCCACCAATCTGGAGGCCCTTTAGATTTGGATCATCTGTTTCCTGCTTCATTTTATGCAGTAAATGTAGGAGACATGTTGAGTCGACTCCGCCAGAAAATGCGATGGCTACCAACAGGTTGAGAAAGCAGCACGGAGAACCGGCTGAGACAAACCAATAGTATTTCCCCAGCCATTTGAGGCCTGGATTTCTGAAAAAGACGCGTAAACTCGTCGACGGTGAGCTTGCCAGCTCTTTTGCATTCAAACCCACGGCGTGGTCGAGTTCAAGGCACTATTTTCAACCAACGCATATTATTTCAGAGAAAGTCGCAACAAGTACAAGTTCTCGTTCACGAAGACCAACCAGGACCAACCCTTTTCTGTCTCTACCAGGGCTACTCCAACCAAGGATCCAGCAGATCCATCTCTGCCTAGTCTGACCACGCTCTGTCTCGCATTGGGTGCTCCTTTGGCCGCAGTAGATGTACATGTTAGGATTGACGTCCTTGCCGCCACTTTCCAGCGCTACGATGGCAGCTTTCCAAGGTGAAAGGCGTACCGCAGATCACGCTTGCTGGCGAGTACAAAACCGAGTGCTGGGAATGTGTGGGTGTGTTCCAGGTTCGACGGTAGGTACGACTGGGCCTTCGAACAATAGTCCGTCGATCCCGCGTTTGATCACCATAGATCGCATCTGTCTCTGAGCTAAGAGTGGATATGGTGGAAGGGATGGGGAAGGAGATTTCTTCATATGCTGAGTGAGGCGACGCCTCTTGTCCAGTGAGAACGTCAAAGTACGACACGGTCATTCTCGGCCAACTTCTGTATCAACACTAGGTCCAATTCACCAGCAGCGAGACTCGGCATCTCAGTCCCAAATTCCGCCTGCTGCCTGCAGGTCTGATGTATTTTTCAAGTGCTTCGCGAATCTTCCACATTTCCGATGGATCTACAGTCTCTGGTAACTTCTTCCGAGTCGGGTTAGTCCCATCATGAGCAAAGACGTGCGGCCATTTGGTCCCTCTCTTCTTTTTCGAGATGAAGGTCAAAGAGTCCTACAGTGCCTCTCCTTGTTTGTCCCAAGTCCAGAGGCTGGTCTCTTTATCGATATGGTCCCAGAGCTCTTTCATCGCGTATCGAGGAATCGGGAAAGGGAGTCTTCAGCGTCCTTGATCAGCACGCTCAGGTATTTTGGCGCAATGGAGACGTGGATATGGGACTTTGGCAGTAGTAGAATAAAGAGGAATTGCGATGGTCACGAGTCATTGGTTTGAGTCCACGAGTATACGGTGGGGGCTTGCCAGTGGGCTGCGTGTCTGGCAAGGTAACCATAGGTACATCTCCATCGGTACGACGATTGGGTCCAAAACGTCTTCGAACGTGCCTCAGCGCAAATGAGCCAATTGTCTGCGATGGAGCTCACGTACGAAGGAATATCTGTGCTTCGCTTCGTCCACAGAATCTCTACAGAGAAGATCTGGTGTCCATTGGTGGCCCATCTGGAATGAGAATTCGCAACGTTGCCAGATGAAAGGTCATCGAGGGCCTGCCACTGGCGGCCTTTTCGACCTGACCTCGGCTGGACACAATGATGAGTATTGACTCGTTACGCATGCACGCTGCATGCATTCTACAGGGTTTTGGTTCGTTATCGACGATATAGTCGTGCTGAGCTAACAGCTCTGCCTGGTCTGCTGTTTGTGGGGTTCGCACCACAAAGAGCTGACCGCCGCCGTCTGAGATGACCCAGATGTCGGGTGCTGCACAGATTGCGACAGGATACTCTGAGCCTCTTTGTGAACTCCTGATGACCTGAGGGATTTCAAACACAGATCGAAATCGAACGGTCAAGGTTGACTAGGAGTCCTCCAATCGTCGTTAGTAATGACATACGTCTAATTATAGTGGCTCACCCTGTCGATCTCAATGATGGTAAAAATCCCTGCCTTGTCGATGTAACCAGGGTGGCTGAGCCTTGTGAGCCGATCCAGGGGACAGATGATTGTGGCGGATACGGTTCTGAACCTCTTGAAAGGACAAGTAGGCACCCGCAGCGACTGTCGCCTGCGAGAGACCGTCTGCTGAGTAGTAGAGTGCACGACGTCTGCTTCACTGAGCGGCCAGCTTGCAGCCATCAAACTTTGGGTTCATAAGTGTTCTCTTGACTGTAAATGCCATTTTGTTGTGAATATTGGCGACGACGGCGGCGCTCGCGTGCAAAAGTAGTTGGGATCGCTTTAACCTCTGCGCCGTCATTGACCGTCGAGCCGCGTCCCATCGAGCGCCGCCAGTGAGCTGAGAATACGATTATTATAACGATTGCAACGTCTTGGGCGACGCGGTCTTGCTTTGTCTCATGGTCAGTCTCCTTCCGCGGCGCAGCGACGAGATGGCTGATTCTTGTAGGGTCAAACACTTTCAGAGCCAGGTATTGTCTTGTTATCCGTGGATTATACAAATCCAACGCTCATGCACAGTCACCGAAAAGCACCTGAGTCTGGCGCCGATGACCGCTATGCGTATGCAATCTCAGATGCAAGGATGGCGAGTCAGTGCGTATTTTTACCTTAATCTCCGCCTCTGTACGCAGCGCCACCTGGGCCCCAACGGCTGATCGTCGTCTTTGGTTTACAGGCATGGAGGACGCGCACGACACTCCTCGCTAGATCCCTCGAGGGAAACTCATTCTTCGCCGTGTTTGACGGCCACGGAGGAATACAATCGCGGTTATCCTTCACGTCCATCTACTAATGCACACACCGCCTCTAGGCTCCACCGTGGCCAAATACGCCGGTCACAACATGTAGCAGAACGTCTAGGCTCAGGAATCCGCCTATATAGAAGGCGACTATGCAACGGCGCTGAAGAAGGCTTTTTGGGGACAGACGACGACTCCGTGCTGGTAGTAGCCTCTCCAATAGACGCCTCAGATCGCCGCTGACATTGAATGGCAGATACGACTTTTATGCACGATCCTTCAGGGTGCACGGCCGTTGCCGCCTTACTGACAAAGGATCGCAAGCTCTATGTCGTACGTCGTCTCGTTATATTTAATACAGTCGTCCGAGTGAGCTCTAGGCGATGCTGAGATTCTGAGATCCGTCCTCAGTATCAAGGGAGAAGTTAAGCCAATGAGCTTTGACCACAAACCGACAAATAAAGGTGCGACTCACCTATTCCTATTTAGAGGATTTCCTCACCTACAACAGATGAAACTGCGCGTATTGTGGCCGCTGGCGGCTTTGTGGAATATGGACGTGTAAACGGTTGGCATATCCGTACCTTGGCAGTTTAGCTGAACAGTTTCAGGCAATCTTGCGCTCTCTCGAGCCATTGGGGATTCTGAATTCAAGAGCAATAATTCCCTCGGTCCAGAGAAGCAAATTGTTACGGCAAACCCAGATATTGAAATTCATGAACTAAGTGATGAAGACGAGTTTCTGATCCTTGCTTGCGATGGTACATCTTTTGGTTCGAAATGTACCAGTCACTTACACCCCCTTAGGCATCTGGGACTGCCTAAGCTCACAGCAGGCCGTTGACATGGTTAGGCGCCTGATTGCTCAGAAAAAGTCGCTACAAGAGATTTGCGAAACGACCATTCAACGTTGCTGTGCGCCCGACGCCGATACAGGAGCTGGCGTCGGCTGCGACAACATGACCATGATCGTCGTTGCGATTCTGAATGGGCGAACCATTGATCAATGGTACGACTGGATTGCCGAACGAGTCGAGAAGAATTATGGCTACGCCACACCGGAGGATCTCCCTCAGATATTCGCCGAGAGCCGAATCCTCGCCGCCCAGAATCGTAGTCAATATCGCAGCAATGCGGCATCGGCTCCGGGCACTTTTACACTGCGAGGACCGGCTGGCTTTGGTGCGCTGGCCAGAATCATGGCGGGAGGAACGGGCATCAGCTTTGCGCCTGCCGGTCGCGGTGGGGGCTCTAATATTCTTTCATTTAGTCACGACGATGATGACGACGACTATGAAGATGATGACGATGACGACGCGGGAGACACGGGGGAGGGTGGCCTCTTTGGGGTCAACCGACTCAAAGTGGGTGGCGACGGGAAGGACAAGACCAACTCGCTCAAGAGTCAACTAAGTGACCTCGAGTCTGGTCTGCATGATGACGAGATGGACCACGATGGTGGGGCAAAAATTACCGCTGTTGACGAGGACGAGGAGATGACCGACTCGCTCCCGCGTGCGCACATCACGCTCGCGTCGCCCTCGGAGAAGCAAGGAATGATTGACTTGGGTGTCGTACAAGTTGACAAGAGCTCGGAAACGCCATCGGAGACTGGATTCGCCAACGATGGCAAGAGCTGGGTCAAAGTCTCCAGCCCTGCCCACTCTGAAATTTCTTCGATTGGATCGCCTCTTGTCCCACTCCCATCACTGGCCATCGGGAAGGCGCCCGCGGGTGCAGAAGCGTCGAAACGCCAGGAGACGCCTCCGCCACCTGTCCCAGCGCCGTCTGCTGCTATACCCGAAGACAAGGTGCCGCCACAAGATACGGGGAGGGTGCCAGATGCAGACGCTCATCCTGGTTTGACAAACCATTTATTGGACAAAAACGAAGATACAATCAAAGCTTGACCCAAGGGGCTGTTTTTGGCTGCGTGATCGCTTGCCTTGCCCTGCGGTTATACCTCGTCCCTTGTAGTCTAATGCACATAGTCTTCATTTTCCTACCCTTGCTTCATTTTTTCAGTGCAATCCCATGCCCGCAGTGCATCCCTCATCATCGCGCGCATGAGTATTATGTGACGAGTCCTTTGAAGGTACTATAATAAATGACCAACGTCTCGTTATCCAATGGTGAGAATGAATAAATGGTGAATGGTTGACCAAAGAAGTTGCGGCATCCCTTTGCTCGACCTCATTGGCCATGAACGAGGAAACTATCAAAAAATGGATGCGCGAAATTGAACGACGGAGACCTGCATCGTCTCCTCGTCCTGGACCTGGTGGATTCTTTGCAGCTGGCGGAGGACTCGCGTTGTTGGTTCTTGGAGGTCTAGCCCTCAACGCCAGCTTGTTCACAGGTGAGTTATTGGCTCTATTCCTAAGAATAAAGTTTATAAATGTATTTTCAGTCGACGGTGGTCACCGGGCGATCAAATATACGAGGTAAGCACACGACGCGTTCTACACCGGCACAACTTGGCTGACTGCTTGTAAGGCTACATGGTGTCAAGCAGGATATTTACTCCGAGGGAACACATATCAACGTATGTCTTGCTGCCCGTGTACTATGGAGAGCTGACTGTTCACGACGATGCAGATTCCTTGGTTTGAGAAACCCATCATATTCGACATTCGTGCAAAGCCGCGTATAATAGCGTCATTAACGGGCACAAAGGGTGCGTTTATGTGATTGTATGGAGTGCGCAAAGCTGAAGACGAGCGTTTCGCAGACCTGCAGATGGTCAACATTAGCTGTCGTGTTCTGTCTCGACCGTCGATAGACGCACTCCCGACCATATATAGAGAACTAGGAAACGACTATGATGAGCGCGTGCTGCCTTCGATCGTCAACGAAGTTTTGAAGTCGGTCGTTGCCCAGTTCAACGCCAGTCAGCTCATCACGCAGCGAGAAATGGTCTCAAAGCTCGTGCGAGACAACTTGACGAAGCGAGCGCTGCGCTTCAACCTCGTTTTGGATGACGTTTCGATTACCCATGTTGCGTTCTCGCCCGAGTTTACGTCTGCTGTCGAGGCCAAGCAGGTATGGTACATCTCCTATTCTTTGGGTATGAAACTCACACGTTTGTCTAGATTGCACAGCAGACTGCCTTGCGGGCGGCATTCTTGGTCGACCAGGCAATCCAAGAGAAACAGGTGTGCATTATGATGGCGCCTGGAGATTTAATCTAACCCATTTGACAGTCGATTATTGTCAGGGCACAGGGAGAGGCACGTTCCGCGGAGCTGATTGGTGATGCCGTTCGCAAGAACAAGGGGTTTCTCGAACTGCGAAAACTGGAGGCCGCAAGAGACATCGCGGGCCTGTTATCTACAAGCGACAATCGCGTAATGCTAGACTCTGATACGCTGTTGTTGAATGGTGAGCGCTCTCTGGCTCTTGCCTGGCAATTGACTAACGCAAATGTCGACAGTGAACGAGGCATCGAAGGAGGGGAAAAAGTAGAGCCATGTTTCATATCTAGGTACAATCTATCAGATTCCAGCCGCCAGGGAACCCAATCGAATCAGACTCTGCTCGACTTTGACATAAAACGGAGGGGTCCTTTTGACGGAGTGGTAAGTGCAAGTTGATCCTCACTTCGACCAGGCATCATGGGTGGCAAAGCATTTGCATCTTCTCTCGGGTCGTCCGCAGCTTTTCCGCGTATGAGTCCGGCTGTGTACGCCGCGCTCAAGACGTACGTCGTGACTCGACTCGAACCCGAATGCGGGCCTGTTCATGTCGCACCGGAAGACCCTGGAAAGGTCGACTACGGTGATCTGGACGTGGTCATCACGCAAGACGCGTATCGACGCGTCAGCGGCGATGAAGATTTTAAAACGAAGACCAAGGAACTCCTTGGTGCACGCCATACTGTTTCCAATGGCGACAGTTTCATCAGCTTGGCCATCCCTCAAAGCCAGGTCGGTCTCCAGTCAGATGTCAAACCTGAGGGTCAAGACGAAGCGGAGACGTACTATCAGGTGGACTTAAACATGGTTGAAGACGACCATACTCGCGAAAGGCTACTCTTTTTCAATTCATATGGTGACACGGGCCTCATCATTGGCTTGCTCTGCAAGTCCATCGGTCTCACGTTCTCTCGGAAAGGACTCAAGGTATGTATCAAAACTGTTATCAAACTCGACTGATCCTCGCTCAGATTGCCCGTCGCGAGCATACCGAGCCTATCGAGAACCGCCCATTCATCTTGGAGCCGTCCGTCGATCGCATTCTCAAGTTCATTGATCTCGACTACGGGCACTGGAAGCGAGGTTTCAAGACACGCGTGGAAATTTTCGACTGGCTCATCTCATCCCGGTTCGCGACACTGGGCTCTCTCCGCACAGTCTCCCCCACGCATCTCGACCGCTGGATGTACAAAGAGTTTTTGCAGTATATCGATCACGATGCGCAATGGCCAGAGGGCAGAGTCGCGGCGAACCCAGCCGTTGTCGTGGAAGAGGCGCTCGACGCGTTCGGTAAGCGTGACGAATATAACGCACTTGCAAAGTCTATCGAGACCCGCAAAGCTGTCAGGGCCAAATTCAACGGTACTCTTGTAACGGAGGTGACAGGAAGGGAAGGGAAAGTCATTGGGGACATTCTCAAACACTTCAAACTCAACTTTACGAGTGCAGATGTCCTTGCAATGTCAGACGAAAAAATTCGCGAGACGATTCTGGCAGTGCAGAAGGAATGGGATGCGAATAGGGAGCACATGTTGCAGCAGGCGATGGCTGGGATGTCTGTGACAGGTGCCAAGAAGGAATAATCTCAATACTTGATCATTGAAATACGCTTACTTTTGATATACAGTTCACTTGCCCCCAGAATTACGATCCTCAGATAGCTGTTTACTCCGTCATCAGTCTCATGTGGGTTCATTGTTCTTGTGATCCTGGGAAGAAGGGCAATAAGATATTGAAATTGGGTTATAGAGTCGCTCAGTATTTATGAATTTATCGGATATGCTATACAATCACAAAAAGTAATACAAAGAGTGGAGATGTAATACAGGGCCGTTTGTGATACGATTGAGTGGTGAGGGAACTCATGGGTTGATGTGATCCCGGACAGTCGCCAAACTCATAAGCCAACAATATGTCGTGCCTAAGGTTCATCACAAAGTTCCCAAGACTCCAAGCACAAGTAAACGCAGCCTGATTATAATATGGTCAATAATATTCTGCAAACAAGGACCCCAAGAGGAGAAGTCCCAAGCCACAACGGCCTGAACAACGGCCTGAAGCGCCCAGAGAAACCTGATTAAGTCATAGAAACACTCACAGCAGCAAAGTAAGCATGAGCATATGCCTCCGCGCAGACGCGTAGCTATTCTCTCCTCCTTGAGGAGCGACATGGACTTCACGCCTGGCTGATGTGACACTATGTGGCTCGGATGTATATAGCCATTTCCACTGGTTTCTAAATAACAGAAACCTGCATTAGATCCTCATCAATCGGAAACGGCGATGCTCACCACCTGGCTTCGACTGTTGCCTGTGCGGAAGCATGCGTAGCAGTAATCCTATCAGAGCAAGTAGCAGAGAATGACCTGTTGATGTATCGCGATCGCCTACTTATACTGAAGATCAAATGTTCCATTCGCCTCTCCAATTATAATCTTGCGAATGGGCCTAGATTTGCGCTTTCGAGAGAATATAACTTTAACGAAGCTTCAATGCGAAATTTCGGCGATACTAGATGCCAGCACTGCGGAATGGACAGGCTGGCTTGGTTCTAGACCGGGCTGGTATTGACTCAACGTGACCCAGCCAGCAATTGAGCAAGTGAGTCTGGACATACTAATCTGCTGACACGAATGATAGGCGGAAGTCTTCTCAAAGGGCTTTCTAATATTCCTACTCAAGAAGTGATTTTATAAGGGTAGGGGGCAGGGCGCGCACGAAAGCAGTCACTTCAGCTGAAACGATTATGTGGTAATATGATACTGAGATAAGTGGAATTGATTCCTACAAGTACCTAGTCCCATCCAATTACTGCATTTCATAGTTGTGGGATGCAAAAAATCACGAAAACTATTACGAAAGAATAACACATGGGCAACATCTTGTTGAGTGGTGAGACAAAGTGCGTCTCTAGTTGCTATCAAGAGTGTGTGTTCTGTATCACACCGACCAAGCCAAGTCTAGACAAAACACTCTCCATTATCTCACCATTCTTAGAGGTCGTCGCATATGTCGTCGCAGAAATGACAGCAGCCTAAGTGGTGTGTCAGTATCATTCTATAGACGTCTAGATTTTAAAAAAATTAGGTTTTTTAAATGTGCCGAGCTTCTAGAAGCCGAAAAGGAATATTATGGTGGAGTCCATGTCCGGATAGCCGCTTGGTTCAGGCTTGTCAGCGAGAAACAGGCAGGTCGTTCAATGATGCATACGCATCATTCAACGCACTCAAGAGAATTTGAGGAAGCTATAAAATGCTCACAAAAGCACAGTATGAACAAACATGTGCATGGGTCTGTGCCACCACGAAGACGCATGGGGTTGGTCCTCTCAGAGAGTGACATAAACTTTGCACCTGGCTGGTTTGATACTACACAGTTTGCATGCAGGTCGGTATCATCGATACCTTTGCTATCCTCACTTCGTTCTATGTGAGAGTCAACTCGTTAGATTTGTAGATTTTTCATGAGGCAAAGAGTTTACCTGGCTCGATAGTTTGCTGCTTCATACGGAGCAACTAGGTTGGGAAAGTGTCCAAGTAGAGAAATTGGTAGAAATATCGATCCATGATGGACAGTGGCCGACTACTTATACTGACTATGAGCCACAGATTCATACGACGGACTCCGTCCACCTCCGTGGCCATCTCTCGAGCTGGTCTGGATATGTATCTTCTGGGATATTTGAAAATCAAAGCTGAATCTAGTTCTAGATGTCGCTGAACTTAGGTGCCAGCAGTGCCAGCATGAACAGGCACACTTGGTTCTGGAGTCGGCTGGCGTCGACTCGACTCGATCCAGCTCGGGGTTCTGGGTGGACTCCACACGGATTTATCTACAATGTGCGACAGGATATTTCTTCTCTTTGATTCTCTTTATCCATCGGTACTGTCGCCTTGTGGCAGATCTAGAGAAACGCCGCACGGATCAGTTATGAGATGTTCATTTAGTACAATTCATTCCAAAAATGTAGGATGCAGTCATTGTAAGTATAGTCGACAAATGTGTATTTGTCGGTCATGTTAATTACCCCTCTCTAGCGAAGTTCAAATGGCCATTATACTCTTTATTCAATGTATACTTGAAATATCTGAATCAATGAGCTGGAAATATTCACCCCAAGCATTGACTGTGTGATATGAGATTGGAATGGAATCCGGACCCACTTACACATTGCGAAGCAGTCGTCGATCGCCTCTAGACAGCAAAGCTCCTCCAATCCACAACCTGACCTACACATCTAATATCCGTCATTCCAGGAAACCGGCGTTCAGATAAAGGACATTCCTCTTTGGGAGACAGAATCCCAGCCTGAGGGCAGTTTGGAGTACTCACAGATGCAAACATGCAGAGACATGCGGCAATAGGATAATGGACATTTCCGCCGCGAAGACGCATGGGATTACTGTCCTCTCCCGAAAGCGACGTACATGGACTGTGGCCAAGTGTACAGATCACAAAAATTAATATCGAGTAGAGGCGTCATACTAGGCGACATGCGATACAACTGATCAGTGAAGCGATTCATAAGTCAGTCTTGGGCAGTGTCAAATGCATAAGCACTGCTTGATGTCCGAGCCGAAGACAGAGCACCCAGACAAAATTCGTCATTCCTAAGGATCATCGCAAAGTTCCCAAGTCTCCAAGCACAAATAAATGCAGCCTGATTTAAATGGTCAATAATATTCTGCAAACGAGGACCTCTGGACGGAGACATCTGAGCTCAACATCTCCACACACCCGAGACAGCTTCCTTAAACCTCTGAAGGACCAAATAAATGCACAGAAATACTCACAGCAGCAAAGTTTGAGAAAAGGCAAGCATGCACCTCCACCACGCAGACGTGTAGGTGTTATCTCTTGACAGATCGTCATATTTGCGCCTGGCTGATACGACACTACGTGACTTGGGTACATGTAACCATCGATACTGATTTTGATTTGCCCTGAATCACAGACAACTCATCAGGTCTTGTCATGGTCAATGGGAAATAGCGAAGCCCACCCGACTCCAATTGTTGCCTGTGCGGAAGCATATGTGGGAGACGTCCAAGTATATTGAGTAGTAAGGATAATAAACCTTCAGTGCACCGCGGTCAACTTCTTATATGGCAGATTATGAAAGTCCTGTCAGCCTCAATCGTCTCGCGAGTTGGTCCAGGTTCATGCCTTCTTAACTCAAAAGGCCAGATTATGGCGAGGCTCTATACTGGCAGTGTAATCAAGGCCGGCATGTACGGCGTTGCCCAGTTCTGGAATGGGCCGGTGTTGACTCGCACGGGTGGCCGGCCCAGCAAGGAAGGGAATGATTCTAGGTAGGATATCCAGGAGAGATGCTTGTAATAAGCAAATGAGAATCAATAAATGGTCACTCATCATGTAGATTTAGACCCAGAACCACTTGACCTCCAAACAATGGACGTATTAGAGGATCTGTGATAAATCATGCTTCAAGCTACCGTCTGGCTTATGGAAAGCCTTTCCCCCACACCCAGAAACCATTAGACTACGTCTTTTAGTGAATTATGAGTACTTTACAACTGGCTGAGTGCCCGAATGGAAATACTATATATATTAGGATGGGTCGTGGAAGGCATGACATTGTTACAAGATTCAAATAGAAGTCAGATCTGAGTTGAGCGTTATTTTATCAAGTTTCAGAGCGAGGCAGCTGCACATCTAGCCAGTCGCAGACTGTCGAGGGGGAGTTCATACCCTACCCAAGCAGGATCATTTGCATTTAGGTAGCCAGTCAAAAAGACAGTCGCAAAGTTTCTCAAATGGATTAGGGCAGCAGCCTAATAAGTGATCTAGTCAGTATTCCTTGGCAGCTAGCTGGACGAAATAAGATTCAACAAAGAGACAGCCCCTTAAGAGCATTGCTTTCCCCCCTTTTGGAGAGCCGAGAGGAAATGCTTCAATTTCTCCTTTCTTTGGAGCCCCTCATAACATTCTGGATCGAACGTTGCTACTCGGAGGTGTCCAGGGAAACTTGAGCAGCACGGAAGTTTACTCACAACAGACAGTGCAACAGCCGCCACGTAGACGCATGGGGCTGGTCGTCTGCTCAGAAAATGACATCGACTTTGGACCTGGTTGACGGGATATCACGTGACTTGCATGCACTTCGACGTCTTTTCTGTCCTTGCTCTGTTCTATATTAAAGTCAATGTATCAGATCCCATTGTCATCAATGAAAAGAAGAAACGCACCTGGCTCAGTCTGCTGCTTATGCAGGAACATCTGTCGCGACCGGGTTGGTAAGTGGAGAAGTTGGTAGAGATATTGATCCTTGGATGCACAGTGGTCGACTACTTATACTGGCCACGAACCATAATTTCATGTGACGGACTCCGGTCGCCTCCTTAATCATATCTCTAGTTGTATTTCTTGCGTCTTAATCCGATGTCGGCAGTGCCAGCGGTGCCAGCATGGAGAGAGAGATTGTGTGTGGGAGAGAGAGGGAAAGAGAATTTGAATTTGAATTTGCTTTCGCTAACAGGTAATACATGAAATCGAGCTGGAATCTTGGGGGCATTGTTCGAGTTCTACTGGTAAGCGGGCCTAGGGTACTCTCTGGCGTGCAGGTGATGCACGTGTCCCTCGTGTGATGTCAACGGTATGATACTAGTTAAGATAGAATGGGTTATTCGGTGGAGATGGAGTGGCGTCCCCAAATGCGGTGGTCTTGACGCTAGGCACTGGGCTGGTTAATTTGAGGACGTCGAGTCTGACTCGGTTGCTTAAATCAGGACAATCTCCGAGTGAAATGGCGCGGCTATGCACATTTTCTCAGTGGTCCGAGGTGTCCACCTGGTGCAGCCTCGTACAGTGACCACATCAAGTGTTCACACATGTGCCACCCGCCACCCATTTCACCATTTGTAGGCTAACGAATACATGTAAAGTCTCGATGAATTTAAGAAATGTAGATTGGCTTCTTATCTACAAATTGATTGAATTTGAGGGCGAAATAAGAGACTGAAGCAGTCAGAAAAGAATTTCTACGAAAATCACTCCAAATGAACATTACTGTGCAGATCGCTCGACCTCCGTCTCGAGATTGATCTTGAGCAACTAAACACCAGGCTAGATTGAAATGAGTAATAAAATCATATTTAAAGACCATTAAAACTATCTGGACGTGTTAATTGATGCTGCAGATGCTCTCAACTGGTCAGAGGGCTCAAACCGCTATAGTGCTACAAGTGCACCATTGGGTGCATGACGCCAGTAAATCTCTCGCCATACTAATCCAGATAATGGGAATAGTTACAAAGAGAGTCAATATCTCAAAGCGAGCGCGCCAAACCCGCTTAAAGGCCTGATAGTAACACACCGGAATCTCAAGCAAGACTGTGACGACTTGTGAACTGCATAGAGCTGCTAATTTCAAAGTAATAACATTTAAAGTTTGTAATGAAACTGTCTATAAAGTATCTGTGGCCCGCACCAAGTCCAAAATGCCGCTTCTCTGAGGCTTGCGCAGCTCTCCCATCTTAATTGCAGGAAGCAGTCCTACGAATAGACCTCTAAGAACTGGGAATACGTTGAATTTTTCCAAAAGACCTTCATTATGCATTTTGACTTGGATAGGAGCAAGCGGGCATGGGGGATCAAGAACGCACCTCATGTGCCATGCAAGGTCAGGGAAAGAGTCAAAGGCAGCGGCAGCAGCATCATGATTAAAGGGTACACACGTGGTGTATGTCTTGGTATAATGGTAAAGATCGAGGATGTTATGAATCATTATCAGTCTACCACCCTAATCCACCAGAAATTGGCACATTCTGCGGCCAGGCTTGGCATTCTCTGCCTTAATTTCCTTCTATAGTAAGAATTATACCCAAGCATACCTCCAACCTCGTCACAGACCTTGTTCGGGCTCAAAGTAATCTCAGAATGAAGCTGCCCTGCCCAACCCTCAACCTCAATCCCACGAAACACCACCGTGAGGATCCCTCAACGCTTCTGGGACCTACTGTTGATCATAGACAAGCCAAGGTCCGAAACTTAGGTGGAGTGGAACAATCTACTAAAGAACTATTACAAGAAGCTTACTCGGAGCACATCCGCGGGGAAACAGGCTGCTTTTGGTGCGCAGAAGAGCTTGGTCAAGTAAGCAACGGCACAGAAATGTTCATTTGCAGTGATTTTCGTAGAAATTCTCTTCTGATCGCTTTACTTGCATGATTTGGGTTAAAAGTCAACGATTTAGTAGATAAGAAGCTGAAATACATTTCTTAAATTTATGAATATTTTATAGCTATCTGTTCGCTCACAAATTAGGAAGCGGGTGACGGGTGGCACACGCGTGAACACTTGATGTGGTCACTGTATGTTGTCCCGCTTCGTTGAACTGTGTGCAGTCAAACAGGATATCTTTGCTTATTTGTAGGAGAGTCCTTCATGAATAGGATATCTGTTGTGGGACGTTGAAGCGTGCGTCGTGCTTGCCGAAGCAACCATGGCCAGTATGTTCGATGTCACCACCCCCAGCATATTGCGACTGAGTTGACAAAAGAGTGGCTTCTAAGTGTTGATGGAACAGGTGGGCAGCCGTGGTTACAGTGTCAGCATGGAAAGGCACCCTCGGTTCTTTAGTAGCCTAGAGCTGTAATATTATGTCAACCCAGCTTGCAATCGAGTGACTCCGTGCGGGCTGCCGACAGAGATGATCGAATCGTTTATATCCGAAATAATCACGATAAACGATGGGAACTTTTATTTCTGGGTCTTTGTCCTCCTACTTTCGCCCCCGTGGTAGATTTTGTTACTGAAGGACGCCCCGCAGACGAGTTATGGCACGCTTTCGTAGCATACTTGATTCTCAAACCGTGTGGTGTATTGATCATCATTCATCAAATGGCTAACCGAATGGATTCTCACCAGTCTAGCGAAGTTCAAGCGGCTTCTAGGCTCTCTACTCAGTATACTTTTAAAATAAATTGATCATCAGCCTTGATACTATGATATGAAGGACTGACAGTATCGCGCAGGATTGGAAAACCAGCCACAATTGAAAGCAGGACTGGGTACTCCGGCTTAGAATTAGACCTTTCTCCGTCTGCCAACTAGATTATCTTCTTTAGAAGCGGTTATAATCGAGTTTAGGCTGGGCCTTCTGTATCTCCGCATCGGGTTGGCGAACTGTCTACTATATTGCAATTCTATGTTGCAAAGCTTTCAATCAATGGAGGTAACCGCCCAAGTAAGCATCCAATAACACCATTTGTGCCACTATTCCCCGCTTGATACGGTACAAGGCTCACAAGCGTTCGACAAAGTTACCGAGCGAAGATCCCGAATTTAGGAGAATGACGACAGAAGAAACACTTCAAAACCAGAACAAATATTTCAAACGAGTTTGATTCAACAGATATGATAAAGAATGATTTACGGGGCAACGTTGATGGTATATCTAGCAACCTAATGGGTGCGTAAGTCATCACGTTTATCTGAGCGCTAGACCCACTTACACATTGCGAAGCAGTCATCGATCGCCTCTAGGCAGCAAAGCTCCTCCAATCCACAGCCTGATCGACACAGTCAATACCCATCATTCCAGGAAACCAGCGTTCAGACGAAGGACACTACTCCCTCTTCGGGGGATAGAATCCCAGTTTGAGGGCAGATTGTATTACTCACAGATACAGCATATGCAGAGACATGCGACAACGGGGTGATGGCCATCTCCACCGCGAAGACGCATGGGGTTATTGTCCTCTCCCGAAAGCGACATAGATTTTGCGCCTGGTTGCTGGGATACGACATTCTTCGCGCTGATATCGACGCTGGTGTTGGCTTGCGCTGCATTTAGGACGAGCCGTCAGGGTCCAAGTCGTAGTTGGGGAGAAGCAAGCTACGTACCCTGATCGATAGTCTGCTGCTGCTGAAGCATAGTCGATAACGAGGAACGGAGACGAGTGTCGAAGAAGAGAGGTCGAAGAGATAAGGTCTCATTGGACCCACGATGGCCGACTATTTATACCGACGACGACGATCCACAATTAGCCATGCGCCGTCCGCACCTCGAAGTGACGGATTCCAACCGGCATTCTATTTATGCTGATTCGCTAAATCACCTAATTATATCTCGCCGACAACCTTCGCAACGAAAATCGAGAACGCGGCTGCTCCTGACACCTCCAATGGAAACGAGAGTAAACACGGGAAAGTAACGATACACAGGTTTCATTGATCAGAGCCATCCGTCGTACCGACCTAATCGCGTTTCCCTCAACCCACCTACATTCTCGCTAGATTCCCTTTCGTCAACGTCCGGATACACATCCACATACAAGTCATTATCTCTTCCACCGGTATTGAGCGACGACGTGAACCACCATGTTCATCCATACTGACTCGGTCTCTTCAACCAGGCAGACAGGCCCGAAGAAATAGGCGCCTTATGTCCCGCATCTCTACTATCAGAGGTATAAATAAGCTGTGTCGATGCGCCTTGTTGCGATTCTCGCTCACGCGGAGCGATGACACCGGCCATACTGTACCCGCAGTTAGCGCGCTTCTGCGAATGTACCACATGTAGTGGGTAATCGGCATGCGATTGTAATTCGATCACATTTGGCATTCGGTTCGTTGTTTCGTCCAGTTGAGCCCTCGCTCTTGGAGGAATGTGGCCCATCGGACGGCGTCCAGTTACTGGTGGAGCACTCTGTTGTTTTTATTTGTACGTACTGGATGTGAGCTTGACGTTGATGTGACGCCCTCTCAAACACTTGTGACGTTCGGAAATCTAGCAGAATCCACGAAATCGCAATCTGGAACGCGATCCATGGTGCGTAGACTGTCACTCCTATATATACGCGGCTTGCAAAATGCCATGTCGCGAGCACAGCCAACGTGATCGAGAACGTCCCTGCATAGAATGTGATCCCGTCCCGGTACGGGATCGCCATAGCCAGTTTACGTGCCTCCCTAGACGATTGTAAGTCATATAGAGTAGAGAAATATGCAAGTACCATGGAGTTCCCATTGCGCTAACGAACAGGATGAGGAAGTATAGTCATGCTCGACTGTCGGCGGGATCCATTGGACCCAAATGTTGGAGATACAGTGAGAAAGACATTGAAAGAAACTTCGCACATGAGGTCTGAAGAGGATTAATTCTCCCCTTGTTTGAAGTAGTACTTACTTTCGGAATGTGCCCACATCGACTCGACAATTAACCCAAAAGACGCACACAAAGAAGCAAACCAGATTGCCAACATAAAATACAGCAACCTGTTGGACAGCTCGTACCACGCCCAGAGCCTACCCTCAATACCTCAGCCAAGGTGAGCGGGGAGAAACGACACACCGTAATGAGATAATGAAAGAAACCATTGTGATACAGAGGAACTGAAGTACGAGGCGCGAGCGAGAACCAGACTTGACATCTATGAATAAATGAGACGAGCATTGCGTTGGCGGTGGAGCCTACATCTGAGCACCTGTCAGCACCTTGTTCACATGCACTAAGAGGACTTACGTGACTAGTCAACCCATGGACACTACCACTCATCACTTGTGCGCCGTCAGCCATACCACTATCCATGAGGCTGCGTAGCATACCATAGGTATTCCCAATAATAACCAAGGCTGGAACGTATTTTTGATGAATTAGGCGAGTTTAATGACCCTGATGCGCGATCTCCGCATAAACTCGACCTGAAGCGCATCCAAGGATGTTTAGCTCCTAAGGTAAACGAAGATTGGATGAGCTTACATCTTTTGGTAATGTAATAATCATTTCGTACGCCATTAAAGCTAACGCAGCATAGCTCACTGCGCGGGTTGTCCGTACTGAACCCGACAAACCGCGAAACGAGGCGAGCGTTTGGAAGCCAAAGAAGTCTGCTTCTCCTTGTAGTGTTGCAAGGTCTACTACTATCTCACTCTTCACTTTGTCTTCGACCCGAAATCTATATGCTAAAGTGACGCTTTTGCCCAGGTCCTGCTACCTTTCGGACAGTTGCGGTTCTGGTCCTCTCTGAAGCTAACGATTATAATATTCAACGATCGTGGATCTATTGAAACAGTCGTGCTGTCAGAGTCGTGTTGGCGAACAAGAAGAGAGGGAAGGTCACCAATAGTCTAGGGTTTGAAGAGGGTAGCGACTCAGATAAGCGTACTTACCTCGGGTGAGGAATTAGGGCACCTGGCTTTGCGGCGTCGACCCCATTGATACCACGACCAAGGAACCGAGGCTCGTGAACATGGGTAAATAGCCTTTTTGGATGGCAAGGCGATGAAGCTCCATGTTTCATTTATAGCTTCTTCTTCAGAATCGATTAGTCGGGGCGTTGTCTGAGCTGCTCATTTCTATCAGACGGTCCTATCGCTTAATAGGTAAAGCGTGGGTGAACGAGAGTCTGCAACCGAGACTCCAAAGAAGATAAATGGGATACTAAATTCTTAGTATCAATGAACGAAGGATTCCAACGACCCAGATCTTCACAAAAGCGACAGGGTACACGTCGGGCGTACGCTTGTCGCAGATCGAAGGTTAAATAAGTCTATTTGACCGCCATTTATGAAACTGAGCCCAGAGTCACGACGGCCTGGTCTCGTTGACTGCTCTGGCACGTCATGGACGAGACCAAGTGGCAGAGTTATCGTACTGTGATTGACCGTGGTTATCGGCATAGTCATTCGAGGTGGACAACATGGGCAATAATGCTTTGCTGCCATAGATTGCGCGTACTCGGTGGACTCGGTTGCTCGAGGCCCGCCGATCCCGGCCGCACCCAAACTTGGACTCTCCCTCGTCGACCGAATGCTGAGACTTCCGTCCATCGTCACCCAGTCAAAACTAGATGACATAGGCATACCTGTCGCCGCGTTAGGAGTCTCTGTACTCTATGCTTTCTATCGAAGCCTGCGATGGGTTACCCGGCCGTGGTTCTCCAACCTCAAAATTATCCCAGGCCCACCAAATTCTTCACCTCTGTTTGGTTTCCTGTTCGGACATATTCCCCAAATGATCAATGGAAGACTCTTCTTGTCGATTTCACAGTGGTATGAAGAGTTCGGCCCAATATTTACTATCAACACGGTCCTCGGGGTGAGCGAAACAATTTAGCATCACAAGTGATCCCCTAACGGTCATCCTTTTAGGATCAGAGGTGCATTACTACAGATAACAAGGCAATAGGCTACATCTTGACCAATACGAACAAGTATCACAAACCCGAAGCTGCTCGCTACCAGCTTTCGTTTGTTATAGGAGATGGTGGGTTGACCAAAATACTGGAAATTCCAAGACTTATCCGGTTCCCTCAGGTCTTGTGCTCGTAGAAGGTACGTCGTCATAGTCAGCACCCAATCCCAACAAACATTGGCAGGAAACGATCACCGTATTCAACGTAGAGTAATGGTAAGAAACTCGCTGAAATTAATTCATTCCTAAGTATCTCACGGTCTTTCAGAATCCCGCCTTTAGCAGCGGACATTTGAAAGACATCTTTCCATCCTTCCAAAGAAAGGCCGCCGAGGTATGGATTTGATCATCTAAATCAGGTATACTTATTGTCTGCTAGCTTCGGGACATTCTTCAACAGCAAATTACAATCGGCCAGGAGTTTATCAGAGTCGACATCCTCCACTGGCTTTCTCGAGCAACAATTGATATCATCGGCCTAGCCGGCTTCAACTACGACTTTGATACCCTTCGAAAAGGCGAGAGTGGGAACGAACTTGCGGCGAGTCTTCACCGTCTCAACTCGCCTAAAAAGTTTCCCATCGTCATGGCGCTCAAGATTTCTCTCCCGCCTTTTCGTATCATATTCTTTGACTATATTGCTCGGGAGTCTCGGTGGACACGAACGCTCCTGCGCCGAATTGGCCTTAGGCTGATTGGTGACAGGATGCAGGAGATGCCGTCCGAGAAGAATTCTCTAGCATATGAGGAGAGCGTATCTAGTGAGTCCTCGTTTAGTTTCGTGCTTCAAAGTCTGAGTAGTCGTCAGACGTCAGTGATAGGGATCTACTCTCTTTGATGATCAAGTCAAACAAGTCGACCACGATTCCCCCAGAGCAGCGGCTCAGTGTCAATTGCATGCTCGACCAGATACCTACGTTCCTCATAGCAGGTAAGTGACATAATCTTGTTGTTGGTCTCGTCTAAAGCCTTTCTAGGCCATGATACCACAGCAACTGGTACTGCATGGGGACTTCAAGAGCTTGCATTGCATCCAGATATACAAATGCGCCTACGCGAAGAGCTTCTAGTAGCATTCCCAACAGAGATACTCCGGTCACCGTCGATGCCCTCAATGCTTTACCATACCTGGAAGCTGTCGTGCGGGAGATGCTTCGTTTCCACCCGCCTATCGACGTCTTCTCTCGAGTTGCAGTCGAAGATGATGTCCTTCCGTTAGAGCGTCCGTTTATCGACAAAAGGGGTCAACAGCATGCTTACCTCTAGTAAGTCCGAACCGAACCGAAGGGAAAAAGCTGACGAAAACGTGTTACAGTATCAAAAAGGGCGATCACATTCTTATTCCCATCAAACTGATCAATCAATTGAAAGAGACGTGGGGAGAGGACGCAGATAAATTCAAGTATGTCTGCGCTTTACTTAAGCTCTCAGTCGCTTACGTCCTATAGTCCAGACAGGTGGCTCGGGGATCTTCCACCAGCGGTTAAAGCGACACCTGCCCTATGGGCGAATCTCCTCACCTTTGGTGCTGGTCCTCGGTCTTGCATAGGATTCCGGTTCGCCGTCTTGGAGTATGTCTTGGCACAGCATTTTTCATACACATCTAATTTGACTTTACAGGATGAAAATTCTCCTTCTCTATCTCCTTCGCTCGTTTGAGATTAACGTCGCGGTTCAGCCAGACGAACTTATGGGACGAGAAATGTGCGTATCACGTTTATCAAAGGAGATTGGGCTCATCACACTACAAAGGGTTGTCACTCGTCCTGTATTGAAAGCAAGAAAGGAGGATGGGCCTCAATTGCCCATTCTTCTTCGCCCGCTTTCGGACAAGTCATAAAGGCCGGTGGATTCCGATTTGTTAGAGCCGCTATCTGAGATGTAATGTACTTGTATACACTGCTCCTGTTTATTCCCGCGAAGAAGAGTCACGAGCCTCTACAGCCTAACTTGGCGCCTAAGTCTTTCTTGGACCTGCCCATATCTTCACCCTCTAATTTCTCCCTCAGAAACCTCTATTACAATGTCTTTCCTTCTCTCCAAGGTCAGAAAGCCCAATAGTGGGCACAAAGTCGACTCCAAGCAGACAACCCCGGCGCACACGCGCATCGTCGCCACTTCGTATACGTCAAAGAAAGTGGACATTCCGGACGATTTTCTCAAATCACCCGCACCAGATGCACAGGCAATCACCCTCCATACGGTCAACTTTTCCGAGTCGATTTTGCCCGAGTACGAAGGCCGCTACGCCGTCGTGCTCGATAATGTTCTCAGCCCAAGTGAGTGCAAGCAACTCATTGAGTACGCGGAGCAGAGTGCTGGTGCGAGTGACGAGGGAGTAGACAATAACGGTTGGAAGGCGGCGATGGTAAATGCAGGTGTTGGCCGCGAGGTCATGATGACCGAGTACAGAAACTCGGATAGGATTATATGGGATGATCAAGAGGTGATGAATCGCTTGTGGGAGCGGTGTACCAAGGTGGATGGTGTCCTCGAGGAGATTGGCACACTGGATCACAAGCCGCTCATCCAGGGACGCCGCGGACAGAATAGTCGTTGGATCTTCTCAAGATTGAACGAACGCATGCGATTCTTGAGTATGGTCCTGGGCAGTTCTTCAAAGGTGCGGAGGCTTTTTAGAGTTCCATCAACCTTTCGACTTACCCTCCTAGAACACTGTGACGGAATGTATTCGACACCAGATAATACGGAGCGCTCATTCGTCACACTCCATCTCTACCTCAATGATTCTGTACAAGCAATTACACCTGGCCAGCGCACTTCGGACCGAGCAGTCTCCTTCCTCTCCCCGTACAAACACCGAATCCTTTGTATCTCAGTGACGAGCCATTAGAGGGAGGATCTACACCCTTCTTATCCTCGGACCTCAGTCGTCGAATCGACGTCCATCCAAAAGCCGGTCGTGTACTCCTGTTTCAGCACGCCGACCTTCTTCACTCGGGCGACTATGTGACCTCTGGCATCAAACATACCATGCGAACCGACTTGATGTACAAGCGTGTACCCAAGACAGATTAACATCTCATAACAACCGAGAGTGTACGAGGTCGTTACAAGGACAGCTTCCATATTCATGACGTGCCTCTTTATCTACCCAGCTGTACAAATAATCATTGATTCAATGCGATTGATGATAACAGATGAACGGCTTGGCCATCCCTCGGGGTAAACATGCAATCGAATTTGACTGGAAGCCTGTATAATCGTCAATACGAGCAGCCTTGACTGCTTATTAGGCGTACCGGAGAACATTTTTCGTGTACTGAACCTCTGTGTATAAGGGAACCGACTCTCCTGGTAAAGGGTCGATATTGAATAATGCTATAGTAGTAGCCGTCATGTGAAACCCGGCACGGTCAGCAAAAATACATTCCCGGGCAGATTCTGAAGTTACTGAGCACGCAGAATGAGTATAAGGCATGTAAATTACCTTGGTCCGAATCCAAAGATGGTGACGGTAGGGTCCGGCAGCTTGCTGGCCTCGGATGATAAGAAACGCTCCGGTCTAAAGATTTCTGGGTCCCCCATATCCTCGGATCGCTGAGCATAAAACCTGCGGGAAATTATCAAACCACTCATCATAGATGGTCGAACATACCGAAATTTGGGTTTATCAAGGAGCCCTTTGGTATAAAGTAGCCGTTGATCGTTTCGTCGTGCCTGTTCGAATGAGGAATAGCCAGAGGCACGGCGGAATTGAACCGAAGTGATTCTTTCCAGACGGCGTTGGTGTAAGGGAGGTCAGCACGATCTGTCACCCTCGGTAGTCGATCGCGGCCAATAACGGAGTCGATCTCAGCTTGTATCTTTTTTGCAATCTCCGGAAATAGAAACATGGCATGTAGAAACCGGATTATCACGGTAGATGTCTGTGGAAGGAAGTCAGTGGATGACTAGGTGACACAAGTTTTGTACAGTATCAACGCCAGCTGAAAGCGAGTCAGAATCGAAGAGCAAGATTCAACCCTCGTACCGAAGTAGAGATTGGCTAACGTATCCTGAACTTCAAATGGAGTACCAAATTCATTGATGAGGTCGTCAGCCAGACAGTGGTCGAGAGTTCCGGCTTTCTAGTACTATGTGAGATATGAGTCAGACGGAGTGTTGAAGCAACTTACATGACGCTCGACAGCCATCTGAAAAGGCCATTCACGAATGCAGTCGACGAGCCGCTTGCTGTATGCACCATGCCGCCTATAGCATGTCTGAGCATAAGAGATTTGACGCAAGCGGTCACATACTTGAATTGTCCTCCCGGCATCCAACTTGGCCAAAAACGAACTTTAGATGGCGGTTCAATGAGGAGAACCATGAATAATTTGGACTCACGCAGCGGGATCAAGTCCACAGCCCATACAGTCAGGAGTGCTTCATCCAAAAGTTTGATTGCTTCTAAATTGAGTGCAATCATCTCTGCGCCGTGATCCTTCACGATACCATGCCCATAAGCGAGTTCGATGATAGTCATGCCCATAATGCTTCACCTGAATCAGCTTGGTATGTAGAGCATAGTAGACGCACTTTGTAACCGTCTCCTTTGGATTCCCTTTGAGTTGTTGCAAGTCGAGGACAAACTGCTGTGCATTCCTTTCGATAAGAGGATCTTTGAGTGGCATCTTTGTGGGCCCGATACCACGTCTGAACATTGTTCGCTCTGTACCATGGACTATGTCGGCATTGATGAACGCGGGCGACCAATTCCAGCCCATACTATGGAGGGTCAGGATTTAAGAGGCGTACTTCGAAGCTTTCACTTACAGTTGCATAATCATGTAACCTATTCTTCTGTCCGAATTGAATTTTGCGCGCTTGTTGAGGAGTTCTTGGGCAACATCCAGACTATTGATGATATAGAAGGACACTCCTGGGAGTTGCACATATACTATGTCACCTATTCAACTTGTTAGAGGCATGTAAACGGGCTGTTATCTCACTTGCCATAGAGTTTTCCCCATTCATTGAAGACGACAGCCCAATCCTCCATCGGAAAGTTGTGCGCGTTCCCCAGCAACGGTAGTCGCGGAGGACCTGGCGGATAGGTTCGGCCTGAACGGTAAGCCCTTCTCGATGCCGCGCAGGCCAGCCCGACCGAGACGACTGCCGCCGCTGCTGCTCCCAACTGGACTAGAGTCACTCTCGATACGAGCGTCTTGATGCCTTCCATGCTGAGGACAAGTCCAAGGGGCGAAGGGGCGACATGTGGGACAGGGTTGGTCCATAACCGGCAATCCAGATTGTGAGCCCAACAGGGCCACTAGAGATCCTGCCGCAGTCTGTTGATCAAAGTATTCACGATAGGAGGTTGATTTGAGCCCGAGGTTTGCATCTTGATGCCTTCATGGTGGGATGCCAGCAAAGCTTTCCAAAAGAACGCTTCTTGGTGGTCGTTTCATTAAATTTGTTGAAGCAGTTGGAGGCTTGGCGATCTTGGTGAAGGGGCATCTGAGCGAAGTCGAGTCTAAGAGGTATCGGTAGTTTGGCGTCAGTTCCTCAATCCTTTTTATGAGGAGTAAGCTTTCACTATGATTCGAGTCTTCTGAATAGCTGTATGAGATTGCTCGAATGATCCTGTCCTCTTGATTGAACAACATAGGCGTCTTCAAAGCAGGTTATATGTCGCCGTGATTCGATCATATTGATGCTAGTTTGTTCCATGCCCGCCACAATGTAGTAGGGGTGTTAGAGGTTGACTTGCTTCACTTTCTGGGCTGCATCAACCTATCTCTATTCTTAATTTGCCATTAGAAAGTGCGTGGCTACTCGACTCCGAGAATTCCACCATTCGCACTACATAATCAAGCACACCCATTCGATTCAAAGGACATCACAAGTTCAGTTTCAATGCGTATACTCCGAAAAGCCCGTCCGTCCCAATTCATTCGTTCAGCTAGCTATAGCTTCAATAGCCCAATGCCAGGGAGGATAAGAGATGAGTGGCTTTGCTATCCCTCGGAGCAAAACTGCAATCGAACTTGACGGGAAGTCTGTATAATCGTGAATACGAACAACTCGGCTTGCTACCATGCTCACCGGAAAAGAGTTTTCGTGTATTCAACCTCCGTGTATAGCGGAACCAACTCTCCGGGTAGAGGCTTGATATCGAACAATGCCATCGTCGAAACCGCCATGTGAAACCCAGTACGATCAGCAAAATACATTCCTGGACAAATTCTAGAGTGGCTGAGTAGGTCGAATGCATCTAATAAATTAACAGACCTCGCTCCAAATCCAAAGATGAGAACAGTGGGATCTGGCAGAGCACTGGCCTCGGCTGAGAGAAAACGCTCTGGTCTAAAGATTTCCGGGTCTCCCCATATCTTTGGATTATTGAGCATGAAGCCTACGATGGTCATCAAACATTCATTATAGCGGGTCTAACATACCGAAATTGGAATTTATAATGGAGCCTTTAGGGATAAAGTAACCGTTGATTGTTTCATCGTGCATGTTCGAACGAGGAGCGCCCACGGGCGCGGCACATTTGAGCCGCAGCGATTCTTTCCAGACGGCATTGGTATAGGGAGATCAGCACGATCTTTCACTCAGTAGTCGCTCCCGACCAATAACAGAGTCAATCTCTGCTTGCACCTTTTGCGATTTCCGGGAAAACAAACATGGCATGTAGAAACTGGACAACCACTGTGGATGTCTGTTGAAAGAAGTAAATAGATGACTGCGTCACTCAAGTTCATTACAGTATCAACACCGGCTGAGAATCAGTCAGAATGGAAAGCTGAGTGAAAAGCCTGATACCTAGATAGAGAGAGGCTAGCGTGTCTTGAACTTCAAACCGTGTACCAAACTCGTTGATAAGATCGTCAGCGAGGCAGTGGCCAAGAGTTCCGGCTTTCTGCCACTTGATGAGGTAAAAGATTAACTAAAGCCTTCAAATTACTGACATGACGTTCGATGGCCATCTGAAAAGGCCATTCCCGAATACGGTCGACAAGCTGCTTGCTGTATGCACCATGCCGTCTACAGTATGTATGAGGACTAGAGGCATGACAAAAACAATTACCCACTTAAATTGTCCTCCTGGCATCCAACTAGGCCAGAAACGAACTGTAATGGCTCGATGAGGTTTATGGGATTGTATTCGACTCACGCAGAGGGAAAAGATCCACAGCCCATACTGTCACGACGGCTTGATTCAAGAGTCTCATCGCTTCTACATTAAGTGCAGTCAACTCCACTCCATGATCTTTTACAATGCCACGGCCGTAAGCGAGCTCGATGATAGTCATGCCAATGATACTTTCAGCAACTGTAAGCTATGAGCAACTATGAGCTTGGTAAACGTACTTTACTATTGTATTTCTTGGGTTTCCTTTAATCCTTTGTAAATCGAGAACGAGTTGCTGGGTATGACTTTCAATGAGAGGATCTTTCAACGGCATCTTTGTTGGACCGATCCCACGTTTGAACATTGTTCGCTCGGTGCTGTGAACGATATCGGCGTTTCTGAATATAGGTGTCCATTCCCAGCCCATACTATGGAAATTCAGCACGTTGAAGGATTTCCTTGGCCATCACGCACAGTTTCATAATCATGTGACCAACATTTCGGTCTGAATTAAACTTTGCCCGCTTATTGAATAGTTCTTGTGCGATTTCAAAAGAATTGACGATAACAAAAGAGGTTCCGGGAAGTTGTATGTGGATTATGTCCCCTATTCAACCTGTTAGACCCATTTCAAACGGACTGCCCTTTAGTTCACCGTAGAGCTTTTGCCATTCGTTGAACACGACGGCCCAGTTATCCACAGGAAAGTTGTGCGCATTTCCGATGAGAAGAAGCTTGGGCGGTCCTGGTGGATAATGTCGGCCTGAGCCGTATGTCTTTCGTGATGTTGCATAGACGAGCCCGAGGGAGATGACAGCCGCCGCTGCAGCCCCCCACTGGACTGGAGTCGCGTTTGATAGCAATGCCTGGATATTTTCCATGCTGAGGACGAGTCCAAGGTTGGTACAAGCAGGAACACGGTGTGGTATCCTCCACAGACCTGTCGAGATCCAACCGCAATCTAATGATAAATTATCCCCGATAGCGCCGTTTCAATTCTCATTGTGCCCCACAAGAGGAAGCACCAGCCAAGAGTATAACGTACAGAGCGTCAGTAACAGTAAAGACGATGAGGCGACGTCCAAGAGGTAATAGACAGCTAGACCCGCAACGAAGATGGCGTGCAATTCAAGTGATTCTTTACCTCCTTGACATGTCTTATCTATATGCAGGATCTATCGAGTCATAAATCACAGTAAGTCTATCGCCTCCTGCTCCAGGAGAATATCCACTGGTTGACCTACCCCAACTTAGCTCCTTCTTTCACTATCCAGGTATGTTGGCGGCGGACAATTATTCAAAGAAGAATTGCTTATTGGAGGTCACGTGGTGCATCTGATTGCGCCAGGATGACGATCTTGGCATGAAGGTCTCACGAGAAGTCGTGTTTAAGAGGCCTCAGCTAGGTGCCGGTTTCCTTGGCTCCTCTATCAGTTTATCCTTTCTCACTGGCTTCCCTAATTCAATCTTATTATTCGCCAGATTCTTGTCGTCTTAATTTGGGCTCTACCGCTGAATATGTGTTCTAGGCTGCCCGACACACCTTTATCCTATTTTTTGGACCTTATGGATAGTGAATATCATACTACACCTGGTCCTGACGAGCTCACAATTCGCACTCCATTGACGAGCAGGATTCCTTCGACATAGCCCGCAACTCCATTCGATTCATATGAAATCTCGAGGTCAGTTTCAATGCGGATACCCTGAAATCACTGTCCATCCCAATGTCAGGGTCGTTGGAAGCCAGAACCACATGAGGCTCAACGACTCAACGCAAGAGAAGATAAGAGCTGACTGGCTTTATCATCCCTTGGCGTGAATACGCAATCAAAATTGACGGGAAGTCTAAAAAGCAGTCAAATATTGATCACCATTAGACCGCTCAACGTACCGCATGCCTCTCTTGAGGTACTGAACTGTTGCGGGATGAGGTACTGACTCTCCAGGTAGCGAATTGATGTCGAATAATGCAATGGCCGTGGTCACGAGATGGAATCCTGTACGGTCAGCAAAGTACATTCCTGGACAGATCCCGGAACAGGTTAATACATTAGCTATTCCCTTCTCAATGTCTTACCTTGGTCCGAACCCGAAGATAAGAGTGGTTGGATCAGGCAATGAGCTTGCGTCGGAAGAGAGGAAACGTTCGGGTCGGAAGACGTCAGGGTCACCCCATATATTTAGGTTGCTGAGCATCGATCCTGTGATGGTATGTGAATTTATCTTGCTTAGAAGGATTCAGCGTACCGAAATTTGGGTTGATGATTGAGCCTTTTGGGATAAAGTGCCCGTTAATTAGCTGATCTTCGTTACTCGAATGAGGAATGCCCAGAGGCATGGAACACTTGTACCGAATAGCTTCCTTCCAGACGGCATTGGAGTATGGTAGGTGATTTCGTTCCTTTGCTGTCGGCAACCGGTCACGACCAATTACTGAGTCGATGTCAGATTGCATCTTCTTTGTGACCTCTGGTAAATGAACATGGTGTGCAAGAATCGGATGATTAGAGTGGGTGTCTGCACGAGATGTGTGAGCATGAAAGCAACTTGTACTGATTTCTCGTACTGTATCGACACCGGCTAGAGACGAGTTAGCGAATTCCAAGTAGGTGAGAGAGCACATACCAAAGTAGATATTGGCGAGCGTGTCTCGAACTTCGAAGGAGGTCCCAAATTCATTCATCAAGTCATCCGCGAAACAGTGATCAAGCGTTCCAGCTTTCTAAGCGAGTGTAAGGTCAATGAAGTCGCTATTTTGGATGCGGCTCACACGGCACTCGATAGCCATTCGGAATGGCCATTGCCGGATTCGATCCACAAGTTGCTTGCAGTATGCGCCAGATCGTCTGGATATATATATCAGTTTAAGACTAAAGCACGGCGAGCGGTGTACTTGAATTCTCCTTCAGGCATCCAGCTTGGCCAGAAGCGCACTGTAACTGGCTTGAGCCGATCCAATCGCAAAGGCCTCACTCACATAACGAGATTCGATCAACAGTCCACACGGTCAAAATGGCATTTTCCAACAGGTTCCTTGCCTCCAAGTTGAGTGCAATCATCTCGTCTCCATGCTCCTTCACGATGCCTCGGCCATACGCCAATTCGATAATGATCATTCTGACAGTGCTGTCATCAATGTTCAATTAGAGAGGTTAGAACCGAGTGAGCCTACTTTAATATCGTGCTCTTCGGATTTCCTCTTACGCCTTGTAGGTCGAGCACAAAATCCTGAGCCTTTCTCTCGATGAGGGATCCTTTAACGGCATCTTTGTTGGCCCTATGCCACGTCTAAACAGGGTTCTGATTCTGCCGGGTAGTGCATCGGAACTCATAAACGCAGGTAACCAGCTCCACCCATACTGCAGGTCGAGTGAAAGGAATGCAGGTGAAAGGACATACGTACAGATTCATGATCATATACCCTATCTTTCTCTCTGAATTGAGCTTTGCGCGTTTGTTACAGAGCTCTTGCGCAATTTCCAGTGAATTGATGATATAGAAGGGCATTCCGGGAAGCTGAACATAGACTATGTCACCTATAACACCCGTTACGTTTGTTCAATGGTTCTGCTAGTCTCATTCACCATAGAGCTTTTGCCGCTCGTTGAAGATGACTCCCCAGTTTTCTGTCGGAAAGTTGTGAGAGTTACCGATAAGAGGGAGTCTTGGTGGCCCTTTTGGATAACGACACGAAGACGGATGTATCTTTGTCGACCATGCGTAGACGAGTCCAACGGAGATGAGTGCGGTTGCAGCAGCTCCGAGCTGAACTGGGCTCGCGTTTGACAACAGTGTCTGGACCTCTTGCATGATGTGGAAGAGGTTGGAAGTGTGCAGATGAGGAGGACTCCGGTCGCCCCTTTTTGCGGCTTACGCCCAACCGACTCCGACCGCGGAGCACCAGGGCGCGATAGAGATATAGACATAATTCAAGTGCATGTCGAGATTCTAGGGTCATTAGGAAATTTACAAAAAGGTACTTTTCCTCGATCATCGAATGGCTCCGAGCACCGAAACGACTTTTGAGCCCTTTGCTGGAATTTGTATCGGGGTGACTGGTAAGAAGTAGAGGGAAATAAGATGCTCCAGTCACGTTGACCGACTGTTGCAGCCGAGGGCTGGCGTGTCTACCACTGACAACACGGAATCCACACGAAGATATTGAGGATCAGCCCAGCAATGTCTGGAATAGCGCCGTCGGATCATTTTACGTTGGCATTGACGACTCGTCAGCCATGGCACGGTTCAAAAGACAGTTCGGCCACTTGGGCGCGCCTACATAATCCGACGTTGACCAAGGCAAACCATTCTCATCCACCATGAAATTATATCCTTCACCAACTCTAAACGTCTCGACGACATCACACAGGACCCCGTGCGAATGGCTCACCAGGGCGATTGACCGATTACCCGGTCTTGGGGCATTATCCTCTATCATACTTTGCTTGACTGGAAAGCACCGACAATAGCGTGTGCTGTATGCCAGGCGTGGCGCTGTGCGACTCTATTGACTCGAGAGGCATGGACTTATTTCGACATCCCCGACGACTCGCCAATGACCCCTCGAAATGTCAATCTATGGCTTATACGAGCCATAAAACGGCCGACACATGCCCTCGTCGAGTACACGGTGCACAGGGATCGCCAGTCTCTCGCCTGGACATTGGTACCCCGTCTTGTATCTCTCCGCCTAGTAGGACAGTTTGGATGCTTCATGTCCCAGGTTATCTATCTTTCACTCCTCGAACATCTGACAATACTCGAGCTCGACTTGAATGGTCACTGCACGAATGGGCCTTCCAAGCGTGTAGCACCAAATCTCAAGGAACTCCGCCTACATTCTCTTCGCTGTTGGCGCAAATGGTCGAACCCTCCACCCATCCAATCACTCCACATCAACGTGATGACTTACGAATCTCAATTGGCCTGGCCCCGTATCCTGTGCGAATGCCGTGACACTCTCCAGACTCTCATATCACTACCGCTGCGAAACTACTCGATCCACCACATGGGTCT